>OY747706.1:3631529-4049029 GCA_963556495.2 Valencia hispanica
TTATTCTGTTTGTTGAAGCATGTTGCATGTTGCATGTTGATATAAAGTTTTACTTACTTTCTAACCACCTTTCACTGCAGTTGCAGCTGCAAGTATATTCAGGCATGTATCCACCACCGTTCAGAGTTTCCTGGAGCTTTCTTCTTGCCACCCTTCAATAAAGACCAGAAGTGTGAAATGTTTTGTGAAACTTAAAGATGATGTTTCAACCTGAGCTGTGATTAATGCTCTCATGTTAGTCTAGGTGGACGTCTTGGTAGGTCTGCGCACGGTCCACCCTCTCTCCGTGTCCAGATGATGGATTGAACAGAACTCTGGGAGATGTTTTTGTAGTACCTAACCCTTCTTTAGACTGGACCAGAACCTCCTCCTTGACCTGTCTGCTGGGTTCCTTGGTTTCCATGATGTTGGTTGTTCTCTGCTGTTGTCTCTGAGGCCAGAAACAGAAAGTTTGAAAATTATCAATCCTTTTCTACAAACTGTGGAAAAGTTTAGGGGGTGTGAATACTTTTATTTGCTGTATATAAGTGGATTTTATGCGATGGAAGATACATGTATAGAAAACCTGTTTACGCCGCTCTGCTTTTCCCACTTTTACTCAACCTAAATGGTCTCCATATTTTGTAACACCAGCCACTCTTCTCCTGCTCCATCTCTAAACTACGCCGCTGTAAAAAGCTACGGCAGCACGGAAGGGAAGGTTTTACATGCTCCATCTTGTCCATGAGATCTTTTGCATTTTAGCACTGCTGTCTATTTTGAGGAGAGGCCATCCCTCTTTGCCACCCACACCACTCACCACTTGTTACATTATTCATCAGAGAGGGTAGGCAGATATACATGAGGCACCAAGATAGAAACCTGGCCAAAGGCTCTTTCTGTCGCCCACATCCTGTGCCATTACGTCATTGAGCTTTTTAGGAGATTTGTTGCAGAACTTGGGACACAGCACAGTGTTTGCGTGTCATGCTTAATGTTTTAATGTGTTTATTTCATTCCTCAGAAACAATTTGCAGAAGAGCTGAGCTGTTGATTGAGCTGGGTGCAATTCATCATAAATCTGACCAGTTTTTATAATGATCTAATAACCAATGTGATGTTCCCTCTGGACAAAAGAGACATGAGTAATGTTGAAAGCATGGCCAGAAGATGCTGAAACAGGCTGAGTAGCAGAAAACGGCTTGTTAGGATGACTGAAGGCACAACAGATGAAGATGAAGCTTCTTCAGATCTCCAAGGCAAGAGGTGCTGATATGGGGACACAGCCTCTCCTTTAAGTCAGCCAAACTAAACTCTGTCTGGTGTAGAAAGATGCCATATCACAGTGAGTTTATAGAAAACTGGAGAAATCTTCAGAGGAATGAAGCAGCTAGATGCATGCTCCTATTTTAGCTGATTTAAGCAGAGGCGGTTAGAGTACCCAGAAACTATACTCAGGTAAGATTAGCACTACTTCAACTATAAATCAACTAAGTATTTAGTTAAGAAGCTAAATATTTATTTTGCAAAGTAAGGGTTTTTCTTTTCTTCACTCTGCTACTTTTCTCTTCTACTCTCCAGTGGTATTTTTAATTTTGCTGTTATTTTGACTGTTAACTTTGTTTTCTCTCAGTGTTTTTCTCCCCATAGAAGATATACCTGGTCTGGTATCCTGCTTGGCTGCAATGCCCTGTTGGACGGGGGGCATCGACTGGGATGATCCTCCCAGTAACTGAACATCCACTGTGTCCTGTTATTAACTTTTTACTTTCTGTAACATAGAAAGTTCTCTTATATCAGATCTTCTGTTCCTTCTGTGTTTCTGCTCTGTCTTCTCGAACCCCCAGATGGTTGTGGCAGATGGCCGCTCCTACTGAGCCTGGTTCTGTTGGAGGTTTCTTCCTGTTAAAGGGGAGTTTTTCCTCTCTACTGTCGCTACATGCTTGCTCAGTATGAGTGATTGCTGAGGTTGGAGTCTGCATCAACGGGGCGCAACCTCAATTCAACGACTCGACGCAATCTGCTGGGATTCCTTAAGTAGAAAACTTTTAAACTGATTAGAATGTTTGCATGATTGTATTGAAATGACTTTTCTTGTAAAGTGCCTTGAAAAAAAAATACATCTGTTGTGATATATAAATAAACTGGATGGAATTAAAACATTTTTTTTAGTTCCAAACAAAATGATTTAGTTTGGAAGGTAAATATTGAGCTTTCTAATGGTTAAGAACTAAATATTCAGTTAGGGAGCTATTTAATTTGTAAGCTAAACGTTTAACTTCCTAACTGAATATTTAGTTTGAAACTGTGAAATTATAAATGAATATATAACATGGATGCAAATGTGAATTTGAAAAATGAACCCCCCACTTTCTTAAATGATTTTAATGATTTTTAATAATCCGAATTATTGGTGTTAATTTTTGACTGTGTAACTTTACAAACGGCCCCCCATATTCCTGACTTGAAGACTACTTTAGAAGATGTTCTAACTCGCAAGATTAAAATGATTTCACTGAAACCACTGAGACCACTCTGGCACAATATCAGCTTTAGAGCTGACAGTAAAACCCTTCAAACTGTTGTTAGAACGTCTGAGGGAACCAATCAGAGACTGTTTAAGGAGAGATACAAGAAGAGAAAAATCCATATTCTCAGGCATAACTCAGACTTCTCCAATGTGTCGCTTAGTCTCCTGCTGTCTGAATCCAGATTGACTACCAGAGCCGTCCGAGAGCTTAACTCAGCGTAATAAAGCCGCTAAATTCACAGCAACTATCAACTAGTGAAGAAACACTATTTTTGTTTTAATATACATCCAGTTGAAATGGCAAAAACTTACAACACTATCAATATTTTACCTCACAGATGGTTGATCATACTGATTGCTTCTGAAATTCTCCTTAATCCTGATCTAATTCCTTTTGCACGTTTTCTGGCAAACGGACCTGATTACTTGTTTCTCACTGGGTCTTCTTTGTTCTCACGGGATCAGAATGTGAAATGATCCTTTGGTTATTAACTTTATTTTGATGATACATTTCTGAGGCTGGTTAAACAGCGCTCCTGTGATCATTTGTGATTGTTTTGTGTAATCTGTTTCTATCATATCTACTTTCACGAGCAACGACCAAGCTACAGATTCAGAATTTAACGGTTTATTGAAGGCATGTAGAATTGAATGGTCTGGGGAGAGGCGTCGCCAAAGACCCGGAGGAAGACTCAGTGTGGGGGTGCAGTCTTCGGGAAATCGTCTTTCCGAGCCTGCTCAGGACCCCCCCAGACGGAACCTAAAAGAGAGAGACGTTAGAAGAGGTGGTACAGGAGTGAACTGGAGTGCAGAACAGGATCCAGAACGGACCCAGAAAAGAAAAGGCGAGTTGGCGGGACCCAGAAAGGAAAAGGCGAGTCAGTGGGACCCGGAAAAGAGGAGGCGAGATGGCAGGACCCAGAAAAGAGGAGGTGAGTCGGCAGGACCCAGAAAAGAGGAGGCGAGATGGCAGGACCCAGACAAGAGGAGGTGAGATGGCAGGACCCAGAAAAGAGGAGGCAAGTCGGCAGGACCCAGAAAAGAGGAGGCGAGTCGGCAGGACCCAGAAAAGAGGAGGCGAGATGGCAGGACCCAGAAAAGAGGAGGCGAGATGGCAGGACCCAGAAAAGAGGAGGCAAGTCGGGAGGACCCAGAAAAGAGGAGGCGAGATGGCAGGACCCAGAAAAGAGGAGGCAAGTCGGCAGGACCCAGAAAAGAGGAGGCGAGTCGGCAGGACCCAGAAAAGAGGAGGCGAGATGGCAGGACCCAGAAAAGAGGAGGCGAGATGGCAGGACCCAGAAAAGAGGAGGCAAGTCGGGAGGACCCAGAGAAGAGGAGGCGAGATGGCAGGACCCAGAGAAGAAGAGGCGAGATGGTAGGACCCAGAAAAGAGGAGGTGAGATGGCAGGACCCAGAAAAGAGGAGGCGAGTCGGCAGGACCCAGAAAAGAGGAGGGGAGTCGGCAGGACCCAGAAAAAAGGAGGGGAGTCGGCAGGACCCAGAAAAGAGGAGGCGAGATGGCAGGACCCAGAAAAAGAGGAGGCGAGATGGCAGGACCCAGAAAAGAGGAGGCAAGTCGGCAGGACCCAGAAAAGAGGAGGCGAGATGGCAGGACCCAGAGAAGAAGAGGCGAGATGGCAGGACCCAGAAAAGAGGAGGCGAGATGGCAGGACCCAGAAAAGAGGAGGCGAGATGGCAGGACCCAGAGAAGAAGAGGCGAGATGGCAGGACCCAGAAAAGAGGAGGCGAGATGGCAGGACCCAGAAAAGAGGAGGCGAGATGGAAGGACCCAGAAAAAGAGGAGGCGAGATGGCAGGACTCAGAAAAAGAGGAGGCGAGATGGCAGGACCCAGAAAAAGAGGAGGCGAGATGGCAGGACCCAGAAAAAGAGGAGGCGAGATGGCAGGACCCAGAAAAAGAGGAGGCGAGATGGCAGGACCCAGAAACGAGGAGGCGAGATGGCAGGACCCAGAAAAAGAGGAGGCGAGATGGCAGGACCCAGAAACGAGGAGGCGAGATGGCAGGACCCAGAAAAAGAGGAGGCGAGATGGCAGGACCCAGAAAAAGAGGAGGCGAGATGGCAGGACCCAGAAACGAGGAGGCGAGATGGCAGGACCCAGAAAAAGAGGTGGCGAGATGGCAGGACCCAGAAAAAGAGGAGGCGAGATGGCAGGACCCAGAAAAAGAGGAGGCGAGATGGCAGGACCCAGAAACGAGGAGGCGAGATGGCAGGACCCAGAAAAAGAGGTGGCGAGATGGCAGGACCCAGAAAAAGAGGAGGCGAGATGGCAGGACCCAGAAACGAGGAGGCGAGATGGCAGGACCCAGAAAAAGAGGTGGCGAGATGGCAGGACCCAGAAAAAGAGGAGGCGAGATGGCAGGACCCAGAAAAAGAGGAGGCGAGATGGCAGGACCCAGAAACGAGGAGGCGAGATGGCAGGACCCAAGACCTAGAGGGAAGGGTGAAAACGAACGAGACAGACGAGGGATGAAGGGCAGGCAGAGTTTATATGTGTTATTTCCCTCTGCTTCAGTTCAAACGATAAACTTCCAGCTGTTTTTAAAGTGATCCACACATACAAAAGTATACAGTGCATGGATGAACTTAAGGATGACTGTATTTGTATATGATTATTTTTACATTACAGTAGATTAAAAAAGTATTCATGTTAAAGAAAGAGTAGAGAGTTAATTGCAGCAGTAGTTCCTTTAGTGGCTTCATCTAGGAGAGAAAAACAGCTAAACAGAGAAGTTTGGGGAAAGTTTTAAAATGTATGGGATAAAAAAAAAGTATGTATAGTTAAAGGAAGCAAAAGGTCATTCACTTGCTTTGTCTGGAGAGAGACAGCGTTAAGCACTAATAGATCCTGAGGTCCTGTCTGTATTTTGGTCCTGTATCAGAGCTGTATATGTGTGTGTATGTAGAGTGTTTAGAAAAACCTGAAGAGCTGTCTGTACATCAGCAGTTTTACATTAAACAAGAAGTTTATCAGATGAAGTGGGAGCTCCTCCTGTTTGCTTCCACATTATATCTGCTTTAGAAACCTTTTCATCTTAATTCTGTGAGACATGAAAGAGTGGAAGAACTCGTCTGTTCTTCCAAATGCACTCAGACTCAATTTACAATAAAGCACTTTAGCGCCTCCATCTCCTCAGGAAGTTGAGGAATTTTGATGTTAGGAAAAAGATTTTAATCATGGTTAACTGGACACTTTTAGAATCCATTCTCACCCGTATTATCACATCCTGGTACAACGTTCTCACCAGTAAACAGAAAATAAAACCGTCACGGATTACAGATCAAGCAGGCAAAATAATTGGTTCACCACAAACTCCACTGGTCCATCTCTATGAGCGCTCTGTGATCAGGAAAGCCACCCTAATCATAGAGGATCCTTCTCATCCCCTCCATCATTCTTTCACTCTTCTCCCATTAAGCCAAGGCAATTTTATTTGTATAGCAACACTTTCAACAAGGTAATTCAAGGTGCTTTACATGGTTAAGGGAAAAAATAAAAATAGCAGTAAAACACAGACAAAGGATATAAAGTAAAAACAGCAATAAATCAAGAAACACACACAAAACATATGATACATGAAAATATTACTCAGAGGCAGCTCTAAACAGATGAGTTTTTAGCCGTGATCTAAAAGAACTCCGTGTTTCAGCAGCTTTGCAGTTTTCTGGAAGTTTGTTCCAGACTAGAGGAGCATAGAAACTGAAAGCTGCTTCTCCATGTTTGGTTCTGATTCTAGGGATGTTGAGTAGACTGGAATTAGAGGACCTGAGTGGTCTGGGGGGGGGGTTGCTATAGTAACAGTAGATCTTCAACATACTTTGGTGCTAAGCCATTCAATGATTTATACACTAGTAAAAGTATTTAGAAGTCTGTTCTCTGAGCTACAGGGAGCCAGTGTAAGGACTTTAGAACTGGGGTGATGTGCTCTACTTTCCTGGTTCTAGTGAGGAACATGAGCATCAGCGTTCTGGATCAGCTGCTGCTGTCTGATTTTTTAGGCAGACCTGTGAAGACGCTGTTGCAGTAATCAGTCCGACTAAAGATAAACGCATGGATGAGTTTTTCTAGATCCTGTTACGACGTGTGTGTGTGTGTGTGTGTGTGTGTGTGTGTGTGTGTGTGTGTGTGTGTGTGTGTGTGTGTGTGTGTGTGTGTGTGTGTGTGTGTGTGTGTGTGTGTGTGTGTGTGTGTGAAAAAATGATATGGAGGCCTTTTGAAGATGAATTTCTGTAACCTTTCTGTCTTAGACAAATAAAGTTTTCTATTCTATTCTTAAAACCCCTTTCTCATTGGTTTGTGACTTTAGTGCATAAAACCACCACAAACAAATGGTTAAGATCAATACTGATGATTATTGTGATGTTTGAATAGTGGTTTGGTTACACAGCTAAGCCCATACACTGAGTCAGCAGCCTGTCTGAGGGAGAGGAGAGGAGATGTTGTGAAAAATAAACTTTCTTTTGTGTCACAGGACATTAAAAAAATCCCTCAACCAGATTTCTTTTAATTCAGACAAGATTAAACCTTATTGTTGTAAAGTGAAGCTGAGGATGAGGCGGATGGGTCATTATTTACGCCTTCTGCTTTCCATGTAATAATAAGAAGACTGACACATGAAATGCTGAATTGGGACCTGAACAAGCTCTCCTTTTTTAGCTGTGGTTAAATGCTTCTTGACTGAATGTGGTTGTTTTCCCCTTTTTTGTGAGATTCTTTGCAGCCACTTTAAGGTGAAAACCAGAGGTGGGTAGTAACTAGTCACATTTACTTGAGTAGCTTTTTGAAAGAAATTTACTTTGGGAATAGCTTTACTACACAATGCTTTTTACTTTTAATTGAGTAATATTATCATCAAGTATCACAACTCTTACTTGAGAAAAACTTCTGGATACTGTAGTACAGTAACTATAGTAAATTTAAAAATGTGTATTTTAGCCAAAACTGCATGAGACACAGACAACTACAGTTTATGTTGAAGTGAGACCTCTTGTTTATACAGAAGCTTTGCTGTTTTGATGCTATTTTTTAGCCGCTGAGCCTGTTGTGCCATTTGGAGATAGTGAAAATATGGTAAACTCTATACATCGTCAATGGAAGTACTTTACCCTGTTCTTGTATCATATAACTTTATATTTTTGTTAGTCTGATTACACCATTTTTAAATATTACATCAGGTCTTATGATGAAAAAGTTACTCAGTACTTAAGTAGATTTTTAATCAAACACTTTTTTATTCTTACTTGTGTAATTCCTTGGATAGTTACATTTAATTGAGTAAAAACATGAAGTACTGCTGATCTTACTAGGGTACAATTTATGGGTACTACCCACCTAATGTCCACCAGATTAATTGGCCTTTGCTCATGTTTAGACTGAAGTTTGAAGATGGAGCTGTAGGAACAGGAATTGACATGTAGGAACAGAAAGAAGTAACATGATACAGTTTCTTCATCAACATTATACATGCACATATTTTGTCATTTTACTCTACAGTGAAATCTTTTTGACTGTTTATGTGAAAACGCATTTCTGTAAACTTCTGTAGCATCCAGAGACAGAAGTGAATTGGACACTTTGAGGCTTGCCCCCAACCTTTGCCCCTTTTGCTGGGATAAACGGTGAAAAACAGGCACACAGGGTATGTTGTGGGAGTGATTCATGGTTTGCATTAAGTGGCAAATGCTGCATAACTTTTAGCGAACATCTGACTCTTGATTGAGGAACGATCAAGAGTCAGCACACAGCTTCAGTTAATACAGCTAGAAAATGCTGATCAGTTTGGAAATCTAGGTGTAGTAATGGACTCAGACCTGAACCTCCAGGGTCACATAAAGGTAATAAGGTCAGCCTTCTATCACCTGAAGAACATCTCTAGGATTAAAGGACTGATGTTGCAACAAGACCTCAAAAAACTCATCCATTCGTTTATCTTTAGTCAGATTGATTACTGCAATAGCGTCTTCAAAGGTCTGCCTAAAAAGTCAATCAGACAGCTGCAGCTGATCCAGAACGCTGCTCGTGTTCCTCACTAGAACCAGGAAAGTAGAGCACATCACCCCAGTTCTAAAGTCCTTACACTGGCTCCCTGTAGCTCAGAGAATAGACTTCAAAATACTTTGACTAGTTTATAAATCATTACATGGCTTAGCACCAAAATATGTTGAAGATCTACTGTTACTATACCAACCTCCCCAGACCACTCATGTCTTCTAACTCTAGGTTACTAATCATCTCTAGAATCAGAACCAAACATGGAGAAGCAGCTTTCAGTTTCTATGCTCCCCTTATCTAGAACAAACTTCCAGACCACTGCAAAGCTGCTGAAACACATAGTTCCTTTAAATCAAGCTGTGAACCCATCTGTTAAAGCTGCCTTTGTAGTAGTAGTTGATTAATAATAGCTGGAATTCCATACGTTTTGATGTAAATGTACAACATTTTTTTCCATTTTTTTTATGTTGTTCCTGTTTGAGTTTGTTTGAATTATAGCTGCAGTTTCCGGATCTGAGGTAATGGAGTTGGCCTCTGGTGTGGCCGTCTGCTGCTGTAGTCTGTCTGCTTCAAGGTTCCATTCGTTGTACGTTCAGTGATGGCGTTCTGCATGCCTCAGTCAGAACCAGTGGTTATCTGGGCTACTATAATCTTCCCTTCATTTTCCTTCATTTTTATCAGTGTCATAGTGGAACATTCAAGTACATCATGTCCACACCTTTCAGACTGTGTTTTGTGATGCTGCATTCATTTTGCTTCGTTAGTGGCTGAAGTATTGTGTCTTTGTAGCGCACACCTCTCCAAAGCCCCAGTGATCCACCTCCATGTTTCTCAGTAGAAATGATGCACCTTCCTTCACAGGCCTCATTGATTCCCCTCCAAATGTAGCGATGATGGTTGTCACTTACTGTAGTAGTAGGTTTCTGGTTTATTACAGTTCTACAATGCAACAGGGGCAACCCTGTGATTAATTTGCGCACACAAACTGAACAAAAGGGACATCACCTCTGACATTCATTGCTGAATGCATCGATCATTACCTCAGGCTCTGAGAGTCTAAGATGTGTGCTGCTTGTATGTTTTATTTTTGTGGATCAAACTTTCATAATTCTTCTGAAGTAAGAAGCGTTGTTTAAAAGACAGAGCGTTGTCACTACCTGCTAGTCATTCGAGGGCTCTGGGATAAGATCTAGTGCTGAAAATGGATCAAAGGATGTCAACCAGATTATTTGGCCTTTGACGTGTTTTGACTTTATAGTTTGAAGATGGAACTGGAGGCTGAGAAAACTGACATGTAGGAGCAGAAAAAAATAACATGACAGTCTAACTTTTAGCATGCTGTTTACATGTGTGCAAACTTATGGTTCGTTAGTGGGGAAAACACAGCTGCAGATTGTATCAAGAAGAGAGGGGCAGTTATGGCCTAAGCTTATTGGAACAGACAAGGATACTGGTTTAGGTGGGGTCCAGCTTAGGTGTGAGGGTGTAATAAATACCTCCTGGACCTGTTTACCTACACTAGATTTTGGGTTTGTGAGATCTGGGGTGGGACCTAACTGTGTATAAAACAGAGCTGTGTAATTGATTTTGTTAGACACAGACCAGGATGAAATGTTTGATCTGTCTCTCCTTGCATGCAAGAACAAACTGATAAACTGTCTCAACCATCTTTGTTTAAACTCAGCTGTTCTTAAAGCTGCCATTTCAGTTGGTGCCTGAAGTTTGGGTTTTGACGAAGGACCACAAGGACCAGACTGAGTGACCGTACATCCTGGAGAGCTTTCTACAGCCTCCAACCTTGCTTAGGTGTCAGAGATGGGAGGACTCAGGTTGGGGTCCTTGATGGCCATGGCTCGATTTTACAATGTTCCTTAGTCTTCTTCAACAGTGAGACCAGTTTCTTCTTTAGAAAAGGGGAGGAAAGAATGGATTGCATATTGGTGAAGGGAATGACAGGCAAAGAGGGGTTTCAGTATTTGTACCTTAGAAAGAAAGTACTGTAGGGTTTTAGTGTATTTTTCCTTTTCTGCTGTTGAATAATTAAAACACAAGGATAGGTTAAGTGATTGTGCAGAACAGATCATCATAGTGAAGAGATGTCCTACACTACAAGAAGTGCACTCCCCCATTAGGAAAAGTTTCAAATGGGGTTTTTAGGATCCAAGCGTCTTCCTGATTGCTAATATGCAACCAAAGGGCCATAAAAGTATGGGATTGAATGGATAAAATATGAGTTTTAATGTTTGAAATCATGTTACTGTAAGGCTACTGTGGAACTGGAGGGAAGCAGGAAGTGGTTTGTTCCAGTGTCAGACTGAGGTTTCTGGAAAGATGAGTTGTAAATGAATTAACTGAAGAAGATCACAGTATAAACTGGAAATGAAAGTTGTATGATGTTTTATTGAAGATTTTAAGGACTACGTAAACAAACAACTTTTTGACAGTTTTTTTTAAATGGGAAAATCTGAGGACAAGTGTTAAAACCTAGTTATGAATGTTTACAATCTCAATCTGTCTCTCCTTCCATGCAAGAACACATTGATAAACTGTCTAAACCATCTTTGTTTAAAGTCAGCTATTCATACAGTGGTCATTTCAGCAAACTAAATATTTAGCTTCTTAACTAAGTATTTCATTAAGAAGCTAAATATTTGGTTTACAGATTAAATATTTAGTTTGTGAACTAAATATTAAGCTTTCTAATGAAATATTTAGGTATAAACTGTGACATTTATAAATGAATGAATAACTTAGTGAAAATAGTACTTTGAAAAATGAACCCCCATTTTCTTTCCCTTATGTCAGGATAAATAACTCAAATTATTGGTGTAAATTTTTGTCTGTGTACCTTTACAAATGGCACCCCATAGATTTTTGTGTGTAATAACTGTTTGGCTTCATTGTTATTAAACAGTTATTGAATTAATAATCTGGGCTTTGTTGTTTTTGTTATTATTTTTTACACTTCATATTAAATTGAAATATTTGCTATAGCTGTCTGAGCCAATATTTATTATCCTAATACCAGTCAGAGTTATTCACTAGTTAAATATCTGATGGTGAAGAACATAGCAGAGTTGCACAGCACATACCATAATAACTGTAAAGTGACTGATATGATTTCCATGTATATGATCGACACCAAGATGCTCTAGTTTAGATTTAAACTGCTTTATCTTCCTCCCTGTAGCCACTGTGTCTTTGATGCTGCGCTCAAAGAAACCAGATTTTGGAATGTCCGTATCATTCATACCTTATTTCATAAATCTTAAATTATTAAATAAAAATGACATGGACAATTATAGTGTGAATTTACCACCTCTTTGGCTTCCCTTTTATCCGCCTCAGTTTAGGATCCATGAACCTGCTGGCCATGCAGCAGCAGCACTTATTTTATCAATAAGGAATCTATCCAGAGTGCTGCAAGGCTAAACAGTGAGATCTGGAAAAGCTCCAGACTCCACATGTCTGCAGACATCAGGTAATATACCCCAAAGCAAACTTTTCTTATCCAGCTTGGGGAGCACTGTCGGCTCCAAAAGCCGATGACAACCTTTGTTCTCCATCACAGCATTAAAGTACTGACAGAGGGCGTATTTTCTGTTTTCTGGGACTGCACACTGAGTAAACCGTAAAACATCAATATGTGGCCCTTTACTCCATTAGTGTCCTCTGGTTTCCAACCAGAAGTACAAGACAAGTAGCACGTCTGTCTTTATTCAAATTGTGACACAGCTCTGATTACTGGACCAAACACAGACCTCCAGCCAGTAGGCGAGATAATCCCACAATGCATTTCAGTTTTAACTGGAAAAGGGGCACTTCATGGGACATCATCACCCCTATTTAAGCACAAAGCTCCTCTCTTCCACTTTTACCCATGAGCCAGCGCAAGGGGGGCTTGAACCGGCAACCCTCCATTTACAAGACAAACTCCTCACTCCTGAGCCACAGTCGCCCCTACTCACTTGAGTAAGATTTCTCGATCCTCTACCCACTGTAAGTAACTTCACTGAATGAAAAAAAAAGTGTTTTGATAAAAAAATAAACCAGACACAGACAGACACCTACAGCTTAGTAAACGAGACCGACCGTTTCTACACAAGCTTTGCAATTCTAATGTAATCTGTTAAGCTTGTTGTTTCATTTTGAGGTCAAGTGAATAATTAAATTGTTTATTTATATAGCGCCAATTCACAACAGATGTCGTCTCAAGGCACTTTACAAGAAGTCATTTCAATACATTTATACAAACATTCCAATCAGTTAAAAAGTTTCCTATTTAAGGAATCCCAGCAGATTGTGTCAGTCATTGGCGTGAGGTTGGGCCCCGTTGATGCAGACTTTCCAACCACAGCAATCCTTCAGCAATCCCTCATACTGAACAAGCATGTAGCGACGGTGGAGAGGAAAAACTCCCCTTTAACAGGAAGAAACCTCCAACAGAACCAGAACCAGGATCAGTAGGAGCGGCCATCTGCCACGACCGTCTGGGGGTTTGAGAAGACAGAGCAGAACACAGAAGGAACAGAAGATCTGATATAAGAGAACTTTCTATGTTACAGAAAGTAAAAAGTTGATAACAGGACACAGTGGATGTTCAGTTACTGGGAGGAACATCCCAGTCGATGCCCCCCGTCCAACAGGGCATTGCAGCCAAGCAGGATACCAGACCAGGTATATCTTCTATGGAGAGAAAAACACTGAGAGAAAACAAAGTTAACAGTCGAAATAACAGAATGTACTGTAATACAACTGGAGAGTAGTAGGAGAAAAGGAAGTAGCAGAGTGAAGAAAATTGGTAAGTCTGTCCTCCAGCAGTCTAAGCCTATAGCAGCATAACTACAGAGATAGCTCAGGATGACCTTAGCCACTCTAACTATAAGCTTTATCAAAAAGGAAAGTTTTAAGCCTGGCCTTAAAAGTAGACAGAGTGTCTGCCTCACGGACTAAAGCTGGGAGCTGGTTCCACAGGAGAGGAGCCTGATAACTAAAAGATCTGCCTCCCATTCTACTTTTAGAAATCCTAGGAACTACAAGTAAACCTGCAGTCTGAGAGCAAAGTGCTCTGTTAGGAACATATGGAACAATTAGATCTCTGATGTATGATCGAGCTTGATTATTATGGGCTTTGTATGTAAGTAGGAGGAGCTTAGATTCTATTCTGGAGTTAACAGGGAGCCAATGAAGGGAAGCTAAAACAGGAGAAATGTGATCTCTCTTTTTAATATTCATCAGAACTCTTGCTGCTGCATTTTGGATCCACTGGAGGCTTTTAATGGCATTTTGTGGACTACCTGATAGTAAAGAATTACAGTAGTCCAGCCTTGAGGTAACAAATGCATGGACTAGTTTCTCAGCATCACTCCTGGACAGGATGTTTCTAATTTTAGCAATATTCCGGAGGTGAAAGAAGGAAATCTTAGAATCCTGTTTAATATGGGATTTAAATGTCAAGTCTTGGTCAAAAATAATGCAGAGGTTCTTTATGTTATTACTGGGGGCCAATTTAATGCCCTCCAGATAAAGTGATTGACTAATCAGTTTCTGTTTAAGAACTTCTGGTCCAAAGACAGCAACTTCTGTTTTGTCAGAATTTAAAAGCAAAAAGTTTAGGGTCATCCATGTTTTTTTGTCTTCCAGACATGCCTGTAATCTACCTAACTGACTGGGTTCATCTGGATTTATGGATAAATATAGTTGTGTATCATCGGCATAGCTGTGGAAATTTATCCCATGCTGTCTAATGGTTCTACCAATTGGAAGCATATGTATGGTGAAAAGAATTGGTCCAAGCACAGAACCCTGTGGAACTCCACAAGTAACCCTTGAGAGTGAAGAAGATTGATCATTTAGATGAACAAACTGGAATCTATCAGACAAAAATGATTTAAACCAGCCTATTGCTGTTCCATTGATCCCTGCAACATGTTCAAGCCTTTCTAAGAAAATATTATGATTGACTGTGTCAAAAGCAGCACTGAGATCTAACAAAATCAGAAAAGACACCAGTCCATTATCTGAGGCCATGAGAATATCATTAGTAACCTTCACCAGTGCTGTTTCAGTGCTATGATGAGCTCTAAAACCTGACTGAAACTCTTCAAACAGCTCATTACTGTTTAGATGCTCACAGACTTGATTAGCAACAATTTTCTCAAGGATTTTGGATAAGAAAGGAAGGTTAGATATAGGTCTGTAATTCACTAAGTCGTCTTGATCAAGGGAAGGTTTCTTGAGTAAAGGTTTAATTACAGCTATTTTAAATTCCTGTGGTACATATCCATTTACTAAGGATAGATTCATCATATCCAAAATGGGGCCAGGAACCAAATGGAACACTTCTTTAAATAATTTGGCTGGGATTGGGTCCAACATACAAGTTGAAGGTTTAGATGAGGCCAATATTTATCATTATTCTGAAAGCTCGACTGAATCAAAACAGCCTAAGCACAAATGAGGTTCTACAGTTCTTTCCATTGCTGCGTCATTTACTGAGGAAGAAGTAATCATGTTTGGGAGGATGCCAATGATTTTATTTTTAATAGAATTAATTTTGTTTATGAAGAATCCCATAAAATCATCACTACTAAGAGCTGGGGGAATAGTTGGCTCAACAGAGCTATGACTCTGTGTAAGTTTGGCAACTGTACTAAAAAGAAACATGGGATTGTTTTCATTCACCTCTATTTATTTAGAGCGCCATTTTCTCTCCAACTTCATAGTATTCTGCTTTAAAGTACGCAGCTCTGCATTAAACCAAGGAGTCAGCCTCCTACGGCTAGCCACTTTCTTTTTTAAGGGTATATATATATATATATATATATATACCCTTAAAAAATTGTATATAAAAAATATGGTATATATATATATATATATACATATATATATATATATATATATATATATATATATATATATACCATATACACCATTAGAAAAGTGTTTCTTCTGCTAAAAATGTGTTATATTGTTATTGTTGTTTCTTTTCTTTTTTTTCAATTGTTTTTCATTTTTGTCTTTGAAATACCAGAATTTTCTCTTAACTTTATACTTTGGTCTGACTGATGACATCATTATAAAAATATTAAATTAGATGTTACTCAGTACTCAAGTAGCCTTTCTGCCAAATACTTTTTTACTCTTGAGTTATTTCTTGGACCGATACATTTTACTTTTACTTGATTAAAAATATATAGAAGTATTACTACTCCTACTGAGTGCCATTATTGGGTACTCTACTCTCTCCTCTGCTTGCAATCACCAAGTTGATAAACAATTGGTTTGAAGAAAAAAAAATTATGCGCCACCTACTGGTGAAAAAAAATTAAAGGAGTAATGACCTGTAATTTTCACTTTTCCACAAGAAAAAATGTATGTTATGATTGCCTAACGATTACACTGGCTGGGAAGCCGATAGCGTTTGTTTGAAGCGTTTGTTTACCCCTGGGTTCGTCAACCAGCCCACGTACACGCACACTCAAATACGTGATGTTAAATTTCTGGCCGACTTGATGTCAGGTCGGCGCAGGATATACCATATATGGACATAGCAGACCTATGCTGCAGGAAGCCCGCCCTGCTCCTCTCCCCCTCATATTCAGTCGAACGCCGCCATTACTGAATTCCGGTTTGAAGTACAAACTCGAGCTTCGTTTGGAAAAAGGGGCCATTCCAACAATCAGAGACTTGATTGCAATTGAAACGGTAAGGCTGTGTTTTTATTGCTCTGCTGTGTGTTACAAACAGCAGCTAACTGCTAATGTGGCTATTGTATGCTAGCGGGAGTAGTAGCTTCGAGGACAACACGGGTAATGGCTGCTACTTTGCAAACAACAAATGACCTAGAATGCCACCAATCAAAGCGCCCCTCATTTGCATTATCACAATGACCGTCCACGACAGCCAAAATATAGCATCAAATCTCGCGAGACAATAAAGCCTTCAGAAATAAGGGTCAGAGGAGCTCTGTGTTGTTTTTTTTCCACTTTTCTTTTTTAGAAGGGCCTGAAAGACTATAATAGATCGTGGGTATCCAAGGTAATACTAGGTTATGAGTCCTTTAAAGCATGGCAACTAGCAAAGTGTTTAAAGGTACAGTGTGTAATTTTTTTACTTGTTTTACTTTTAAATTCTGTGTATCCCATTCACAAACTTGTCCATCCATCCATCCATTATCTGTACCCGTCCATCCTATCCAGGGTTGCGGGGGGGACTGGTGCCTATCTCCAGCAGTCATGGGGGGAGAGGCAGGGTACATCCTGGACAGGTCGCCAGCACAAACTTGTCCTTTTTCATTAATATTTCTCACCAACGCCTATTCTAAGTTTTCCTGTTAACATTTTATATACAGAAACTGTGGTCGACCCTCTATAGACATGCGCCATCTTGAAATATGGCAGCTTTTTAGGAGCAAACAAGATATAATGCTTTAGGTTTCGCGTCCTCTCTTGAAAACACCGATCTTGGAGAACTTGTAGCTGTACTTCTCCTCCCTCTAAACGTTGCGTGGCGGATGGCGCCGGTTCTCTCATTGGTAGCCTGGCTGGTTTGGGGAAATTCTTCTCCTTCCTCTTGGGTAGCTTTCCCTGCTTCAACCTCGTGTGACACACCTCTACCTCTCTGTGTCTGTGTCCTCAGCCTGTCTCAACTGACGCTGAATCGTAGGCTAATGTCTGACTCCAATACGTTATCCAAAATGGCAAATAATCAAATAAATAGCCTCCAATTTCTATAAAATACGATAAACAAAACATTATAGTTTGTTTGTTACATTAGCTTGGAGTCATCACAAATTTGTTAGTTGCTGTTAGCCATGAAATACAGTAAACATAATTAACATCAACATAGCTAACATAAAAAAAACTGTTTTTTTTACTCAACACATATTTGAAAAAAATGAGAAAGAATACAGATTAAAAGAACTGACCTGATCGCTGGATTGGGAGTATCAGGTTCATAAAATAAGATTGCTTGGTGCTTAGAAGCTTACATAACCTTGATAGCCTCGTTAGGAATAACATTAGCCACATTAGTGAGCTTTAACAAGACTAACTTTAGACTTCTGACACTCCCAATCCAGTTTCCAGAACTGAAGAAGCCTCTTGGATGAGACGAAACTTTTTTAAAACAACAAGAAAAGTCCAGTTGCCTTCATTTAAACTGTCAAGAATATCATGTCCTGGATGACTGAGAATCTACACAAAATTTTGCTAATCCTGATCAAAATGAAATGTTTAGTTGCATTTAATGTCAGAAACTATCTTATCTGAAACAAACTTCAAGACCACTGCAAAGCTGCTGAAACACTAAGTTTCTTTATATCAAGGCTAAAAACCATCTGTGTAGAGCTACCTTTGATTAATTGATTATCAATAGCTGGAATGTCATTACAGCAGTATGTTAGTGGGTGCCGTTTGTAAAGTAACACAGTCAAAAATGAACACAATAATCTGTCATAAGAGTAAGAAAATATGAGATAATTTTCCTAAGTAATATTTTCACCATGTTGTTCATTCATTGCTAAATGTCACAGTTTATAGCTAAATATTCAATTACCAAGATAAATATTAAGTTAGGAAGCTAAACATTCAGCTTCCTAAATAAATATCTAGCTTGGTAACTAAATATTTAGATTGATAGCTAAAAGTTTTGTTTAAAAATGTAATACTTAGCTTCAAACTAAATATTTAGGTAATATGCTAAATAGTTAGCTAACAAGCTAAATAGGCTCGCTAAATGTGACACACCGTGTATACACATTATTATTTGTTGTTGTATAACTTTGTTTTAGTTGTAGTTATACACCCACACCAGAAGGTGGCATATTACTCCATGAGACGGTAGGCCTATAGTGAAGTCATAGACCGTCCTTCTTCAATATGGCAGAAACGAGGCATTGAGAAACTTCTGTCTATCCCCTGTCTCATTCATTTCCCTGTTTTACAGGTTAGTAAACGAGTAAAAACCACAGGGAAGTGATTGACTAATCAGTTTCTGTTTAAGAACTTCTGGTCCAAAGACACCGACTTCTGTCTTGTCAGAATTTAAAGGCAAAAAATTTAGGGTCATCCATGTTTTTATGTCTTCCAGACATGCCTGTAATCTACCTAACTGACTGGGTTCATCTGGATTTATGGATAAATATAGTTGTGTATCATCTGCATAGCTGTGGAAATTTATCCCATGCTGTCTAATGATTCTACCACTTGGGAGCATATATATGGTGAACAGAATTGGTCCAAGCACAGAACCCTGTGGAACTCCACAAGTAACCCTTGAGAGTGAAGTGAAGGTACAGTGTGTAATTTTTTTACTTGTTTTACTTTTAAATTCTGTGTATCCCATTCACAAACTTGTCCATCCATCCATCCATTATCTGTACCCGTCCATCCTATCCAGGGTTGCGGGGGGGACTGGTGCCTATCTCCAGCAGTCATGGGGGGAGAGGCAGGGTACATCCTGGACAGGTCGCCAGCACAAACTTGTCCTTTTTCATTAATATTTCTCACCAACGCCTATTCTAAGTTTTCCTGTTAACATTTTATATACAGAAACTGTGGTCGACCCTCTATAGACATGCGCCATCTTGAAATATGGCAGCTTTTTAGGAGCAAACAAGATATAATGCTTTAGGTTTCGCGTCCTCTCTTGAAAACACCGATCTTGGAGAACTTGTAGCTGTACTTCTCCTCCCTCTAAACGTTGCGTGGCGGATGGCGCCGGTTCTCTCATTGGTAGCCTGGCTGGTTTGGGGAAATTCTTCTCCTTCCTCTTGGGTAGCTTTCCCTGCTTCAACCTCGTGTGACACACCTCTACCTCTCTGTGTCTGTGTCCTCAGCCTGTCTCAACTGACGCTGAATCGTAGGCTAATGTCTGACTCCAATACGTTATCCAAAATGGCAAATAATCAAATAAATAGCCTCCAATTTCTATAAAATACGATAAACAAAACATTATAGTTTGTTTGTTACATTAGCTTGGAGTCATCACAAATTTGTTAGTTGCTGTTAGCCATGAAATACAGTAAACATAATTAACATCAACATAGCTAACATAAAAAAAACTGTTTTTTTTACTCAACACATATTTGAAAAAAATGAGAAAGAATACAGATTAAAAGAACTGACCTGATCGCTGGATTGGGAGTATCAGGTTCATAAAATAAGATTGCTTGGTGCTTAGAAGCTTACATAACCTTGATAGCCTCGTTAGGAATAACATTAGCCACATTAGTGAGCTTTAACAAGACTAACTTTAGACTTCTGACACTCCCAATCCAGTTTCCAGAACTGAAGAAGCCTCTTGGATGAGACGAAACTTTTTTAAAACAACAAGAAAAGTCCAGTTGCCTTCATTTAAACTGTCAAGAATATCATGTCCTGGATGACTGAGAATCTACACAAAATTTTGCTAATCCTGATCAAAATGAAATGTTTAGTTGCATTTAATGTCAGAAACTATCTTATCTGAAACAAACTTCAAGACCACTGCAAAGCTGCTGAAACACTAAGTTTCTTTATATCAAGGCTAAAAACCATCTGTGTAGAGCTACCTTTGATTAATTGATTATCAATAGCTGGAATGTCATTACAGCAGTATGTTAGTGGGTGCCGTTTGTAAAGTAACACAGTCAAAAATGAACACAATAATCTGTCATAAGAGTAAGAAAATATGAGATAATTTTCCTAAGTAATATTTTCACCATGTTGTTCATTCATTGCTAAATGTCACAGTTTATAGCTAAATATTCAATTACCAAGATAAATATTAAGTTAGGAAGCTAAACATTCAGCTTCCTAAATAAATATCTAGCTTGGTAACTAAATATTTAGATTGATAGCTAAAAGTTTTGTTTAAAAATGTAATACTTAGCTTCAAACTAAATATTTAGGTAATATGCTAAATAGTTAGCTAACAAGCTAAATAGGCTCGCTAAATGTGACACACCGTGTATACACATTATTATTTGTTGTTGTATAACTTTGTTTTAGTTGTAGTTATACACCCACACCAGAAGGTGGCATATTACTCCATGAGACGGTAGGCCTATAGTGAAGTCATAGACCGTCCTTCTTCAATATGGCAGAAACGAGGCATTGAGAAACTTCTGTCTATCCCCTGTCTCATTCATTTCCCTGTTTTACAGGTTAGTAAACGAGTAAAAACCACAGGGAAGTGATTGACTAATCAGTTTCTGTTTAAGAACTTCTGGTCCAAAGACACCGACTTCTGTCTTGTCAGAATTTAAAGGCAAACAATTTAGGGTCATCCATGTTTTTATGTCTTCCAGACATGCCTGTAATCTACCTAACTGACTGGGTTCATCTGGATTTATGGATAAATATAGTTGTGTATCATCTGCATAGCTGTGGAAATTTATCCCATGCTGTCTAATGATTCTACCAATTGGAAGCATATGTATGGTGAACAGAATTGGTCCAAGCACAGAACCCTGTGGAACTCCACAAGTAACCCTTGAGAGTGAAGAAGATTGATCATTTAGATGAACAAACTGGAATCTATCAGACAAATCTGATTTAAACCAGCCTATTGCTGTTCCTTTGATCCCTGCAACATGTTCAAGCCTTTCTAAGAGAATATTATGATCGACTGTGTCAAAAGCAGCACTGAGATCTAACAAAACCAGAACAGACACAAGTCTATTATCTGAGGCCATGAGAATATCATTAGTAACCTTCACCAGTGCTGTTTCAGTGCTATGATGAGCTCTAAAACCTGACTGAAACGAGGCATTGAGAAACTTCTGCCTATCCCCTGTCTCATTCATTTCCCTGTTTTACAGGTTAGTAAACGAGTAAAAACCACAGGGAATGTGCTGGAAAGTACTTTTAAGAGACACAGCTAAATGTACATTTGTAAATCAGTCCGTAAATACTGCATTTTTGTTGAGTTTTGGCTATGTGAAAAAACGATGAAAAAGCTAAGTCAAGGCGACGCCGTGGGCGCCATTTTGTGTATGTTGTACAATGTACATTACTGCAACGCTACTTGTTAATCTATGCTCCAGTTGGTATCCTGATATGGTGTGAAGCGTTAATATGCCGTTGGCAGAGATACATGTGTTTATTGGTTATAGATAAGTGAATTTTGAAATGTAAAGCTCTGCCAATACATATGGCAAGGCAAGGCAAGGCAATTTTATTTGTATAGCACACTTTCAACAGCAGGGTAATTCAAGGTGCTTTACATGATTTGGTGATTTAAAAGAAACACATAAAAGAAACACACATTACACATGATACACAATAGAAAAAATAAAAAAAAGCAAGAGAGCATGAACACATTTCATACATATAACATCAAGCATTTACTCAAAGGCAATTCTAAACAGATGGTTTTTTAGTCTCGATTTAAAGCAGTTCAGAGTTTCAGCAGCTCTACACTCGTCAGGAAGTCTGTTCCAGATAAGGGGAGCATAGAAACTGAAAGCTGCTTCTCCATGTTTAGTTCTGAGTCTAGGGATGTTTAGTAGGCTAGAGTTGGAGGACCTGAGTGGTCTTGGTGGTTGGTACCATGACAACAGGTCTTCAACATACTTTGGTGCTAAACCATGTAATGATTTATAAACTAGTCAAAGTATTTAGAAGTCTATTCTCTGAGCTACAGGGAGCCAGTGTAAGGACTTTAGAACTGGGGTGATGTGCTCTACTTTCCTGGTTCTAGTGAGGAACACGAGCAGCAGCGTTCTGGATCAGCTGCAGCTGTCTGATTGACTTTTTAGGCAGATCTGTGAAGACGCTGTTGCAGTAATCAATCCGACTAAAGATAAACGCATGGATGAGTTTTTCTAGGTCGTGTTGCAAAATCAGTCCTTTAATCCTAGAGATGTTCTTCAGGTGATAGAACGCTGACCTTGTTATTGCCTTTATGTGACCCTGGAGGTTCAGGTCTGAGTCCATTACTACACATAGGTTACGAACCTGATCAGTAGTTTCTAGCTGTATTAATTGAAGCTGTGTGCTGACTCTTGATCGTTCCTCCTTGGGTCCAAAAATAATCACTTCAGTTTTGTTTCTATTCAGCTGGAGAAAGTTATGGCACATCCATCCATTTATTTGGTCAATGCATTGATTTAGGGTTTGAATTGGTTCACAGTCACCTGGTGACATTGTAATGTAGAGCTGAGTGTCATCTGCGTAGTTATGGTAGCTAATGTCATTGGTCGCTATAATCTTGCCTAGTGGGAGCATGTAGATATTAAATAAGAGGGGCCCCAGGATGGAGCCCTGGGGCACCCCACATGTGATTTCTGTTCGTTCTGATGAAAAGTTTCCTATTGAAACATAGAAGTCCCTGTTCTTTAGGTAAGACTCGAACCAGCCAAGTACTGTACCAGAGAGTCCGACCCAGCTCTCCAGTCGTTCCAATAAAATATCATGATCAACAGTGTCAAATGCTGCACTGAGGTCCAACAGAACCAGCACTGTGGTTCTTCCACAGTCTGTATTTATGCGGATGTCATTAAATACTTTGACGAGGACAGTCTCGGTGCTGTGGTGAGCGCGGAAACCAGACTGAAAAGCATCAAAACGGTTTTTCATTGTTATGAAGCCATTTAACTGCTGAAACACAGCTTTTTCAATAATCTTACTGATGAATGGGAGATTAGAGATCGGCCTGTAGTTCTGCATTAACGTGTTGTCCAGATTTTTCTTCTTTAGCAGTGGTTTAATAACTGCTGTTTTTAAAGCCTGAGGGAAGACACCTGATAGTAGTGATGAGTTCACTATTTGAACAAGATCAGAACCAATAACAGGAAGAACCTTCTTTAGAAAAGCTGTGGGTAGGATATCAAGACAGCAGGAGGAGGAGCTTAATTGGATAATGATTTTTTCAAGGCTGTTCTGGTTTAATTTGTGGAATTCAGACATTTTCTCTACATTGTTTTTGATTGGGGATGGCACTGGTTGTGGGTTCGATATTGAGGCACAGATTGACTGTCTAATTGTTAGAATCTTTTCAGTGAAAAAGCTGGCAAATTCATTGCAGGCCCTGGTAGAGTTTAGTTCAGGGGCTACTGTCACTAAAGGATTAGTTAGTCTTTCCACTGTTGCAAATAGAGTCCGTGCATTATTAATGTTTCTGTTGATGATTTCAGAAAAGAACGATTCCCTAGCATCTTTTATAGTTAGCTGATATCTATTCAGTCTCTCTTTGTAGATCTCACAGTGAACCTGGAGTCGAGTTTTCCGCCATTTTCTCTCGGCTCGTCGACACTCTCTTTTTTCATTACGTACCAGTGGATTACTTGTCCACGGAGACTTCTTTCTACCTGAGACTACTTTCACTTTAGTTGGGGCAATGGAATCCATGATGTCTGAGATTTTCGCAAGGAAATTATCTACCAACTTATTTACTGAGTTTGAGTTGGGAGATGAGGGGGATGTGGTGGAAGGATAAATACGTTTAAAGGTTTCTACTGAACTGTCCCCTAGAAAACGCTTTTTTATGGTGGTCTTACTGTGGCTGGATAATTTAGCAGAGATGGTACTTTGAAAGAAAATACAGAAATGGTTAGATAATGCAATATTAATTACAGAGATGTCAGAAATATTTAAACCTTTGCTGATAATTAAGTCCAGAGTGTGTCCTTTATTGTGTGTTGGTTGTTTGACATGCTGGATCAGGCCGAAGTTGTGGAGAGTATCATCTAATGTTTTTGCTTGTCTATCTTGGGGGTTGTCGGTATGGATGTTAAAGTCCCCCACGATGATTAGTTGGTCATAGTCGATACATATTACAGAAAGAAGGTCATTGAAATCATTAAAGAAGTTAGAGTTAAGTTTTGGTGGTTTATATAAACTTAGAAATAAAGCTTTGTTAGGCTCATTTATCTGGGTGGCTAGGTATTCAAAAGAATCAAACGTGCCCAGGGTTACCTTTTTAAAGTTCATTGAGTTGTGAAAGATGGTGGCTACACCTCCGCCTCGTTTGTGTTTTCTGTTCTCGCTTAAGAAATTATAATTTGGAGGACTGGATTCTATTAATGAAGTTGTTTCGTTATTTTCATCTAGCCAAGTTTCTGATAAAAAAATGGCGTGTAAATTATGCTCAGTGATGAAGTCATTGATAAGAAAAGACTTCCCGGATAGAGATCTAATGTTTAATAAAGCTAACTTAAGTATTGTGATGATGGGCAGCTGAACCTTCTGACAGGTTATCAATTTGAGATTTTGTTTAATATGAGAGCGTGTGGTTAACGGTTTATGTTTCCTGCTGCTGATAATCACTGATATAGCCTCAGGGGTGCCGGGTGAATTCTGGGAGACGGTAGGGGTGGATTTATTGCCCGGTTCCCTCAAATATCAGATATCTGTAATAATCAGTGGGGGGAAGCTCCCAGGCTTATGGACACTAGTCCCAGGCGTTTGGTGTAGTTTAGGTGTTAATTGTGTCCCAAATTTGATTTGCTCGTTCAGTCTGTCTGTAACGTTTCTAAATGGAGACTCATTTGATGTGGCTGAGTCACAGGAAGATGAAGACTTAATCTCTGATGGTTGTTTATCTGTTCGGTCCTGTGGTGTCATCATGACTTGCTGTTTTTGTTCTCTGATATCCATGGGCGCCTCAAGGTCAGCTTTTGGGAGCAAGTGTTTTGCTTTCTGATGTTGATAAGAAAAAATGTTGGCTGCTAACAGCCTTACTCCGGACCTGTTCAAATAGCGCATTCCTGCTTTGAACAGATGATTCGCACTTCCAAATACTTTGAAATTATTAATAAATGTGAACGACTTCTCAGCTGATTGTTTCTTCAACCATTTATGGAGCATGCGGAGTCTGCTAAATCTTTCATCATTCCCTTCAGGGACTGGTCCGCTGATGAGGATGTTTACGTTAAGTCCATCAAGTCTCTGTAGGAGATCAGAAAAGTCTCTCTTCAGAATCTCTGATTGTCTCATCGCGATATCTGCTGATCCAGCGTGAATGACGAGCTTTTCCAAAGCAGGATGTTGGTCCAAGATTTTAGGGATTTTTTCTGATATTTCTCTCACTGTATTTTTGTAGCAGCTATAAACTTTGGTATTGTTGCTACAAAAAGCCTCAATTCCATTAATTGATCCGTCTTGTATGATAACAGTCTTTGCTGGGGGCGCTCTTACTTTATGTGTCCGTTTGATACGGCTGGGTTTCTCCTGGTGGCTTTGACTTGTCCCGGGGGATGCGTCATCTTTCGGGGAACTCAAGGCTGCGAATCTGTTTTTCAGCAGGATTCCAGGTGGAGAAATATCTCTTGTTTTTGGCTGAAACCTCTTTTGTTTACTTTTAGCAGAAGCGGCAGTTCTGGGTTCAGAGGTTTCTCTGTGTCGGAGTTTCTTTTGTTTTTTCTTCCTCGGAGAACGGGCTGGGGTTGATTTCATGCGTTTTAAAGCTGGCCAGTTTTCATTATAGTGCGGAGTTCTGCCGCTCAGACGCCTGTAGGGAGTCTCTGTGACACGATGTAACACCGGGCTGATTGTATTCAACGGTAAAGTTGTGTCATTTTGTCCATAATCAGCGTGGAGATCAAAATTAATTTCCAGACGACGTAGCTTCGTTTCAATGCCCTCAATTCTGTGGAGCAGTTTTTCAAAATCCTCAGCTGAGCAAAAAGCCATGTTGATAAGTCCATAGAAAAGTAATCCAAGAAGAGATCTGGTCCAATACAGTAACTCCAGGGGCTGGGAAAATAAAGTAACTAAGAAAAGGTTAAGAAAGAAAACAAGAAAAGCAAACAGAAAAGAAAATAAGTGAACGGATCTGGAGAGAGACAGAGAGCAGCTGCTCCTCCTTCAGCAGACAGCGACACTGTCTGCTGTAACATATGTTACAACCATAAAAGTCATGAGCCGTTAAGCTAGACGGAGATGAGCTCAAACTAGCTAAGGTGACTATATGTTAAAAACACAGACTGCATATTACTGGACGAAGCCTCAGTGATGTCACCCATTGGTTTCTGAAGAGCAAAAATGAAGCCAAATGGGCTGTTCCCACCGCCGGCATCTTGTCTGTGTCACGCGTTTCATCACTCCCAGAAAAACAAAAATGGCCAAAGAGGTGGAGCTGAGAGTGGCGCTGAGAGTGGCGCTGTGAGGGCGGGGGCGAATGATTGACACTCTGAGCCGATGTAGCCAGGAGCTAGTCCTGGAGCTAACTGAAGCTAACTGAAGCTAACGGAAGCTAAAGGAGGTTAGTGGGCGCCTTTAGCCTGAAAGCCGCAGTAGAGCAACTGCTACCCTCCTCCATCCAGGCTGTAAATACAATATTAAATTGGTAAGTAAACATTTAAATTTAAATAATTTGTTCAAATTAAATGATCATTAACTTAATGCAAGTTTTCAATAATATTTTTAACTTAGTTTATTAATAGTGTATGAGATCTATTTAGTCTATGCATGAGATACATGATCAAGCTAAGTTAGTAAGGGTAGTTCACATATCTATATTAATACTTGTTTGTATTTACCCTAATTGTTAGTGATTGTACTACCATGTAGGATCTCCCAGTTAAAAGAACTGTTCCCACAGCTATTGTAGATTAGCAACATCTAATATGACAATTTTTGATCCTAGTCAATTCTGCAATGTATGAATTTTACTAATCATTTATTGAGGTCTGGGAAGGGATAAGTTGCACTTTTAGTAAGACACTTGTGTTTCTTTTTATATATTTTGTTTACCAGGTAACAATGGCTGCATGCCTGTCCTCCACAACAGCCAAACAAAGCAGAAAATGTAAGTACCTGTCTCCATCACTTCATGTAGAATTTTAATAGTATTATACTTTCAACTGATAAGCCAGACCTGTGCAACTGCCATTCAATTTGCTAGTTTTTTTCTCCATAGCCATTTGGATCATTGGAGACAGCTATGTCTGACATAGTTCTGAGAAAGCTGAAGAAACCATCGGAGGAAACCTCGGCCTCCCAGACGTCCGTATCCCCTGGTTTGGCTGGGGGGGCTGAGGTGGAAAGGAGGAAGAGCAGCTCTAGATGTCCTCATCGTCAGCTGTGGTGGAGATGACATGGGGGCGGTCAGCAGTGTCTAGTTGGTGAACATGATGATGGAGGACCTGCACCCCCCCCCCCCCCCCCCCACAATCATACTTCTTATGCGGCTACAAAACTATGATTTTTTTTCCTGAAATGGAAACAATATCTGTGTGAAAGAAAAACAAACTTCATTCATTTGTTTATTTAATCAAAAACAAAAAACGGACAGCACCTAACGATATGAAAGAAGTGGCATTAAAGATGATGCACATATAATGTTAAGTACTTCTCCTTATGATCTTCCTGTAGTTTTAGGCGATTGATATAATCTGTAAGAAAAAAAACCCAATGTATATTAAAAACTTAAAATTTCAACATTGCCCGTCTTAGTTGGAAACCCACTCACCACAACAAGACAAACGTGCTGTAAACAAATGAGCACACAGGCATAACACTTATGGGTGTATGTATAAAAGTACAACAATGAAGGTGAATCCTATATGACAGCATATCAGAAATGGTAAATGCCTTAACTGACAACTCTTATTAATTTTTAAAAAGTAAAAAATCTCTGACAACAAAATATGAAATATATCTGGAGTTGGGGAAAAAAATGATTTTTTTGTAAACAAATGTGCCTCTAAGATAAGGCTGCTTGGTCGACGGGTTGAAATTATCACATTTCTTATCTACTTTACATGTTAAAACCGTCAAAATAACGTGCTGGTACACACACATTATATATATATATATATATATATATATATATATATATATATATATATATATATATATATATATATATATATATATATATACATATTATATATTTAGGCCTATATATATGTGTGTGTGTGTCTTGACCGCAAAGCGATCAATATGTTATTTTGACGGTGAAATGAGCACAACTCAATAATTTTGTCAAATAAAATCATGAAGCCCTGTTTGCCCATAGATTTTACTAAAACTATGTGAAGTTTGAATAATTCAACATGTAAAGTAAATAAGAAATGTGATCATTTCAACCCATGTTCGACTAAGCAGCCTTATCTTAAATGCACAACATCTTAACCTGTTCAGTTTGTAGTTTCCCAGCGTGATTAACGAGCTACTTTGCTAATTAAGGAGCTCAGCTGCAGGAGCTTCATCTACAAAATAATGTACAGAAATATTATTTTACTTACCGAAAAAAATGGAGCAGAGACTTCTTGGACGGTCTGTTAGTGCAATCAGTACCACAGCAAGCCATATTTGTCCAATAAGTGCACGATTTACATCTAAACACTAATAAAGTTTGCGGATAGAACTGATGTTCAAGTTCAGAGAAAGGAAATGGCCAAAGTGAGTCCCAGGCTGAAGGCCTTCCCCGGAGCAAGCAGGGGGGAAAGCAGTCTATGGCGGCAAGCTGCTAGCCACTGTTAGCCGCCAGGCTTAGCGCTGACGGCTCATCCAGACCTGTCAATCAAAAGGACACGCCCCTAATTATTCATAATTTCAAGATTAAATTATGTCAAAACAGATGAGTTAGAAAACAATTCACCCCCCTCAGAGTTG
Organism: Valencia hispanica; assembly: GCA_963556495.2. Taxonomy (NCBI): domain Eukaryota; kingdom Metazoa; phylum Chordata; class Actinopteri; order Cyprinodontiformes; family Valenciidae; genus Valencia; species Valencia hispanica. The sequence continues at coordinate 3,660,596 of OY747706.1, forward strand.
TCATGACCATAAACCTCACCTAATAAACCTAAAATGGTTTTTTGAACCAGGCTGTAAACAGGTTTATTTCTGCTGTGAAGTTGGCCTTTTTAACATGGGAGTCAATGGGAAATCGCTCCTTTCTGGAGCCTGCCCCCAGCGGATGAAGGGGGAACTGCAACTTTTGTTACTTCCGGGATGGCCTCAATTCTGAGCGGCAGAGTTTGCCCCTTGGTTAAAAAGCAGTCCAGCTGCAAATATTAAAAAGGTAGTTAGGTTAAAAAGAGTAATATATAGATAAATAACTAAAAGGTACAAAAGACAGGTAATTCATCTATCGTGAATTTGTCAAGGTAAAAATGTAATTGTGATAAGTCATTTAAAAGTTACTGTACATGAAGGACAATTTATTGTATATTTTCCTTTTAAGAAACAGTGGTTAAGCTGTACATTTGATACATGTGGTTGTATTAATAAATATGGCAGAAACTTCACCTGTCGCCTGTCTCATTCATTTTTACATCAACATTTAATCTGCCCAACAGGCCCAAACCCTGGGTCTGTTGCATAAACATTTAGCTTATATTATTTAGCTAGCAAGTTTACCTTGTTAGCTACCTATTTAGTTTGTAAACTAAATATTTATCTTGCTAACGAAATATTTAGTTTGAAACTGACATTTATAAATGAATATATAACATGGACTTAAATAAGACTTTGAAACATGAACTCCCACTTTCTTCTTTTATGACAGGGTAAATAGGTGTCTGACTATGTAACTTTACAAACAGCACCCAATGATATGTTTTCATGTTCTTTAAGTCTTTGATGTTGTGTTTTCTGTTTTTATTGTGGATTTTTTGTTGCTTTTATTTTTCCCCTAATCACCCAAAGCACTTTGAAATGCCTTGTTACTAAAAGTGTGCCCTACAAATGAATTTGCCTTGCCTTTATATGGTTCTGTACATTTCAGTGCTCTGGTTACAGTAATATTCTTTCACACTTTTACTCCTAATTTCATTTCAACAACTGCAGCACTTAGTGTTGTACAAACTTCAGTGGAAATGGGATGTGTGCAAACATCAGATATTTCAGTGGCACAAATTAAAGTGAGCAGCATTTCAGGCAAAGAGTGGGGATAAACTGAACACTAACAGGAAATACAGGGAATAATAAACCAGTCAGCAGCCTCTTTGGTCCAGAAGGAGGAAGATGAAAAATAACTTTAAAAAGATTATTTTGGCCAAAATGAACTTTTTGCTCAATCTGCTGCAGTATAACTCATTTGACCCTGTTTTGTATGCAGTAGTATGAGAAATGGCTTTGCAGGTGTTCTGCCAAAAGAAAGGCTGCAAACTCTTTCATTCTGGAGCACCAATTCATATTCATTACTCCCACCGATCTGCAGAACATGACAGCTTGATTGAGACTCTATGAATGTGGCGACCCAAACTGCTTCCCCATTAACTAACGCTCCATCAGCCACAACACCAATCATGGTTATGTTGATTAATTATCATTTAAGCTCACAGAAGCTCCATGTCCAACTGAAAGGATCTGGGCTAAGAGGTGTCGTTTGTAAAGTTACACTGCGAAAGTTGACAGCAACAAAATGGGCTATTTTGCCTGTCATTAAATAAATAAATAAATAGGCATTAATTTTTCAAAGTCATATTTAAATCCAAGTTATTTATTAATTTATAAATGTCATATTTTCATACTAAACATTTAATTAGCAAGTTAAATATTTAGTTTAAAAAAATTATATTTTGCTACAAACTAAATATTTAGTTTCCAAGCCATATATTTTGTTTACTTTTCAAATTAAAAAAATTAAAAGATACTTTATTGATCCCAGAGGGAAATTAAGTGTTGGTATAGCTCATATCATTAATTCTTTAAGGAGGAGTTGTACATAATGATGGCTGTGGGCAGGAAGGATTTCCTGTAGCAGTCTGTGTTGCAGCAAAACTGAAGAAGCCTCCGACTGAAGACGCTCTGTTGTTGTATGACTGTCTCATGAAGAGGATGCTCAGGGTTGTTCATAATGTTCTTGATTTTATGAAGAATCCTTCTTTGCATCATCATCTCCAGATGTTCCACAGTCGTCCCAAGAACAGAACCAGAACCTTCTTTATCAGGTTGTTTAGCCTTTTTAAGTCCCTGGCTCTGATGCTGCTACCCCAACAGATGACGGCTGAAGAGATTAAACTCTCCACAACAGACTTGTAGAAGATCTCCAGCATCTTGCTGCAAACCTTGAAGGACCTAAGCTTCCTCAAGAAGTCCAGTCTGCTCTGTCCCTTCTTGTAGACGGCTTCACTGTTCAGTCTCCAGTCCAGTCTGTTGTCCAGGTGAACTCCAAGGTATTTATATTCCTCAACCACCTCCACTTCTTCTCCCATGATGGAAATAGTTTTTGACTTATCCCTGTTTCTTCTGAAATCTACAATCATCTCCTTTGTTTTGTTCACATTCAAGGTGAGACGATTGTTTCCACACCATGTCACAAAGCGGTCCACCAGCTCTCTGTATTCAGCTTCTTGTCCATCTCTGATACACCCGACAATTGCAGAATCATCTGAGTATTTCTGCAGATGACAGGTCTCTGATTTGTACTGGAAGTCTGAGGTGTACAGAGTGAAAAGGAATGGTGAGAGTACGGTTCCCTGTGGTGCTCCTGTGCTGCTGATCACCTGGTTTGACACACAATTCTTCAGTCTCACAAATTGTGGTCTGTTGGTCAGGTAGTCATTGATCCAGGCGATTGTTGAGGGCTCCACCTGTGTCTTCAGGAGTTTCTGACAAAGCAAATCAGGCTGAATTCCAACTCCAACTCCACAGCGATAAGCAAACTGCAGTGGGTCCTGATACGTTCTTGTTTGCTTACTCAGGTGTGCCAACAGGAGTCTCTCCAGGACCTTCATGATGTGGGATGTCAGGGCAACAGTCATTGATGACTGATGGGTGAGTTCTCTTTGGTACTGGAACAAGGCAGGATGTCTTCCACAACACTGGAACCTTCTCCTGAGTTATGCTAAGGTTGAAGAGGTGCTGCAGAATCCCACAGAGCTGCTCTGCACAGGCCTTCAGGACTCTGGGACTGACACCATCTGGACCTGCAGCCTTGTTCCGGTTCAGTTTCTCCAGTTGCCTCTTCACCTGACTTTTGGAGACAGACAAGTGGGAGGAGGAGGCAAAGGGGGTAGCAGCATTTCCTGACTTGGTTGAAGTCAAACTTGTGGAATCAGAAGAGTCCATGACTGAGGTGAAAAATAAAACATCCGAGGTGTAATAGGGAAGCTGTTGATCAGAGGAGAGTGGGATGTCTGTTTGGCTGAAAACAGGAGAGGAGGATGCTAAGCTAGTTCCTGAACTGAACCTGTTGAAGAATGTGTTCAGTTCATTGGCTCTGTCCAAACTTCCATCTATCCAATCCTTCCTGTCCTTAAAGCCTGTGATCGTTCTCATTCCTGACCAGACATCTCTGATATTGTTCCTCTGTAGTTTGTTCTCCAGCTTCTTCCTGTATGCCTCCTTGCTGTCTCTGATCTTGACCTTAAGTTGCTTCTGTATACTCCTCAGTAATTCCCTGTCTCCCTCCCTGAAGGCTCTTTTTTTCTTGTTTAGCAGTTCCTTCAGGTCACTGGTGATCCAGGGTTTGTTATTAGGGAAGCATCTCACTGTTCTGGTGGGGATGATGTTGTCCACACAGAGGTTTATATAGTCAGTCACACACTCAGTCATGGCATTGATATCCTCTCCATGTTCTTGGCAAAGAGTCATCCAGTCTGCGGTTGCAAAACAACCCTGCAGGGCTTCTTCAGCTTCCTGTGACCATTTTCTTTGTAACAGGTTGCCTCTGAACAAGTGGTTTATATTCTGAACAGAGAAAAACAAGGTTGTGATCTGATTGTCCCAGAGGAGGTCTTGGTTTGGACATGTATGCATCCTTTACATTTGCATAAAACAAATCCCAGGTCCTGTTTTCTCTTGTAGAGCAACTGACAAACTGTGGAAATGTAATAGAGAGCGAGGCATGATTAAAATCACCAGATATTGCCACAAATGCATTGGGGGGCTGTGTCTGTAGCTTAGCAACAACGGAACTGATAACATCACATGCAGTGTCGCCAACGGCTGAAGGTGGAATGTAAACAACTGCCAAAATTACACTGGTGAACTCTCTTGGCAAATAATATGGCCGAAACCTCACTGCCAAGAGTTCGACATCTGGGCTGCAGAGACGACACTTCACAGTAACATGTCCTGGATGACACCATCTGTTGTTGACAAGCACTGCTACTCCACCTCCTTTTCTTTTCCTGCTCGTCTTCAGATCTCTGTCTGCTCGTACAGTCAGGAAGCCTGCCAGACAGACGTTGGAGTCGGGGATATGATCCAGCAGCCACGTCTCAGTAAAACACATAACACTGCATTCCCGGTACTCTGGCTGAGTCCTTGTAAGGGCTTGGAGTTCATCCATCTTGTTAGCCAGTTATCTTACGTTGCCCATTATGAACGATGGAAGAGATGGCTTGAACTTCCTCTTTATCTGTCTCCTTTTCGCTCCTGCTCTGCATCCACGTCTCCTCCTTATCAACTCATCAGGGATTTGTGGCTTCAGTTGAGGTATTATTTCAGCTTTTGCTATGTTAATCAGCTGCTCCTGGCTGTAAACCACATTGTTGCCATGGTTACGCATCATAACGAGTTATAAAGAAGTGAAAATTTACAGCAAAAATCCTTCCAGCTTCACAGCACCAAAAACTAGAAAGTATACAGGTCAAAAAAATGCAATCTTCCTCAAGAAAAAAGAGAAAAAAACGTAATATGTAGCCAACAGAGTCACTCCAACATGCAACCACCCAGAGCAGCGCAATTCAAGAAAGAAAAGGGTAAAAAAATTCTACTATCTAAATATTTAACTTCAAACTAACTACTTAGTTAGCAAGCTAAATATTTAGCTTGAAGCTGAACGTGTTGTTATCTTAATCATTATGAATAAATAATCAATTTTCAACGCTTTTGAATCGCTATCGATTTGGCACATTTCTAATCGGAATTATTCGACTTAATAATGAATTGCCACACCACTAATATGTTGCTGCGGTGGTCAGGATTCTTTCACATTCTTAACAGGGATTTTAATTAATCTGTTGATGATCATTGGTCTACTTATTGTGCAATCTTTAATAATTCATCAGTCATGTAAAACCAGCACATGGAGCTCATCATCCTTTCATGCATTGGATGAAATTTGTCAGAAATTGCAATCTGTTGTATCAGGTTTGTTAAAATTCTACAAACTTTGAATGTGTGAAATCTGAAATGGTAAACACTGCTGGTGACAGACCCAGCGATGTGTAAACTGCGAGGATTCTGTTTGCCTGTGAGGATGATGGCTGTCTGTCCAGGCCCAGACATGGCTCAGCATGATAAGCAACCTGGCTGCTATCTTTCTGACTCTCGAGGGCGCAGATGACAAAGGATGATGGACAGGAAAGCTTATTATGGATTTGACATTCAGATCAGAGAGGAGTGGAGTGGAGAAACAGATGCATGGCTTTATGGGGTTTTGATGAAAGCTGCCTGCAGTATCGCTGTCTTCTCAGTCCTGCATGATGGGACAAGACTCGGAGACTTTTGCCCCTGACATCTCATCATAAATTCAATGACAGTTTCAAGGGATTTCAATGATATTAGCCCATATTTGTTCAATTCCAGGTTAAATATTTATCTAAAATTAATTTTCAAAACAGTTTTATTCCCATTTTTTCTCATGAAAAAAGATCGACTGGATCTTTTTTTTCTCTTTCTCCTTGAAGGCAGGATGTCTCACAAATTTTCTTCAAAAGATTCACTTGAAAGCGGATCATTCATCTTGAGGCATCAGGATGCCTCCCCAACGCTCATAAATCCTATCTAAGTACTATGAACTTCACTGAAAAAGGCCAAATCGTCCACATAACTGTTCTCAGAGCCCCCTGTGAATCAATAGCAATGGCACAGAGGGACACCTGACCATGAAAGGCTAAAAATAAGCTGATATTTCCTCCACTGGTGACAGTTTAAGAGCCTCTTGGTCCCTCACAATGAGTTGCTTTTGGGGGAGAATTTGAAGGTCGAAATGATAAGAAGTGGATGATCAGTCACACTGCTTCTCTGGTCAGACAAATAAACTTCTTTCTTACTTTAGCTTTTTATTTATCACCAGGCTCTCTTCCTTGCTGCTTGATACTATATTGAACATTTTTTAGTCTATGTTTCTATTTTCAATGAAAAGAAAATCGCTCAAATAAATAAGACTTTGTTTCTTCAGAAACCTGTGATGCTGAGAGAAAGGCGTTGGTGTTTGGATGTATAATAATTCCAGCTCCACAAGTGAGATAAATACCCTCTGGAGATGAAGGTTTCTGCTTCACCTGACAAGAACATACAAAGAGATCTAAAAGTTTATTTCAGAAATACAGTGCTGTGATCTGAAGGAATTTGACTTTGGGTTTTGAATCTTTGTTTGTGATTCATCTTTAACTTGTGGGTTTATGTTCTCTTATTAACTTTTTCTGTTTCCTCCAATGTTTTTATTCATTGGTGACTCAGTGTTTCCCCTAGAAATTTTTGTAGCTGTGGTGCTACACCGGCGTGGGTGGGGGGGGGTGGGGGTGGGGGGGGTTGGGTTGATACGACCGGGGCTGCTGCACCGCGGATGTGTATGCGAGGAGTTATGACACTTACCCACTTGTTGTTTATCAACATTTTATTATGAACACACATATCTCACTTAACTGCAACAACAACAAAAATAAAGGGACATCTTCTCAGCTTAACAAAAATATCTCTAAAAAAGGTACATAACAGAACTGTCGACATTGTTAAAGTATCCGGCATGACCCTAGTGTTCTTTTACTCGACTGGAGCTCTCTTCCTCAGATGCCTTTTTTTGAAAAATACTCGAGTAGGCTCATCTGAAATTGTAACCAGTGACACAATACAATGATAAAATGTGGCGCGAAAAGCGTTCGTTACTGTGGCAACATTGTTTAAGCTAGTGTCAACTTCACTAGTCTACTTTAGTGCTACGGCTAGGGTTGCCAACTCCCAGCAAATAAAATAAGGAACCACCCCCCACCCTCCGCCTCATGATGTTTAATCGACGTAATCGACTTTAATTTAATGCACGTGTAAAACGAATACACAGAAATCAATTATTTTTTTACAATAATTAAATGGATTCAACATCTTTCTTTGACAGAATTGCAGACTGCACAGATGGTACCTTCCCAAAGGAAACGGTACTATAGCTTACTAGGGTATATATATTAGACTCAATAATATTTACTATATAAGATAATAGCTTTCTATACATTCATGACCACTTTAGTTGTAAGATTCAGATATTTTTAATTAAAAAGCTAGACATTTTAAATGAGAATAAGAAAGAAAAGTATTTCTTTGTTCCCCCCTTTCCCTGTTAATGCCCTACCTGGCCCCCTCGCAATACTTTGCTAGAGCTGCCTCTGCACACTTACCAGCTGTCAGCTATGTAGAAAATGATCCAGTTGTTATTTGTATCTCAGAAACAGTTCATAGCTTCCCTTCAACTCATTCATTTCACCTAAAAGGTAAACCTGTTTCTCCATCACCTGTTCAGCTCTGATGATTCGGTAAGAACATCTCCTGGTTTCATCTTCATGTTTCCATCTCACCACATATCCAAACTGATATCATGACCAGTAGTTTTTACGGCTGTGGCTCCAGCAAACATCAGCTGATACAAGAAAGTCATATTAAATCAGTTCTAACAGGTTATTAAACGTGCTGCTGCTGTTTAGCGCAACATCCGCTGGTTTCCTCTTTCTGCGCAAAGTGGGCGATAAACAAACGAGAGCGAGAGACTGGACTACCGACAGAAAAGCCGATCAGCTGATCATTGATCAGTTTCATGATTGAATGAGCAACATGAGAGGGAGGATGAGAAAATGAGAGAAGAAAAGGCAGCTGCACAGCTTAAAGACACAGAATAACTCCACCTTTGTGTCTTTTTTTCATTGCAGCTGAAGTACGGGACAAATCATGTTCCTTTTCACCTCAATACGGAATGCATAATATTTTCTCTGAATACGGGACAATTCCGTTTTTTACGGGACGGTTGGCAACCCTAGCTACGGCCTTACCAGTCAATGGCTACGGCCAATTACTTAAAAATACAATCGTGAGCCCTGCTCATCAATATCTTTAACGAAATGCCTGTTTAACTTGTAAAATCAAAAAGCTATTTAACCACAGCTACCTTCTCTCTTGTCCCTTCCCAGCTAGCAAAAAATATCCGCACGGCTTCTTTTTGCCGCCGGCCGTAAGCTGTCGGCTATAGGTGCGTCCCGCTGGCGGGGATGAAACGTTTGCCGCCGACTACGTCACTCCCATTTCTTGCGAGATGCCGCCGGCGAAAAGCCGGCGGGCCGACTGCTTCATTTTCTTTGGCGGTTGCCTCCGTCTAATGGACCGCGGCCGGATGGCGGCAAGCCACTTTGAAATACAAGGATTTCTACTCGACCAGCAGCCATGGCTATGGGAGTTAGAATGGAGGTGGAACTGACAGCATTTGAACTACTTTTCACATTTGAAGCGATTATAAAATCATATCCTATACGTGAATTAAATCCCATATTATTTATTTTTTTATTTATTTTTTAAAGCCATTTTATTTTTAAACCTCGATTATTATTATTTTTTGACTTTTTACATGTATAAGGGATTAATTTGCAATTGCGACCTGTACAAATGTTTAAGACAGTGTTTTAAAAAGAAAAAGCTAAACACATTATAAATGTTAGTAATGTATAGGTTTTCACCATTGCTGTGTTCAGGATTTTTTTTGGGGCGGAGCTAAAACGGTGGCTCGATGACGCACTGGAGCCACTGAGCTCCTGGCCCCTCCCCAAACAACATAACTAGAGCACACATTCGCATCAGTTCGCCGCTCAATCGCGAGTTTCTGTGGACTACCATCGTTTAAGTAAGTACATGTTTCCTTAACGCAATATTATGTTTACAATGTTTTTAGTTTATCTTTGTAAAATCTGTTGTTATCTTTGTTCTTGCCTTACTAGTTAGGTTGTTTTCCTTTGTTTGTTCCGACACGCACGCTGCTAGTCTAGTTCAGAGTGTTAGCTAACACATGCTCGCCTTTTTTACACTGTTCAAGCATGTTGAGATGTGTCTAGCTTCAGTACGTAGCCAAAGCTTTACATCTGGTGTTTTCTTACAAAACTAACGTTGTATATAGGTTGTTTAAATTATTTTGTTTGTCTGAACAAGTAGCTGCTAGTCCAGTAGCTAGAGTGGCTAGGAATTGTTAGCTAACACATGCTGTTTTGGCTTTGTTACAGTAACTTACACACTGAGGTTAAGCAATGTTGCTAGTTACGTTACATGTAGAAATGTAACTAGCTACAGTAGGTAGGCCTATCCAAAGCTTTACATCTAGAAAGACTTAAGTATAACTTAAATTTGGTGTTTTCTAACAAAGCAGAATGATATAGGTTGTTTAAATTATTTTGTTTGTCAGATCAAAGTATGTTGCTAGTTCAGTTCACAATGTAGCTACAGTGACTAGCAAGTGTTAGCTAGCACGTGCTGTGTTGCTACTGTACTTCTAGGATTTAAGGGGATTATGATGAGTTATATTTATCTGAAGTGCTGTACTTTTATGTTTGAGGACAGTGCTGTTCACATGAATCACTACACTGAATGAGTACATTTAATTTTTTAACAATTTCACTGTTACACATTTGGCTGATCTTTTTTTTCTTTTTTGTTCTTTTTTTTTTTTTCTACAGCATATATGCTACTGTATATTCCTAACGTTAACAATGTGGTTTTGTTCACATTTTCTTGCAGATACCTTGACCGGAGCATAACTGGTTAACTTCACACAAGAGACCTACTGTTGGACAATCGTTTTGGCGTTAAAGGTAAATGCATTGTTAGTCACAATGTCTTGTTACTGGGCCAAAAGGAGACGAATATTGAAAGGAGTTGAGAGGGACAAACAGGAAATTGCAGCTGCAAACGATGCTCTACTTGCTGTTATTCCTGACTTTGACCAAGTAAATCCTCCTCTTAATGAACATCAACATGGAATGGCTCCAACAAGCCATGGACAAACTGTAACCCCTGAAGCACAGGAAATAACTGTTGATGAGGTGTATGAACCTGGTGAAATTTTTTCCTCAAGCACAGAAGATAGTGAGGAGGAAGAGGATTGCCTAAGGACACAATTGGCAGGGTGGGCTATTGACAACATGATCCCCCATGTGGCACTGGGTAAGCTTTTAACCATTTTGTCCAAGGATCATCCAACCCTTCCTAAAGACCCAAGAACCCTTCTGAAAACAGTGACTTGTGTTAAAACAACAGAACTCTCAGGTGGTGTATACCTTCACTCTGGAATTGAAAGTGGAATACTATCGCAGTTTTTAGTGTCTCCTAAATTGCAGAAGTTGACGTCAGTTTCAATGCAAGTTAATGTTGATGGACTTCCACTTTTCAAAAGCTCAAATGCCCAGTTCTGGCCAGTTCTTGGTTTAATTGAGCAATACGTGGGTAATGTCCAACAAAACAAACTTCCATTTGTCATTGGTCTCTATTATGGGAAGAAGAAGCCAAGCAGCCTTCACTTTTTGAATCCTTTTGTAGAAGAGGCACAGCGACTTGAAGCGGAAGGAGTTCTGTTTGAAAGGAGAGCACTTCCTTTCAAAATATCAACATTTATCTGTGACGCCCCTGCTCGTGCACTTGTTCGAAATGTGAAAGGTCACAGTGGATATTATGGGTGTGACAAGTGTGTTCAAAAGGGGGTCCACTACGAGAACAGGATGACCTTTCCTCAAACAACCAAGCTCTGAGGGAGGAGAACCAAGCTCTGAGGGAGGAGAACCAAGCTCTGAGGGAAAGCACTGCACGGGCAGGTAAGAACATGCACAAAAAAGTCAAACTTAGGAAAGAGTACGTGATGTATGTACAAAATTACCATATGCCTTTCATTTTGTAGCTTCGGATGACAGCGGCTCACTTCAAGAGCAGGTGAAGCAAGTTGGGACAATGTTGAAGACGTTTGCTCGCACTGGGCAATCAGGTACAACTTGCAAACAACACCTGTGGTTGTTGGTTTAATTCCCACTGGTGCCACCTATACATGTAGTAGACCAGGAAGATTTGGCGTTGCTTGACAACAGTTTAAGGCAGGATAAAGAGCTCCAGGAACGATTTGTAAGTGTGCTGATTTCGTTTATAACTCCGTAGGGTAATCTAAAAAGTAGAATTAAGATTGTACACTGCATATTCTACAGTCTGAATCGACAGCCTGTCACATTTTATATTTATGTATGATAAGCTTCAGAGAAATGTAATTTGTAACACTTTTTTTTGGTTTTTCAGCTTCGGTTTTTGACAATCAAATGTGGGAGGGACCTAAAGACAACCGTCTGGCGGATGCTTCAAAGTATCTTCTCTAATCACCTTTCCATCAATACAACCTGGACTGGAGTTGGGGATAAAGCATGTTTTAGAGACATGTTCCTGAGGACCATTGTTCAAAGTAAGTTGGATGTAAAAAAAATAATAATAATTTTAATAGATGTGTATGGCATTATGCCATTTAAATGGAATGACAGATCTGTATTTTCTACAGGAGCCATCCGGAAGAACCCGGCAACCCAGGATGCCACTGATGAAGCCATCCAGGTTAACGTTATGCGTTACCTAAAAGGAGCATCTGACCGTGAAGGCGGAAAAAGGCGCCGCACAGCTGAGAGGGACCCACAACCGACCCCTTAAACCTAGGCTGACTACTGACACCCCAGCATCACTGACAACTGGAACCCTTTCTTTATCCTGCAGTCAGTAACTTCAAGACCCCTAAAGAAGCCAGAAGTGTCAGACTGCACTCACCCAATCCACACTGTTCAGTGTGGATATTATCATAGTGCTTAACTCTTATTATATTGTAAAAAATAGCTTGTAAATCCTTGTGCCACAGCTCAGCATTGCAGTTATATCTGTTCTACTACTGTTTTTACCTCAGTATTTTTTATATATATGTGAAGATGTTTATCACAGATACAAGAGACGTCTTGTACCCCAGGTCAGCAATGCCATTATAATGGTCTATTCTACCCCAGAGCTTTATTCTAAATTATTACCACTTATCTTATTGTTAGAAATGGTTTGTGAATGTGATGTTATACCTGAATTTTTTTGGTGTCCTGCACATTCTTTGGTACCAGATATACTCATTACATATGTGTACTGGTAATTCTTTTCATCCCAGAGCTTACCTCTTTATATTATTAACAATTATTGTGTTATAATTTTGTAAGATAAGGCTGTTTTTTTTTTTTTTTTTTTTTTTTGGTTACAATTTAATTGGAAACCTGGATGTTCTTTTGTGTGTGGGTGTGTATATACATATTTTTCTCTTTTTTTCTGTTATTTATATTTCAGTGATCTGACATCATGATTCAATGACAGTTACTGTACTTTGAAATGTGGAATTAAAACGTCAAATGGAATTTTGTCTGGTTTGATCAATCATTATTCTTGATAAACTGCATATATATATATATATATATATATATATATATATATATATATATATATATATATATTGCGACCGATCGCTCGAAAATAGCGTTTGCCTCCGACGGGCCGCGGAAGGGTCGCCTTTGATATAACGGCGGCGGGACGGCGGTTGGCCCGCGGGCCGGCCGCGGAACAAAGGCAGTAGAAAGGCGGCTGCCGCTGCTAAAAAGCGGCTGCCGCCGGCGGTGCACCGTCAAACGTGTTTGCGATTACGCCATTCTGACGCTTCTACTGCCGCCGGAGCGCCGCCGGCGGTCCGCCGACTCATTGCTATCTGGGTTTACCCTTGTATGATGCGCTCGACCTTCAATTAACGAGACTGACAAGACTGAACGAGGATCAGTTATGCCCCCTCCCACGCCTCTCTGCACGCTTTGATTACGTGCAGATCTCTGACAGTAGAGAACCGCTGCTTCCTCAGTAGGCGGCAGCGCAGGTTCAATTAAGAAATAATCACCTTGTCCCCGTAAAATAATTTATTTTTAACATTTTGTTGCTGCGGTGCTGAAAATGTAGCCGTGGCGCGGCGCCACAGCTAAGTCTATATAGGAGAAACACTGGTGACTGCTGAAGGAGAAGCAGCCTCTCCTGATCTCTGCTTTTTTCTTCGTTATTTTATATACCCAGGTTCTGAATTTACTTTATTAGACCGGGTTACTTTTTGAGTTTACTTTGAGCTCAATGACTGTGGGATAACAAAATGTAGTTTTGCTCAGCTGAGGACTTTGACAAACTGCTCCAGAGAATGGATGCAATTAGATGAAGATTTGTCTTCTCGAAGTGAATGTGGAAGTGAACACTGGTTAAGGAAACAAGACGACTTTACCAATGATTGCTAACAGTGTGAAAGAACCTGGCAGCACTATTTCAATTTACCATCAGTCCAATGGTCTCCGAAAAAGGCCACAGGACAACACTGCTTCCTCAGTTGTTAACCTCATTGGTAGCTTTTATTCCTTTTTCCATTTGAGACTTACAATAAATCAATCAAACTTTATTCATAAAGTGGTTTTCACACAATCCTTGCAACTCAAAGTGCTTTACAGATTAAAATGACCCCACAATAACAACATTCCCATCCCTCCCCCACAGATTTAAGAGCACAATCACAATTATATCCCCCTCCCCAACTCCCATGCATAATATTCCCATGAATAATAATCAGTTAAAACCTAGGCTAAAAAGGTGAGTCTTGAGCCTGCTCTTAAAAACATGAACGTTCTCTGCAGCCCTGAGGTCCTCCAGCAGCCTGTTCCAGAGGTGAGGGCCATAATAATGGAAAGACGCCTCACCATGAGTGTGTCCTGACTTTAGGGATGACAAGGAGACGGCTGCCAGAGGAGCACAGAGACCGCCAAGGTTCATATGGTAAAAGCAGTTCTGAAAGAGAAGAAGGCCCAAGACCATTAAGACACTTAAAAACCATTAAAAGAACCTTAAAGTCAATCCTAAAACATACGGGGATTTTAAAACTACTGGTAAAAAAAAAAATCAATTCTACTGGTGATAAAAGCATTCATCAGTGTCTGTGTTGGTCCGAGAGAATGGGGCAATGTTCTTAAAGTGTAATTGAACCCCCTGAAAAAGCATAACCCCGCCCCCAGACAACATTTGAAAAATTCTTCAAAGTGGTCGGTGCCAGGAAGAACGGAGGGGCGTGGCCAAGTGTGGAGGATGAGCGGAAGGGGGAACATGGGGGTGTGTTCAGGAGGACAGTGACAGCTCGCTTTATCTGACACTGAAACATGGACAGTGACCAAAGCGACATTGGCAGTTTTGCGACTGATCGATCTGAGCGACGTTCATCTGTTTTGAACGTTAGCCTAAGTTAGCATTACCACTCAGAGACTGGACTCCTCCTGTCTCCCTCTGCCTCAGCAGCACCGGGCTTGGGCGGCGCTGGCTCGGCGCCCTGAGCCAGCGGATCTCCTCTGTCGTTATCAGAGACAGAGGAGTAGAGGGAGGCTTTATGGAGCCCAGCAGCCGCGAGCTGTATCAATTCAAGCCGCTGGCCGGTGCTTCTGCTGAGGGAGAGAGAGACAGGAGGAGTCCAGTCTCTGAATGGTAATGCAATCCAACTCCAAACTCGCCACGGGGCCGGTATTTGTGATGTGTCGGTCGCGAACGAACCGGCTCTAAGAGCTAACTCTTTGAAGTGAACGATGGGAGCCGGTTCGTCATTGGGAGGCGTTTTTTTTATTTTTCAGTCCCCCGCTTGTTTTGGTACATTTGGTACACATAGTTTTGCATTAATTTTAGTGATGCAAACACTTTAAGCAACAGAAAATCTGAGGAGCCACTTGGGAGCCGAAAGAGTGGCTCTTTATGGTGAGCCAAGCCAAAAGAAATGGCTCTCCAAAAAGAGCTGGAATTCCCATCACTAGCCGATATGTCTGATAGTTTTATACCCAAACCCACGGGGCGTGTCTGTGAGACCATGCCTGTGACACAGTCGATGCCTGTGAGGTAAAGATGTACCGCCTTCCACCAATCACAAAATTAGAATGCAGTAGCCACCGTTCTATGGAGGACTACGGGGGTCATTGGAAAAGCAATACAGCATTTTAATTATGAACTAAAAATATAGATTGCTAAATATAATTTCAAATTCAACAATTAATTTATTTAAAAAAAGACAAATTTGAAAAGCATTTTGTAATTACACATTTTAAATTGAAATACTAAAGAGGAATTGCAAATTGTATTCATTATTTGATTATTAAATACTGTGATTTGAAAACGTTTTTCAAATCCTATTTCAAAATGGAGAATTAAATAACACAATTAATAAATGAGATTGTAAATATCTTTCCTTTTCATACATTTAAAAGTTATTCCCTTTTCTACATCCGTTTTCTCTTTCCAGCTCTCATTTTCAAATCCTTTTTGCAATTGCATTTCCTAAATGGTTTCCCGTCTCCTTTTAGCATTCGAGTGACCCTCCTGGTCCCTGAGCACACTGACAACCAAGTTCAACCAATCACAGCTGCTCCTCGAACGAAACCAGCTCTCATTGGTTAGACAGGAGCTGTGCAGCTTGGCAAGGTCCACCCAAATATGGCTGTCTAACCAATGAGAGAGATTTCATCGAAATCCGTTTATAACTTTTTGAGTTATCTTGCTAACAGACAGATAAACAGACGGACACGAAAACATATACCTCCCGGTGGAGGTCAATAATTTTAAGATCTGTGGGGGTAAAAATCTCTTCAGAGAAAAGGAATGTTATCTAAACAAAGCTGGATCAAGACTCATATAATTATTTAAAATATCCAAAATGATCCTGCTTTCGTTTGGATCCTCCACCACCACTGAAAATCACATATAGTGTATCTGCATACTATCTTCTCCTGTGGCCCCTTCCCTTACAGGCTACCATAAACCAGATTTATAGCATCTTGAGACAAGAATATTTTGTTGTGAAGGTGAACCTGTTTCCAGGCTAAAGCCAAACCTGCGCTGATGATCCTGTGTGTTATGATCTTTTTACTTAATTGTACCGTCAGGGAAGTGAATGAGAAGGTTATTCGGAGCTATCTCTGTCGTCGTGTTGCTATATGCTTAGCCCGCTTGAGGATATACTGACCACTTTGGTTACTCTGCTGCTTTCTACTACTACTCCCCATTTGTGCATCATCTGCTGTTATTTCTGCCATTAGCTGTCTTCTCTCTGTCTTTTCTTCTTCTTCATAAAAGTTACATCTAGCTCTTTGTTTCTCTGCTCAGCTCAGTCAACTTCCTGTTTCTCTCATAGCCAGAGCCATTTAAAGAGCTAACCTTGCCATTAACTATATTCACACTGCTTTTCTTCCCATACATTTTACTACTGGCTAAGAGCTTCTATGTTTAGTTCTGTTTCTCTCCTAGTTGAAGCAGCTGAAAGAGCTAATGCTGCCATTAACTCTTCCTTGTTCGTTCAAATAGAAAGTACTCCTGGATCAGTGCTTCTGTGTTTTTGTGTGTATGTTCTTTGTCCTCAAACCTCCAGTCAAGTTGTAGCAGATGGCTGCTCACACTGAGCCTTGTGGAGGTTTATTCCTGTTAAAAGGGAGTCACCCCTTTCCACTGTGACCACATGTGTGCTCAGTAGGAGGGATTGCTGCAAAGTCTGTGACTCACCGCCATCAGCTGGGTTTCCTTAGACAGAAAATGTTTATCAACTGACTTAATAAACTGAACTTGAAGGCAATTAGTTATAACTACAAGGATATGAAGGGGCCGTGGAGCTAGTGTTACAAAGTGATACAGTACAAAGCAGAAAAGGTCAGGTTCACAGCGGTAGTGCAGCACCACCAGCTGATCCCCGTAATGAACATGATGCAGAACATGCAGGCTACTCTGCTTGTGTTTGAAGCTATGGAGGCATTCGGACGTGAAAGCATTTTATTGCAGGACAGAACGCAGCTGGATAATAATGGGTTTAAAGAAAGTGGACAACAAACATTTTATGTATATTGCTCAGGTGAATGTTGCTACGCCACACTGGCTCCACAATCCCTTCTGCATGTTTGGAAAGCTAATGCTATCTATTTATAAAGGTAGCTTATTTGTCATTGATTTATTTTCAGAGTCTAAAAACTGGAACCAATGATTCATTTACTGATTTCAGATCCATCTGAAAGAACACTAACACTGCTTCACAACCTTTCTTTAAATACAAGGTTATGCCAACATTATGCTGGGGAGGCGTAGAAAAACTTTTCCAGTTGTGCTAATTGACTGACTAGGTTAAGGTATTTTGCAAAAAAATGAGCAAATATCTTTTTGTCTTTAGACATGCAAAGCTGCTGGATACACATCCCAAAAGAAAGTATTTAGAAACATGGGGGACTGAATGCATGGCATACTTACTTTTACTTTTATTTATCAAAACAAACAAAAAAATTTACCATATAATAATTTTGTTACATTTTATAATGATGTGTTACTTTATGTTCTGTCATAAGTGGCACACATCTGTTCTTTCCAGTCTTCTTAGATCTTTTGTAACTTATCTTATTGCAAAGGCCAAAACAGATGATGCTTTGCGGGCTTCTGATTCCTCAGTGAAAGAGCTCAGACTGAGCGCTTCCTCTTCCCCTGCTACCTGTTCCAGATAATGTTCTTTGTAATGTGATTATGGCTCAGGGAAAAGCTTTGAAGCTGCATCCTCTAATTGCTCTGTGGTCAGGTGAAGTAGATTTTTATCTCACACCAGTTGTGGAGTAGATGCTGGTGTCTCAGAAAGTAGGTAACGGATATCGTACGAATTAAAGGTCATCACTCCGTTTTATTACTGTGCAGTCTGGGGGATCCACTTTAGACCTGTGGAAAAACGTCCTTAGATACTTTCCCACAAAAAATATCACAATGCGCAATTCGCCGTCTGAAGCCTTAATATCATCGACAGAACAGAGCCATCTGGCACAAAAATGGTCTTTTTACATCTGGTCCAATGAACGTCCTTCAATAAAATAGCTAGCCCACAACAAGTCTGTCCACAATCTGAAATGATCTGTCGCTAAAAACCTTCATAATTTCATTGCCCATGTGTATTTCTGACTAAGTTTTCACCATAGCTACCGTTAGCATTCTTATATTAGCTTGAAACTTACACAGCATCCTTCTTCCTCTTATCGATGTTTATTGGCGGCTCGCAAAAAAGAAACTGGTTCATTAGTGCCACCGACTGGTACAAAGTGTGGACTAGAATGTCACTCAAGGTTGCAGTTGAGTCTTTGAGACTGGTGATGTATTAGCATCATCCCTGCTAGCTTTGGTCTTGTTTTCATTAAGCCAAGCTCTAATGTTGATTTTTGTATAAAACCGCATGAAAGTATTTTCTTTACTGCCTCTAAAATTCCCAATTAACAGCCTACAGCACCCTCTGCTGGTTGTGTTAGGTCAATACATTTCATGGTTGCAACTTAATTTACTCGGGCGTTGTAATCTACTTGGCAGTGTTGGCAGTGTTAGTTTCTCCCATCCACTCTTATTTGCCTGAAATCAGCTCATAAACCGCTGATTCTAAAAACTAATGACACACTGGGAACATAAGGGATAACACAATACTGGATCGACATGCATTAACTGACGAACGTATCTTCACAATGAGCAAGTATCAGGCACATTACTAACTGTAAAGAGCTGCCAATATCATCAAGGAAGTTCTTTTTTAATGGTACCTAATGGGAGGAAAAAAAGAGGTAGGTATCAAGTTACTTTCTTCTGAGTGAATCCATTTCCAGGAGTGTTTGATTCCTCACTCTTCTAATTGATTTCAGCTCATAGCGGCATGAAAAATAGTTTGTGTTTTCATCACCAATAGCAACCATGTGCCCAATAAAATAAAGTTTATTTGTTTTTGTCCTCTGGTTTTAAGGTTTCTGCTTGCAGTCTGGTTACAGTCAACAGAGATTTGAGCAATAAACCAGAATATTTTGCTCCATCTGAACCATGACAGAAGTTCAACATTCCGGGCTGTGCTGAAGTATTCCTGTGCCAAAAAGAACGCCTTTTGTGTGAGAATGTTTTTGTAAGGTTGGGCACTCATGCGTGGTGTGTGCATGCCTCCGTTTCTGTTAGAAATGGTGCAGCATCACCAGAGACACTCATTTTACAGAGGTAATGATTCACCCATCAATAATTAACCTCAGCTGCTGTTGCTTCTTCAGGGTTCTGTGGTCTTTTAGTAAACGGTTTATTCGTTAACGAGTCAAATTTGCATGTTTAATTTCAGAAAATGTGAAAAAAGGATAATTTCATTCTACATAAAAAAATAGGTATTTGAGGTGTTGCAGTGTACAGTGCCAAGCAAAGGTATTCAAACCTCGAAACCATAAGTAAGTTTATTTTATTGGAGTTTCTTGTTGTAGACCAAGTGTGTGTGAGTTCCAACGTCCCGCGGGTGGGATAGAACGTACATCTGGGTCAAAACTGGCTTTTTTCCTCGACACCCCTTAAATGTACGTTTACATATTATACATTACTGGAAGGCTAAGAGTCTTTTGATGCCAATGATGTATGCCAATCGATGATACAATCATAACTGTAGACACAGTTGAGCGCTTATGGAAAACCACTCAGAAAGAGACATAATGTCCAACTCAACATTCGTGGCCTCATAAAAGTGACAGAACCGAGCCATCTCAAACAAAGGTCTGACGTCCATAATCCACCAAAATCTGCTTCTTCTTTTTTTTCCTTTCGTTCCTCTTCCCCTTCCTATGTCATAATTTCCGCTAATATGCTACAAAAAAAGCTGATTTTATTTAAAATTAGAGGGAGTGTAGCTTTTGATTGACATCTTACCTGATCCAATAGGAGACAGGTTACCCCCCTCTGCTGTGGCAAATCTTCAACCAATAGCTGATGCCTGAAAATAATTTTTAGAGGGAGTCTGAAGTATTCACGAATTTCAGCTATTCGTGAGTGGCTGCGGTCCCTAACCCATGCAAATGTCAGGGGTCCACTCTGTCTGTTTTTTTAAAAGGTCTCTCAACAGTGCAAATTTCACCCTAGTATTTTTAACTGGGACGCACGTAATCAGTTCGACCACATTTTGGACACCCCTGACATAGTGAGACTGATATAAGTATTGTACAGAAATCAGCACAATACAGTCAGAAGAATCTGTACACCTACCTGCAAAATGGCTTCAGGCTAATTAGGGGTTAGGCGGCGGCACCGGTACAGGAGTACTGTTCCAGAAACAATGCAGACTTAATGGCAGCAGTAGCACCTTTTGTAGATTTCTACTATTTTAGTAGAAATGAAGTTAAAATATTTTCACTTCCTCCATCCTGCTACCAAATAATATTTGTGTTTCTTTCAGAAGACAAGATTAATTTTATGTTATGGTTCCTTACTCGTGTCCATGCCTCTGGCTTCTCTCACCTGCTACAGCTCCTTCATTTTAACCTTGTCTCCTAACAGCTTTCCCTTAAGAATTCAGAGCCTTAGCGTGACAAGAAGGTGATGCACATGGAGCCTACGTCCGTCCACATTCACTGACTTATCATTTGTTTTCCTTCTGTCCTCCAAAGCCCAGTGGCCATAAAGTAAGAATCATGACAGACAGCCAGAGGCCTGGTCCCGGGCCCCTGGTCTCAGAGCCTCAGCCGGTTAGCCCTGATAGCATAGAGGGCTGCACATGGGCTCCCAGCTGATGAATGAGCTGACAAGCCTTCTCGTCATTACTCATTCCCTTCCTTGGGGAGGAAAAGAAAATAGAAAAATTGGAACATTAGGAAGAGGAAAGACAGAAAGAAAAAAATGAACTGACTGTAGCGTGGCTATTTTTAGTACGCCTGTTACATGCTCCATTAATTTGAGATGGTGGAAGAGGGAAGAGGCGTGGGCGGGAGGTTAAAGAGGGGGACAGGTGAAAAAAGAGACAGAGAGGAAAAAGAAGTGAGAGGCAGCATTAAAAAGAAAACAGTAATAGCATAATAATTCAACTAAATCAGAATAAAAATAAAGGTGTGAAAAATAATAAAGCACATGATCTGGTAGGCGGCTGCTTGCTTAAAGATATATCCTTAGCTAATTATCACACACTGGTGGCTTCAGGCAAATGTCTTTAAATCATTTGTTATTTTCATTAAAAATGAATTCAGATGTTTATTTATTCGTCATTTAAGTTGTTCAGTTATTTGGTTTAGGGGAAACAAGCTCTGGAAATCAGGTTTAGGTCTACTAGCATCTCCACACTGATTAAATGAGGGATTAAG
Organism: Valencia hispanica; assembly: GCA_963556495.2. Taxonomy (NCBI): domain Eukaryota; kingdom Metazoa; phylum Chordata; class Actinopteri; order Cyprinodontiformes; family Valenciidae; genus Valencia; species Valencia hispanica. The sequence goes on from OY747706.1 coordinate 3,681,931, forward strand.
CATGCGTTTAGAGGAAAGCCCACCCATGTTCAGGTTAATCAGTTCCTTACTGACTCTCTACATGTCTCAACTGGTTCATCTTTGAAGATGAGCTCCTAGTTTTTGATACTGGAAGGCCTCCTTGCCATCACCCTAATCTTTAGCTCCCTCCCAATATTCTCCATCCGGTTAAAGTCAGGACTCTGACTGAAGCACCCCAAAGTGCTACTTACAGTCAGAAGACACATGTTGGTCCTCTAAATACTGCTATCCACAAGCAGCGCGTAATGTCCAGTTTACAATGGCACGCTATTCACATTGTGAGCCAGTCTCCATACACATACACACTTCTGCAAGGAGTTTATTTTATTTTGGTTATATCGCGTACATGACTATTTTAGTGAATTCAACATGCAAAATGTTGTCATGTGCACTTTAAACCCCTGTTCTTTCATTAGGCTCCTCCCACTGGTCCTTCAACTTGCACCTTTTCTATTGAATATAGAGACAGGGTCTGAACGTTTGGGTAGGAACATAAATTTGTGCTGCATTCAAGTGCAGCCAGAAATCAGAGATTCATTGCTGCAAATGTTTTCTCTGCTTTCCACTGGGATGGCAAAGCATTCCTCTATGAAAGCAGTCATGAGGATTTATGCAGCCTTCATTGTCAGAATTCAGGTTTTCAAATCCTCAATGCCACACATTTCCCAATTTTCTCTTTGCAAAAGGTTTATTGCTTACTGAGAGTAAATAACAGGAACAAGTCATTATTTTTTGTGCTTAATAACATTACATATATATACATAATGTAAGCTATATATACAATATAGGTCAATTGTGTTTTTCTTGTCTAGGGAATAGGGATGGTGTATCTTATTTCCGATGTAGGAAATCAAGCTGCACATGGAAGGTCAGCAGCACTTGTAACACATCCAATCAGCAGTGGAACTTCTTAATCAGTCTGCATTCAGAGTCTCCATGGTAACCATCCGCTGTACTGGTCAATAGATGGTGGTTGCTTTGGGGTTCTTGCTCAAGATTTGCTTGATTAGCTGCTCTGCTGTTCAGCCTCCATCTCCAAGCACTCTGTGCATCCTCACTCAGCCAGCTGGCTCCCTACTCAGCAGCTGATCCTGCATCTTCACGATAGCAAGATGTCTGCCACCTCTCATACACCATTGAAGTTTATCCACAGACTGAAGATCAGGAGCAGAACAACAAGGTTTATCAGGTGTTAAGATCTGTTTTAGATCAACATCTGAGGTCACGCTAGATATTTTTGTTGTCAGTGATTTTGACAGACGGGGTCAAAATAATTCGGTCATAATCTATATTTATTTTATTTATTTTCAATTTTTAACATGATAACATATTAAGTGGTATTTATTTTTTTTATTCATTTTAATTAATATTCAACCTGAAGAAGCAGAACAGGGAACTACATATAAAAAAATTAAATTAAATGATTGCACTTAAAATACGAACAGTTCACCTGCTGTGGTCTGAACACACAGTCTCACATCTTCCTCCTGCTCCACATGGAACTGAAATCATCTCTTGCTTGTGTGTAATCAAATAGTGGGATCGCTGCAAAGGTTTTTGTCTTGTGGTTTTGGATTTTTGCCTCGGACAGATGACTTCTCATGGGGGTTTAGATGTTGTTCTGGAGGCTGAATCTGCGCTCCGCTGCCACACTGGAGACTGGAATTAAGAGTTGAACGTTGAAAATGTCTGCACACTTGCATCAAGCGGTCTGAGATGGGAAAACTAATTTGTCAAAATGACCGACGGCCTTCAGATTTTTCCATCACCATTTCAAAACAACAGTCAAACACAGAAAATATTTGGTTAACGTGACCCCTGGATCAGTAGCCTAGCCAAAAACATCTCAACATGCTAAGGGTTTTATAACTGAATCTGATTCTTTGGGAACTCTGACCCAGTAAAGATGGCTCATGTGTACATGTCTTGTTACGGAGAGACAGCAAATCTTCATGGGAGGATCCACAGTAGCTATTAATGTTTATCAATCAGTATATAATGGATTTTTAGACTTTGGGGGTGCAGCTTAGTTCATACAACATTCTGTGTGTGCTGATGCTCCTTGTTAATTAAGGTCCTTTGGTCCGCTTGCTTGGTCCGGACCAAAAGCGGACTTAATTTTTTTCGTTTGGTGCGGTTCGCATTTACATCGTACTTTTTGCAAGTGAACTATATTTTGTAAACACATCCACGCGTGTGACTATCGGTGCGGCCATTGGACAGCAACGACTAGGGCGGCACACAGAGCGCAGACCCGGAAATGGAGGAAAACATGGAAGCCCTACGCTGCTCTGCATATTTCTGCTGTTATTGGAGCTGCACAATCGCATTGAGTGTCAAGAGCAGCTCATTCAACGCAGGTTTCGCGACGCTCTGTTTCAAATTTTGGAAAGGTGTCGGGGAATGCGTGCAGTAACCCAAAGGAGACGATGTGCTCTGCGTGCCCTGACCCATAACATGCTCTCAGCACCATGGCAAAACAGAAGACGAAGGATCAGGTATTCCGCTGCAACACTGTGCACTCCAGCTCCCGGAATAAAGCCTAAATTGTTGCCCTTTGTGGGCACTTTTGGCACTAATTTAGTGCTAAATTCACGGCTGAAGTACAGCTCAACCGAACTGACAGACATCAGGGACAGTTCGGTTATTATAATTTCATAAAAACTTAAATCTGCTCTAGGACGCCAACGGCACCTGAGGACAACGGAGTGGCGCAGCAGGATTCGGGGAGCAACGGGCAAGAGGAAACGATGTGCCCGAAAACAGAAGAGAGGAAAGCGGGCGGGTGCGCTGGCACAGTTAAAGGCTAGGAGACCGCCGATACCAACTCTCTTCCTGGCCAACGTCCGCTCACTGGATAACAAACTGGACTTGTTACGTCTGAGGCTGAGTGTTTTTACAGAGATGAGGAACTGTGCTGTTCTTTGCCTAACAGAAACCTGGCTCAACAACAACATGCCCGACTCAACCACCAAAAGTGAAGACAGCTCTACCACATTTTGGCCCAACCATGACAAATTGTAAAATTTACCAGCAGATGTTGCCCTTATTACTTTCTGCTTTGTTGGCAAACTCGGTGATAAAGATGAGTATCCCTAACGTTTTTTAGAAGATAAGGAAAACAGTTTGCTTACACGTCAGTGTGCTCAGATTGTGCAGTGCGTGTGTTGTCACAGCCAGCTTCTAGGTTTAGCTCCATGTTCTAGGAGCTCATAGCTCTGTCAATAACCGGGTCCCTGTTGGCATGCCACGGACCGGTGCTGCTCGGTCGTGTCCTAAAATAATGCCCGTCGGGTATAGTCCTGGTCCTGTTAGTAGCTTATGATCTTTTGAGCAGGCTACAGGTTTGACATTGGCTGTATGCTAACGTTGAGGTCAATAATATAGTTTTTGACAGTGTTTTCTGTTTTGAAAAAACAATTAGGCCTTGTCATACGGTGACCAAAAAGGAGAACATTTTTCAAGACTCAACAAATCTAGGATCAAAACTTATTGTTGCACTTACATCACTGTAATCCAGAGAATTAGGAACTACTGGACCAGTTCTCGGTTCGGAGGAGTGGTAGTGCAATTAAAATCAGAGATCAGAGTCAGGATCTTCACATTAATTTGAATATCCTGCTCAGTAAATTATCAGCCGGCAATTTACTGAACATAAAAACACATAACATACAGTTCACATTCATGCGAACTTGAGTTTGTTACTCACGACACCTTTCTTTGCAACCTTCAGGTTAAACGTGTTTCTTTTCTTTCAACCAAATTATTGTTTAAAAAAAACTGGCCTGCGTGACAGACCATGCAGAAAAGTTTGTTTAACTCAAATACATTTACATAAAATTGTCAAACAAAAGAAGAAAAATAAAATCTCTAACACGGTTCAACTTAATGAGGCAGCAGCTTTCATGTTTGCCTTAAACTTCACAAACAAAAACAGCTGATTGACGTCAAATACAGGCTTATAATGTCAGGAAAATAAAACACAAGGGGTTTAACACAGATATATTCAGTAAAGTTATTTACTCAAGTAATCAAGTATTTTCCTGTTTTACAGACGGAGTTTGAGGCTTAATTAGCTTGTAAACTCGTCACATACATTTCCGAAAATAAGACAACTAAAAGAAATCTCACCAAAACCATCCTAGGTTAGATGTTTAAAGGAACAGGGGGCAGGATCTGTAAATGAAATAAACATCCATGTCCAGTTTTTTAATGCTGCTGGGTGATGAAGCGTTATAAACCAAAAAGAATGAGCCCACCCACTCCATTTTCTTAAACTGGCTGTGTGCTGCAAAATGTGCTGCAGTTCAGGGCCCGAATGTCCTCTGTGTTTAGCTTTAGCCTCAAACCGCTTCTCCTCCCGTTTGTCTCTCACTCACCTTCTGCTGTCATCTTTTACACACTTCTAAAACACAACACAAACATTTGCATTTATCTAGGCCTTCTTAGTCATTTCCTGTAGTTATTGTTATTATTTGTGAACCCGTTTATACACGAGGGTGATGTGGGTTACATCCTAGACAGCCTATAAAAACATGAATTTACCAGCAAAAGATGCACGGGCGTCATCTCTTTGTTTTTTCGTCTTTCTTTTTTCAGCTCCAGATTCGTGTTGTCTCTTCTTACCTGACATCATTAGCCATTCAACAACAGAGTAGCCAGGAAAACCTTTGGATGCGAAACATTTTGAGGGCTGTGCCATTAGGGTCATGGAGGCGGGGGGGGATGGTTCTTGATATAAATTAGAAAAAACATTTAATTTGCCCAAATTGTGAGTGATAGGTTACACAATTAATAAAAAACAACGGTGGGCCTGTTATAACTAATTTATGTATTATATGCAATAGGCTAATGTAATAACTTTAATGACATTTCTTTGGAAACCCTTTTTGGAGGCCCCTGCCAGGTATTTGGGGCCCTATGCGCTCTGCGTATGGGCAGCGGCGGCCCGGGGTGAAAAACCTGGTGCAGTGGTGCAGAGAAAACAACCTCTGCATCAATGTGAAGAAGACCAAGGAGATTTCAGAAGGGACAAGCGTCCTCTCCTTCCCCTGTACATCGGAGGAGCACCTGTGGAAGTGGTCTTCCGGTTTCAGGTACCTGGCTGTGCACATATCCAACGACCTCACCTGAAATGGCAACACTTCACATCTGGTCGAGAAGGCCCACCAGCGTCTCTACTTCCTGAGGAAGCTGCGGAGAGCTGGACTTGGGAGCTCCGTCCTGAGGAGTTTCTATCACTGTGCAGTGGAGAGCGTCATCTGCACCTGCATCACCGTGTGGCACGGCAGCTGTACTGCTGCTGAGAGGAAGGCTCTGCAGCAGGTGGTGAAAGCTGCACAAAGGACTGTAGGGAGCACGCTTCCCACCACCTCGGACCTCTACACGTCCCGATGCAGGGGACGGGCCCTCCGCATCCTGAAGGACTCCACGCATCCGGCTCATAGCCTGTTTCAGCCCCTGGGCGGCTGAGGAGCATACAGAGCAAGACCACCAGGCTCAATAACAGCTTCTTCCCTGGAGCTGTTAGACTGCTGAACTCCAGCTGCGTCCTGTAGAGCACATGTATTTATATTTATTTATTACATTTGTTATTGTATTTTTTTATTTTTTTATTTAAATAGCTTATTCAATTCAATTCAGTTTATTTATATAATGCCAATTCACAACAGATGTCATCTCAAGGCACTTAACAAGAAGTAATTTCAATACATTTATACAAACCTGGTGCAGGTCTTATAATTCCGGACCTGAGTCCTAATTTCATACCATAACATGTAACGTGAGATGGTATGACAATAAAAGTTCCTTGAATCCTTGAACTTACCGTGCTACGGTGGCTTGTTAAGTCCAAAAAGGCACAAGTATCCTGGAGTTGGTTCGGATCGACACTGGTTTGTATTCACACCTGAAGCGAACCGCACCAGAGTCCGTTTGGAAGCGGACCGAGACCACCTAAAAAAGTGGGTCTCGGTCCGGTTCTCTGATCCGCACCAGGATTCGTTTGTGTGTATTCACACCTGCATAAAAGGTCCGAACCAGCGTTTGAAATGAACCCTGGTCCGTTTTAAAGTGGACCAAACAGTGCAGGTCTGAATACACCCTAAGACAACTTAAATATACTCTGGGACCACAGAAGGAATCATCTCATCTTTATTTAAGATTAATAACGTCTCCATAATATAGATTTAATAAATTCAATAACACAGTATGTACAAACTTTTAACCTACCTGTCATGATTTCTCAGGGAGACTAGCGCAAACACAACCCACGCTCGACACAGGAAAAATCAGTGAAAAAGGATTTTATTCTTTTAGAAAGGAAGGCTGCTCTGGGATCAGCAGAGAGGAGCTTCAGTAAGCGGCGGCTGTGGAAGAAGGGTAAATATGGCAGGTGAGTATTAGACAGCAGGATTTTGATATGTTTCTTAGGAAAACAGAGTTGAGGTGCTTACGCTGATCCAGGATGAGGAGCGGTAAGTGAGTCCATCCCACATCTACACAGAATCCAACAGTACCGTAATATTCAGACTATATGCCACTACTTTTTTCACACGCTTTGGAGCCTGTGTGCTGTAGAACAATGCGGCTAATTTATGGAGTTTGTTTCACTGGCTAATGGCCTACGGAGGGCACTAAAACAGGAAGCGCAAAAGTGAGACAGACACGTGGGGAAAGATTCTGTGCCGAAGAAGACACTTCAGACCTCCGCCAGGGCCACTCACCCCCCCAATCCCAATGTTGCTATCCAATCCTAACTTTTGGTAGTTTTTCCAAATAAATGCCTCTTAATGAGAAGCATGGCTGTGTTTGTGCTGCCGCTGCACTCTTCCAGCGGAGAGTGGGGATTCGGAGCTGCTGCACGAGGGGAGCCGCTTGTGAGCTCTCTGACACGGGAGAGGAGTGGAGGTTAGCACCGTTGGTCGATGGGTGGATACTCGCTTCATATTGGATCAACCCCAACATTTCATCAGCTGTTCCTGGTCCCATTGCGGACATTTCCTGAAAACTTCATTAAAATCTGTCCATAACTGTTTGAGTTATGTTGCTAACAGACAGACGGGCAGGAAAACATAACCTCCTGGCGGAGGTAGTGAATAAAGAAAAAACCTTGCGCGTTCTGTCTTTTTGTGTAAATATCTCATGTTACAACATGAAAATGTGCGGCTTATATTCAGGTGCGCTCAATAGTCCAAAGATTACAGTAAGCTGTGAAGGATGCTGTGTATTTTGGAAACTCAGAGATATTTCTGTTTAATGTCCAATGATATTCCTATCCCAGCTTCTACTGCCCGCTCCTTCCATCCTGTTTTAAAAATGTTCTCACTCTTTTCCTTTGGTAGATGTGGTTCAGCTTCTTTCCTGATTCTACTTCATCAGCTTCACCTTTACTCCAGCTCTTCCTCTATTCTCAGCTATATCATCCTACATTAGTAGCACTGACCTTTACCCTTTTTTCCCCTCAATAAAGCATAGTTAATACCTGTTTAAGAGCTCGCCTACTCACTGCGCTTGCACAACAAGCTGCATTGGAATTGCAATAAAAATCTGGTGTTTTGACGATTTTAAAGGCTGAAAGCCATAACAATTTTACCACATAAATTACCTGCTGAAATAACTGACCAAGTCTAATAAGCCAACAAAGATCCTGAGTCTTTATCAAGGTTATTTAAGAACCACAAATCAGTATCATGCTAATTATCTCTCCTTACAATTCATCAAAACTTCACTGTAAAAATATCTAAACGCATCTAGGTTGTTGAAATTATTGCTTTATCTGTTAATGTTGCTGTATTTAAGCCTGTTTGGCCTCACTGGAACCATTGAGAACCTCCTGATGGTTGGACAGAACATGTTTAATCAGTGAGACTACATACACAGAACAAAATTTCGCTGTAATACCGACCGCTACAGGAAATCCTTCCTGCCCACAGCCATCATCCTCTACAACAACTCCTTAAAGAATTAATTATATGAGCTACAACAACACTTAATTTCCCTCTGGGATCAAAAAAGTATTTTTGAATTGAATTTGAAAATAGCATTAACATAGTGCTCAGAACCTTCACTCATGTCCTGTTTAGCATTGACCTGAGACGAGGTTCCGGCCGCTCGGCTCTGTGTGGTCCACATGGACTTACATTTCTTGGCTGCCGGAGGCTGGAGACATGTTAGCGACGGATAATGTGACACACAGTTCATCTTATGACTCCACTGAGTCCTAAAGCAAAATACATCATCAGCTAAGACTTTTTGAACTGAGTGAATTGAACCTTTAGGAGGGCTTCTTACTGAAACAGGCTGAGGTCAGAATAAATTGGTGCTGGTATCAGATGAACTTTTATGCTTCCTCTGCATTTATAACCTAGACTTTTACAACAAAGTCTGGTATCCTGTTTGTGGAGAGGGGCTCAAGCTGTTGACCAATGTCCCTTTTTCTCTGGCTCCTTCACCTAATACAGTATCCGTCAGGTTTCTAACTGCATATTTATCTTGAACAACCAAGCTAAATGTACCTCTGTGGTAAAAACTTTAAAAAACATTTTAAAAACTACAACCGTAAAAATTAAGAAACAGAATCAGCAAAACACATGTCGACACCCACAGACGTCTGATGGCAGTTTTATCATAAAGCAATATCATAAAAATACCCTGATGGTGGAGCATTCTCCTGAAGGATGTTCTAGTAGAGACCAGTATTAAGGGCTCCATCAGCTACAAGCGAGTCATCCAGGTCCGGAGGCAGCAGAGGACCTCCAGACATCACTCCACCACCACCACCATGTTTGACTGTAGCCATGATGGCCTTTGTTAGTTTGACACCAGATGAAACGGGACACACAACTTCCAAAAGGTCCACCTGTGTATAGTGTGGGGTGCTGTTTGTGCAGTTACACAGTCAAACGTTAACAGCAATCATTTGGGTTGTTTAGCCTGTCATTGCAGAAAAAATGGGGGGTCATTTTTGAAAGTCATATTTCCATCTATGTTTCAAACAAAATGTTTACTTAGCAAGCTAAATGTTTTGTTTAAAAATTAAATATTTAGTTTACAAATTAAATACAGAGGGACAAAAAAGTATTTTGCAGCCAGCAATTGTACAAGTTGTGTTGGGTTCTGTGTGTGTGCGTGCGTGCGTGCGTGCGTGTGTGTGTGATCGTTTTTACCTCACAGGGTGTTGCAGACAGGTGCAGTCACTCAGGCTAATCAAAGAGGCGCTTTAAAGGAAGTGAGATCACCTGGAGCAGACGCCACATGGTTAATCTCTACGGAGTAGTAATCAGGCCAAACCTTAGTTCCTAGTCTGAGTACTCTTGAGTATAGAGCTCCGGACGTCACGTGACTCTCAGAGCGAAGGCGCCATGTTGGCAGGCATGAACGCCATCAAAATGAACGTAGCCAGCTGTGATTTCACTCCGTCCGAGTTTACTTCCCATTTTAAAACAGAAGATATTATTGTCTATACCGGGAAATTAAAAAGATTAAACATATCCGACCCTTACCAGGCCCCTGGGATATTTTTTAAAACTTCAGAAGCGGTCAGAGCGGACCTTTTACCGGACCTGAGATACTCTCACAACAGCGTTCATCAAGATCCGCATCATAGCACATAGAACAATGCTGGCTACATACTCGCCCCAGAAGAATATGTGCAACAATAAAACGCATTCTCTTTGCAACCCTTGCAGTTCTGTGTGGAGAAACTTCAACTTGAACTTACAGTTCAGATTCCTGCAACAGGGCGGGTGACCCGCATGAGGTTTTTACATCATAAAGTTGTGAAATTAAATTTCACGGGTCCGGGAGGAAGTTTCTTTAATGCGGGCGGGTTGCGAGTGACAAATAATTGTTTTTAATATTTTGTTTAAGACTCCCAAAGAGGATTGTGTTGATATATTGTGATATGTGGAAAGAACATGCCAGAATATTCCTCCAACTTTGCACTGGCAGCGGAATATTCTCGATATCTAGGCATCCTCTGCATCAAATCAATTTTAGTTTTCATAAATTTCAGAAAAATCTCTCTCTGGCAGCGCAGGATGCCCAGATAACGAACACTCTGCTGTCAGTTTTGCGTTGAATATTCTGGGATGCTCTCTCCATAAACACATATCAATCAACACGATTCTCTTTTATAGTCTTAAACAAACAAATATTAGATAAATATTTTTTCACCCGCAGTAGCCTAAAGAAACTTCTGCCAGACCCTTGAAATTTAATTTATGTATTTTTTCATCTTTAAACGGATACCCGCAACATGCAGGACTCTGAGCCCTGAACGTGTTTGCAGCGGACTACGAGTCTTTAAACCTCGACATCCACTGCTAAGAATGCTGCAACATCTTCACAGAAAGAAAATATGAATGTATAAGAAAGTGGAATGGAGTGATTTAAATAATAGTCTGTTCAGAAACACTGATTATGAGGAAATTGTGGTGGGAGCACAAGTGGATGTAAGAGAAATATACAATTTCCTGATCCATTTTCCCTCGTCCTACTCCGGACCATCGCTTAAAGAATATAAAAATGTCTGGAGGGATATAAATGGACACAATCGGGGTTTGTTATCGGGATCCAGATCTGGAATCTTCCTGCAAAGGATTGTGTTGTTGTCACTGGGAGGGAGACCTGTCCTGATTTTGGTTACTATGAGCAACAGGCAGTAGCTAGGTTATGTCTGTGTGCAACATGTTGTGTGTTCATTAATCTCAGGAAATAAAGTAGTTTTATTTCTAAAGGCATCATTGTGAAACAGAGCGCTGCTGTCAATTTGCATTACTTAATGATACAAGAGCAGTTATCAAACAAATGGTAATAAATCTGAATTACAGGTGAATCACTTGCAAAGACTAAATGAAACGGCTTCATTTCTGCCTGATCTCATCCGCGTCTGTTATGGCATCCTGGGGCGCAAAATGTATCCACCATATTTACCGTTTCTAAGTCTGGATTAGCTGCAAATAAAAACAACTGCGGGAGACTGCCTGCCACAATGGTGCCCATTCGATTTTAACTGTTGCATGCTGGGAGAAGTGACGTCAACTCCCGGAGCTCTATTGGTTACCTTTATTCTGTGTTCCTTCCTCACAGTTCTCACTGATCTCCTGGGTTCCGGACCAGATCGTTCGATGCTGCAGTTAAATGTGTCTGATCCTTCCTGGTTCCTAAAACGTACCTTCCTCGCCCTCTCTTCTTCGAGCTCTCCAGAAATCAGTCTGCTGAATTCTCGCTGTCCTACCTGCCAGCCTGCCCACCCCCAAACTCCTTCCACACTGGTCCATTCCTGGGTCCTGAGGAAATGGGAAGCATTAATCTTCGGTCCACCACCACGCCACCGCTGGTCTCAATCACCTCCTCTGCAAGAGACCACTTTATCCACCTACAAGTAAGGAAACAAACCTCTTCACCTTCAGATCAAATAATCTGTTATTCCACGTCACTTACCTCTAGTGTTCCTCCCAGTGGTGATCCTCCCACCCCAAGGCTCGCTGTGTTCCTCCGCTCCAGAGCCGAGTTATCATTCCAGCCACAAAATACTCTTCAAGACAATAAACTTTCATTTAACTGATTTTTGTTGTGTGTGTGCTGAGCGTAGTGTGTCTGCTCAAGTCTCCCAGTAACCATGACAGGCTGTCCCACTTAAAAATCATAGGTACACTTCAACTGTGAGAGACAGAATGTTACAAATCAATCCTTTAGATCATACAGTGTGATTTCCTCATTTTTCTTTTTTTACATTTAAAAAGAAAGATGTGTAAAGACTACTTTTATGAAAAATAAAGAAATATGAAGCCTACAAACAATCCTGTGGCATCATGCAGTATGTTTAACTAACAGGGTTAAAGAGGCAAATCTTATTTTAGGTGAAGTAAATTCTATGTATTTTTGCCAGAGGCCTGTATATTCAGTTATGCATTTTCTTACATGCGATATTGCTCTAAAATATAAAATTACTGTGACTCATTCATCCATTGTTCCTACCCACTTATCCCTGCAGGATTGCAGATGCCCATATCTAGGCATTGGGTGATAGGCGGGGTCCATCCTGGACAAGTCTGTAATCCACCACAGGGCAACACATGCCAACCCACACCTAAGGGTAATTTATATACACCATTTAACCCAACAGTCGTGTTTTAGATGCAGGGGGAAAAGCCTGGAGAAGCCACACATGGATGGGGAGAACATGCAAACCCCATGAAGGAAGACCCCAGAACGTGATCTGAACCCAGGAACTTTTTGTTGCAAGGCAACAGTGCTAACCGCTGTGCAGCCCCCTACCATGAGACAAACAATTATCACACTGATGCCATTAAAATAACTTTTTAGATGCATTTTAAGTTGGCTTTTTGACTGCTTCCAATGAAATGCATTACAAGAAAGGTCATTCTGTAGATTTTCAAAAAGAATCTTCCTGAACAGTACACCAGCAGTTCTGCAGAGATGTGTGCTTCTGCTTTATTATCCCTCACAGCAAAAAGAAGATCAATCATCCGCCCATTCCTGCTCCGCTCTAAGCACCACCTGGTAGTGCAACACGTCGATTAAATCTCTCCTGTTATTGGGTTTTCTCTCTCCTAGCTGCAACTTTCATTTAGTGTTTTAATTCTCTCTCTGGCAGCTACACAACACTCATTTAGAGGTCTGGATTTCATCTCTTTGTTACTGCCATGTGTCACTTAGGGTGGCTGAGAAGAGGAGAGAACAGAAAGATGCAGCAGTCTTTACTCTGACACCCACATCCCAACATGTATATATGTATTTGTTCTTTCCTTGGTGTTGTGGTGGCATTTCTGAGGTATTCTGCTGGTTTTTAGGCTGTTTCCTATGTATGGGGTGCCGTTTGTAAAGTTACACAGTCAAAAGTTAACGGCAATAATTTGGTTTGTTTAGCCTGTCAAGTTAAATAAATGGGGTAAATTTTTTTAAGTCATATTTGCATCCATGTTGTTTATCCGTTTATAAATGTCACAGTTTCAAATTAAATATTTAGTTGAAAAATTTTATATTTAACTTTGAACAAAATAGTTAACAAGCTCAATTTTAGTTTGAAGCTAAGTTTTTTAATGCTGTTGGGTGATGAAGCGTTATAAACCAAAAAGAATGAGCCCACCCACATATCGTGTGCTGCAAAATGGGCTGCAGTTCGAGGCCCGAATTTCCCGCACTGTCCTACGGGTGTGACGTCAATTGACACGGCGTGTGCGTTCTGGACAGCTTTAAAAGAGGTAGAAAAATGGTCGCAGACCTCCATTGATTCAATTGTGAGAATGGATTCTTCTGCAACTGGAAGACGACCAAGGACAAATCCCAACCCACTAAAAAGTGTCACTAAGAAAAAGAAGTATGTTACTGTGAAGAGGTATGTTTTTTTTGTGAAGCGTTTGTGCGCGCTCCCGTTCAGCTGGCTGCAGTTACTTGCAGCGCCGGCTGCGTCGCTCGTGAGCTTCGTTTCTTCATTCTGCCCCATGCTCCTTTAATGGTCAGGATTTAACTGCAGTTACTCCAGACAAACGCAGCAACAGTGGGGGCGCTGTTTCAAAATCAGCGCATGACCCTGCATTAAGTCACTCAACAGAGAAATTCTCCAATTTCACTGAACGGTTTCAATGAAACAACAAATAAGTCTTCTCCACACCCAAGCACAACCATTAGCTCTATTCTAATTTTCACTGACAAAATGAGTTGGGTCTACCAGTGTGAACTAATAGCCTACGTTTTGCAGATATGGCGAAAATGACAGACTATTTTAGTAAGAGACTGCAGGAGGAGGCGAACCCAGACAAGTGAAAGCTAGACATGCAATGCAATGTGTAGGCTAGTTGAATTGCAATGTTTTCACTCTGAAATTATACGTTTCGTTTGTCAGAACTGAGAGGGAGTCAAGAAGGCGACGAGGGTCCGAGTGAAGTAGGGCAACAGGGCGAGTCAAGTCGAGGGTATTTCACACAATAAGGCTGATTCGTAGGCTGTTACACATGGCAGGTGATGTGAAGTGAAACGTGACTTCAGAATATAACCAGTCATACAAAACAAAAGGCATAGTTAAAATGCCCCTCCTTCAATGAGGAACAATTAGGGATTTTTCACCGAGGCGCTCCACTGACCAATTCACTGACTCCAGCGCCTGTCTGCTCAAGCCTTAGCCTGTGTGGCACCCTGTGATGCTTTGAGAAAAGGCAGACTTCGATTTCAATATCCTAATCTCCCAATGCAAGTTGTCACACGGCCGCATGTGAATCCATGAGCCTGTATAATTAGTGCAACCTGCACGATGGCTCAATTGCCGGCAACTCGGGGCTAGCCTATGCAGGAAAATCAAAAGTCTATAAAGCCCCGCAGCTGCCTAGTGGAGCATCACATCAAGTAAAAATAAAAGTAGCCCTACCTATGACAGAGCGATGTTCAACGCGGTACGGATAAGTCGTTATGAGTCATAAAAGTCAGGGGCATTATAATCCAATAGACACGGTCACTCGCCAGTCACTCACTTCGCCATCCAATCTTTGAAAAACCATACAGATCACAGGGCGCCACCCAGCGAACGAATCTGCTGTTTATTTTGAGCCTTTATTCAAGTGTTACCAGTTTTCTAAAGTAGTCTAACTTTTTCTTTATTTCCCCTAGATCTTAAAAACACAGAGCCAGTGGTTTTGAACCACAATGGCTGATATCATTTACATGGCTCAGACATGATGAGGAGCGCATGACATGTTTTGCACAAAGCAGTCTCACTCTGGAGGGTTTGTGGGCAACCATCCACATTCTACAGGCTGCATACAATAAAGCGCCACGCAATCAGTGATACGCAAAGAGCAGCAGAGAAGGAGAAACAATTACAACTACTTTTTTATTCTGTCACAAAGGATTATTATTAAGTATCTGTAAAAGTGGGGGAAAACTCATTCTAAAAACGATCACACGTGCTCTCATGTCCACCAGTAGGTAGGCCTACCACCACTGACCTTTTTTGACATAAGAAAAACCCTGGCTAACAAGCTAAACTGGCTAGCTAAATATTTTTGCTTTGAACTAAACATTTAGCTCAGAGCTAAATATTTTTGCTAATATGCAAATTCACTTGCCAATAAGCAGAAGTGGACTACCAAAATTGTGAACGTCTGTATAAACGGCTGGCGAGACTAAATGTCACCTCTGTATCATTGTTTATTTTATCCCAAAATGTCCCAGATTCAAGCAAAAAACGTAGGATGAGAATCGACTAATTTTGGGGGGGGGGGGCTCTGACAGTATTTTGCATTACGTGCATCTGCGCAATATAATATGCCATGATTACTGTAATTACACTAAACAGCATTATTAAACATGTCAGATCAAGACAAGCACAAAGGGAATAAAGCTGCGCATTGGGCTCAAAACAAAGACTGTGGGCACGGCGCAATTGCGCATTAGGCAATAAAATAAAAACATTTTAAAACCCGACCAAATCCAGTAAATAGAAATAAATCTGCACAATGATAAAAGGGAACCATATGTTCGTTATTATTAGCAATAAAATGAAACAAAATAAATAGGGCTGTAATCAATCAACTTCTGACACACTGCCGATGTGTTTGACATGGTAGAGGAGTCACTGTAGTAAACGCTAAACAAAAATATTCAGCAACCCACAGCACGTTAAATAACGTGGACGTTCTTCGATCTCCCTGTGGACTGTTAAAGCAATATTACAGTAGACGCAGCGCTGTTGTAGCCTACTCTAACATCTGCACCAATCAGCTCTCATGGAATGTCTCTTGTCCAATCAAATTTCAAAAATTAACACGGCATAAAATCGACCAATCAGAATTTTGGTCGACTCAGAACGCATCGACCAATAAGTCAACCAGTCGACTAGGACTTTACAGCCCTAGTGTATAAAGTTGAAAATGTCTGCACATTTGCACCAAATGATCAGGCGTTTGAATAGTCTGGAGAATATATTTATGTATTAAAGTTTTATAAATCTTTAAAATGATAGTGGGGTTCAATACTATGATAAAAGGCTAGTGCTCCACAACACTTGTTATTTTTCTTAATCCCACCTTCCTCCCACAGACCCCTATGCATTTCACACTGAGCGCCGAATTTTTTTAGCCAATAGAATTCGAGTTTCCGCATTGTCGGCTGTCAATCAACTTGCAGGCGGATCGCGCAAACATGTGAACATGGGGTTCCCTCGATTTTTGGTCGGAATTTCAGGGTTTCAGTCGACCAAGAATTTCTTTGGTTGATTACAGCCCTAATTTTGTGCTCCTTCCATTTTCGAATAATTGCACCAACAGTTGTCAACTTCTCTCCCAGCTTCTTGGTAATGGTTTTGTAGCCCATTCCAGCCTTGTGCAGGTCAACAATTTGGTCTCTGACATCCTTGGACAGCTCTTTGGTCTTTCCCATGTTGGAGAGTTTGGAGTCTGCTCAATTGATTGATTGATTCTTTGGACAGGTGTCTTTTATACAGGTGAATAGTTAAGACATGTGTCTTTAACAATCGTCTTACCTTGAATGTAAACAAAACAAAGGAGATGATTGTAGATTTCAGAAGAAACAGGGATAAGTCAAAAACTGTTTCCATCATGGGAGAAGAAGTGGAGGTGGTTGAGGAGTATAAATACCTCAGAGTTCACCTTGACAACAGACTGGACTGGAGACTGAACAGTGAAGCCGTCTACAAGAAGGGACAGAGCAGACTGGACTTCTGGAGGAAGGTTAGGTCCTTCAAGGTTTGCAGCAAGATGCTGGAGATCTTCTACAAGTCTGTTGTGGAGAGTGTAATCTCTTCAGCCGTCATCTGTTGGGGTAGCAGCATCAGAGCCAGGGACTTAAAAAGGCTAAACAACCTGATAAAGAAGGTTCTGGTTCTGTTCTGGTTCTGTTCTTGGGACAACCGTGGAACATCTGGAGATGATAATGCAAAGAAGGATTCTTCATAAAATCAAAAAAATATGGACAACCCTGAGCATCCTCTTCATGAGACTGTCATACAACAACAGAGCGTCTTCAGTCGGAGGCTTCTTCAGTTTCGCTGCAACACAGACCGCTACAGGAAATCCTTCCTGCCCACAGCCATCATCATCTACAACAACTCCTTAAAGAATTAATTATATGAGCTATACCAACACTTAATTTCCCTCTGGGATCAATAAAGTATTTTTGAATTGAATTTAATGAGGGTGACTAATTGAGTAGGAGTGTCTAACCACTCTGTGGGAGCCAGAACTCTTAATGGTTGGTAGAGGTTAAAATACTTCTTTCACTCAATGAAATGCAAATCAGTTTCTATGTTTTATTTAAAGTTATTTTTTCAATTTTCCTTTTGATGTGCCATCTGTCACTGTTAAAATGAACCTACCATTAAAATGATACTGTTCTGAGACTTTTCATTTCTTTGTCATTGGACAAACTTACAAAATCAGCAAGGGCTCAAATAATTATTTCCCCCACTGTATTTAGCTAGTCTGTTTACTTTGATAGATAAGTATTTAGTTTTGAGCTAAATGTTTAATTTGTTAACTAAATGTTTAGTTTGAAACTGACATTTATAAAGTATTAAAAAACATCGACTTATATATAACTTTGACAAATGAAACCCAATTTTTTTTCTCTTATGATAAAAGACTCAGGTTAACTCAATAACTCAAATTATTGCTGTTAATTTTTGACAGTTTAGCTTCACAAATGGCAGCCCATAGTTTTCATCTTGCTTGGCAAACTTAAAGGGTTTTTGATGAATTAAGGCAGTGGAAACAATTTTAAGGGTGTTGGAAACCCCATAAAACTGCAAACAGTGAAAATTGAAACCATCTGCTTGGACTTTCCTGAATGTGGTTGAAGCAGGGATTTACATTCTGGAATTCCAGATCTTTCTGCTAAATTAGGACTGCACAAATAAAAATGAAGAATGCAATAAATATTATTAATGGAGGGCACAGTCAGTCCACTATAGTATAAATATCTAAATATATTTTTAAATGGCACTAAAACCTTATGTCTTTGTGTACAATCATCAGAAATGAACTGGTCCTGTAAATCTTCAACTGGGTCTGAAGTGAATCTGCACCATTAGGCGTATTTTGCTGATTAAGATGTTTTGTAGCTCACAGTACACAGAACTAAAAGCCAAAAATACACTAGCATGTCCACAACGTTATGACTAAAATGTTGTTGCTGAGGTTCATTTTACTTCTTTTTACCAACTTGGTGTTTGAGAGTGTTTCCTACAGATTTTGAGATTCGTTTAATCTCCAAATAAAAAAAAAAACATAATGAAGTTATCTTTAAGAGATATTAATGTTTAGAATCAGATTTTATGCATTTTCTCAAACAATACGTAGTTCTTCTGCACTAAAATATGAACGGAAAACATAAAAAATATAACGATGTCAACTCAGATGGAAACACATTTCTTTTATTTTTGGAAGACATGGAAACAAGTAAGTCTATAATTTAGGCAAAGCAAGGCAATTTTATTTCTATAGCACACAACAAGACAATTCAAGGTGCTTTGAGCGATTAGGGGATAAAATAAAAACAACAGTAAAAGCATAAAACAGAACGTTAGAGACACATAACATATGGCACATTTAAAACCTATGATATTCCAGCTATTATTATTTGCCTAATCAAACTCAGTGTTTCAGCAGCTTTGCAGTGGTCTGGAAATTTGTTCCAGATAAGGGGAGCATAAAAGCTGAAAGCTGCTTCTCCATGTTTGGTTCTAACTCTAAGGATGATTAGTAAACTAGAGTTGGAAGAATATTTATTGTTTTGCCCATACCTTATTATAAAGTCGTATTCAATGAATATAAAATATGAATTCCAATGAGGGTTGTTTGTGTTTTAGAAAATAACCTTTAAGTAGACATTAAACATACTTTTTATTAAGCCCACGTTTCTGTATTACATGTATTGGTCTAATGTTTTATTCTAAACTTAAATGTTTTGATTCACTGTAAACAGAAAATCATCATAATTAACAGAAATAAAGGCTTGAAAACATCGGCCTGTAAGTAATTAATCTTTTTGATCTGCTTCACTTAGTGAAGGAGTTAATGATTTTTAAATTATGTTATTTATTGAATATGACTGGGCTTTTCAGTGGGTGAATCCAGCTTTTTTTCACTTACATGATTGAATTTTTTTGGACTTTTAAGGAGGATGGATTGATGTGAAATGTGGTTCCAGAGGATAAATCCTGATTATGTTTGTGATCCTTCAACTTCTTCTGGCTCACTGGGATGAAATTCATGAAAAGCTGTTTTTTCTTCTTTTTATCTTCTTGTTTTTTCTTCTCCTCTTTTCTTCCTTTTCTTTTTTATAGACCTGGACTAATTTAAAGCAGCTGTTGAAAAAAATTATTCTATGTGACTCATTTCATTTTAGAATACGTTTGAAGATCTTTCCATTGCTAACAGAATTAAAGTAGCAAAGCAACTGATTTTGGACTGTTTATGTTCCAAATAATTAGGTTATAGTGTTTTAGTAAACATTAGTAACATAAGAACAGGGTTAGATATGATTGCCAGAATTCAAAGTTTGGTGAGAAAATAATAATTAAAGTTCCAACTAAAAGTTTCCATGTGAAAGCTGTAATGTTTCTATGAGGTCAGTAATATTATTGACAAACACTTGAGCGCCATACTTAATAAAGAACTCCTTTCAGGGGGCTTATCTCAAGCATAAATTTAAATTACGCTGTGCTAGAGTACTATTGTAGGTCAGATCCAGCTGGCACTAAACTGAGCTAAAATGAAAACTACTGATGCTATGGCATTTATTTGACTTCATCTAAAGTGATGAGCTCAAAAGCTAAAGCCAAAGGGAAGAGATTAGATCATCTGAAAAAGCCAAACTTATTACCTGGAGATTGTTGAAGTTAGCAATAGATGGAAATAAGCAATGGAGAAATTTTAATCCTGTGGTGGGTACTCTGGGAGTATGGGGTACCAGGCCCCTTGAGGTCAGTACCCTATGGCCTGTTAGGTCCCTGTAAGATCACTGTCAGAGTTTGATTCGCATTGCCGGCATTAAGTCGGGCTCGTTTCCGGTGAGAGTTGGACTTCGTAACCGAGTGGTGAAGAGAGAGCTCAATCAAAAGGCGAAGCTCTAGATTTACCGATCGATCTACGTTCCTACCCTCATCTATGGTCACGAGCTGTGGGTAGAGACCGAAAGAACGAGATCACGGATACAAGCGGCTAAAATGAGTTTCCTCCGCAGGGTGTCTGGGCTCTCCCTCAGAGATATGGTGAGAAGCTCAGTCATCCGGTAGGGGCTCAGAGTAGAGCCGCTGCTGCTCCACATCATGAGGAGCCAGTTGAGGTGGCTCGGGCATCTAGTAAGGATGCCTCCTGGACGCCTCCCTGGTGAGGTGTTTCAGGCACGTCCCACCAGGAGGAGGCCCAGGGGAAGACCCAGGACACGCTGGAGGGACTATGTGTCTCGGCTGGCCTGGAAGCGCCTTGGGGTTCCTCCTGAGGAGCTGGAACAAGTGGCTGGGGAGAGGGAAGTCTGGGTCTCTTTGATTCAGCTGCTTTCACCACGACCCGACCCCGGATAAGCAGAAAGAAAATTTATGGATTAAAAGCTGTTTTTAATTCCTAAACCCAGGAGTATAAATAATGAGTTAAATACTGTGATGTGGAGCGAAATGGAAGCATTTGAACAGAATTTAAATCTCATTTCAGAAGTTGGCTTTCAGTAGACTGTTTTCCTTTTTCCTTTCATTGTTCCAGTTTAAAATAAGGAAGGAAACAGGAAATCAGCACAAACAGCACTATTTAATGCTGCTAAGAGAAAATAAGTTAGCTTGAATTTTGACTCGATCCACAGAAGATTTAGGCAACACTAGTTTCTTCAGCAGCCATTTTGCTCGTGGTGTTATTCCGGTAACATGAGTCAGGGCACTAAAAACTGGAATATTCCAACCTAAACTTATATCTCTGCCAAAGCTGCATCACCTGTGTATAACACAATTTAGTTTAAGGTCCAAAAAAACAAGAGATGTGCACAGCAAAGTAGCTGCACTGAGCATCATCAGCATTCATGTCAGAAAATTAGAAGGCTGGGAATGTCTCACCCCATTTCAGATTTCTTTCTGGGCTTAAATCTGTCTCGGGGAAATATCAAGAAAGAGCAGAAAATAGGTTGTGTGCTGCATGAAAGGCTGTGACCCTGTGACTGATTGCCTGTGCAGAGAATCAAAGTGTACACAGTGCTGAGGAAATAGCAGAGTCTGAAAGGGATTAAAACAAACATAGAACCAACAAAGAGACATAGGGGAAACCTAAGAAAACAGATCCAGGAGGTTTTGTTACAGCAGACTCGCAGAGTTGTAGTTCTGTCACCACAGAGCTGTGGACCGTTCGTTCTGCCTGTCCACCAGCACTTACAGCCCACACGGGGCTGATTGGCTGTGTTTTACTGTTCAGGCTTTAGGGTCAGGCTGGGAGAAGAAGTTTCCCTCATAAAGAAGCACTGCCTCCCTTTATATGCCATGTGTTACATATCGAAGCCAAAGCTTATTCCTCTTATCACAGAAGTCATTAGTGGGAGAATAACATTTCCTCAGTCTCATCTTTGAAGAAAAGCTTCACAATAATTATTTGGGTTATTTAGCCTGTCATAAAATAAATAAATGGGGGTTCATTTTTTCAAAGTCATATCTGCATCCAGGGCCTTTTCTCAATACCCAAATACGCAAGTATGTTGCTGTGTGCTTGCCGAGTAGAGTCGTAAGTCCATTCTTGTTGAGAACACAAGGACGCGCTACGGTGGTTCTGCAATTGGAAGAGCGTACTCGGTTGATATCGCTGCTCAGCTGCTATCTTTCCAGAGCTTAAATAAATGGTCCAGTTTCACTTGGGAATGGGATTAGTTTTCATTTAAAATGGATAGTAAAATAAAAAAAAAAGTTTTTTGACAGATATCAAATATACAAAATTAGGAAGAAGCGTCGATACAAAACAGAAAGCATGTAAAATAATGGGCTAAAGTTTTCATTACTGATTATCAAAGGCACTGCTAATCAAATGGTGATTTACCACTTCATATTACTTTTTCAGGCTTGTTGGTGAAGCAAGATTGTCTGTTGTGCGCTCCCTGTGTCCATTTGCTTATGTAGCAAATTAACCTGGGAACAGGCATATCATATTCATATATCGTGTATTTCTTTTATTTATGATTTGCAGATAGATGGATAGACAGACACCAATTTTGTCGTTAAGCCAACTAAGAGTGAGACAGATCCGGAATAATCCCAACTGAATGGTAAAAACAAAGCTGAAGCCACTAATTGCTATGCTTTACAAGTAATCAAGTATCTTGCAGGAATACCAAAATGGCCAAAGAAAAAAATATAAATGTATACATTTATAACTTTTAAAATAATAGCCTCAATTTGCCATATTTACCATCTTCATTTCAAGCTATTTAAACATTCCATTGGGACATTAGCATAAGAAGTAGGCCTAGGTTCCATATGTCTAATACAACTAAACCAGTCCTTAAAAGACAACCATGTTGGACTTAAAAAAAAGACCTTATAGTCTCTACAAAAAAACCTTTGTTCACATACAGATTCATTTAACTTATTCATAAACATACAGTTATAACCACAAGTTTACATACACCGCATAAATAGATGCATACAGTTTTCTTTCTCATGGTCTGGGATAACTGACACATTTGAGATAATTGTATGTGTCTTTTTATTTTGGGCATGCAAAGTTTTGGTTTGAACTGCACATTTTCATACTCATAAATACACACAGGCCCAGAGCGGCTAATCAGGAGGACCGGGACGGTGTTTTGGCCGTAAGGGCCGGTGTACTGTGGCAAGCAGAGACGTAATAGTGTGCCAAACGTGCTGCTAGGTAAACAAGTTACTAGTAAGAGTATTTCTGAACTAGTTTGGCAAAAGTTTAAACTAGTAAGGGAACATGTTTAACTAGTTCCGTGTAGTAGCATACCAGCTGGCAGACACAACAGTTGATATCAAGAATATGGAGTTTTTAGCTGAGCTTTGCCTGCAAACCACCATTACAGTTAATCATCAAGTCAAAGAATTGTGTCACGTTGTGGCAACTGGCATAACATATTTTAATAGTAATATGATGCGACGCCACATAACTGGGAAACTTGTATCTCCTCAGAGTTAGAAGGAAAATCTAGTTCCAAGCAATATGAGCCCACAGGTCCAGAGTGGACAGGATTACTTATTGAGTAAATATTTTCAGCATTAAAATAATAAAGAGTGTGGTGTAGAGCAGCTCCATGTGAAAAGTGCTCGGCGTTGCTAGTTGACTCAGCACTACAATGATAAAACTGACAAGAATTAATCAGAGGCTTTGTAAAATTGGGAGATTTGTGCTGAGATTTGACCATTTTTAAAAGTGATTTAGTGTCAGAAGCAGAGTCAGGAGTGATGAAGGGATTTCTCTTGTCAGAATGGAGGAAACAGATGTGTGAACAAGCAGGCGTTAGTTCCAGCATAACCAATTTCTATGCCCAGATGAAAGTGTGACCTGTTATTTTTTTATAAATACGATACTTTACTACATTATTAATATAATAAAATAAATATACAAAGCCCACATTTGAAAGAGAATAGAATGAAATTAATATAAAATAAGCCTGCATGTTTTGCCATTGAAAATATCTTTATTGGTTAAGTCAAATATTTTTTTTACATATCAAATGCACTTAAGCCATACTTAATATGATTTTTATTGAGATACAGGTGCAACAGGTGAGTTTAGGGTAACTGTATGACATGTGATCGGGAGAGCAGAGTCTACTCAAAGATTGATACAGAGGCAGCAGAAAAATGATAGATTCTGATATTGTTAACGGATGTATTGTAAAGAATAATGTAGATGTGAACACATGCTGAAATAAATCTGCCTTGTGAAGCAATTAACCCTTACTTGCACTAAATTGGACTTTTTTGGGGGGGAAATACTCTGAATTACAAGGCTTTACAGAACAGTGCGCTATTGTAGACTTAACATGTAAGGTTAGAATTACATGATTATAAAAATCCTTGATTATAATATAAAATGGACCGATCTGAGGCAAGAAACTCCAGGGCTGAAAATGATCCCCACTCCGGTGTGGGTACCAAATGTGCTTGGCTAACCGGATCTGGTCAGGGGCCCTGCGCTTGCCGATAACGTCACACTACTGCAACACCACTCGGACAAACTACATTACGCCCATTTTTAACCCTGCCAACACTATAAATGAAAATTTAAAAGAGAGATCAATTTTGATAACAGTTCCTGTGGGGATCAAAAAACGTGACTCATCTTTTGTGGTACTGCTCTTTCACATATAGTCTTTGGAAGGAGTTTAGCAGGTTATTATTAACCCTATTTAGACTGATTTTCTCTTATGATGGAAAAATGCTTTATTCATTTTTTTTTTTTTTAGAATAGTCAAAAAACGATGTGTAGCAACACAAAAATCAGTATCAGATTATCAACTAAAAGGCCCTCAAAACAATTCATATATGTACTTTTGTTCGCATGTACTCTTTGTATCTGTTGAATTATTTTGTACACTTCATTTGTTCTTATGTTGTATAGTTGCTATTGTTCAATAAAGTTTTTTTTTTCTTTTTACTGCGCAGGACATCAACGTGCAAAAGTCCAGCCAATCTTGTAGTGTAATGTCAGCCTCCAGCTAATCATGTAATGTGATGTCATAGGCAGGCGCAGGCCCCCGAGCACATCTGGTACCTACACCTGTTTTTACGGCAGAATGGTTATGTAACGTTTCAATACAATGGAATGTATTATGTGCCATATGTTTATCAATAAATAATACAAATTTCAATTAACTCAGATGGGGACAATTTATTTAAATTAAAACTAAAACTACTGAACCAGTTTGTGAAACAAAGGACTTGATCAAAATATAAAGCTAAATTAGAAAACACAAAAAATAATAAGTTACAAAACAATTAAATCTAGCATAGCATAGAATAATAATCTTAAAACATTTGGCAGTATTTATAATAAGGAACAGAAAGCAACAAATTATAAACATATAAATGGAATAAACAAAATAGCAAAAATCAATATATAAGAACAAGAAACAGATGAAATCAAAACACCCCAGGATAGTAACGTCCTTATCCTGAGGTGTTGGTTGTTGTTGGTTAGAAGTTGCTTGCTAGAACACTGGGGAACTGGAGGAGGACTCATCATCTGTCTCGAAGTCAGACAACTTCAGCTCAGTCTTGTCCCTTTGGACCTGATTGTTGCTTAGCAGAAGAAAAAAAAATATATCAATAAATAACAGAAAACGGTCAATAATGATCTGAGACAAACTGGTACCAAAGATTCCTATGATTCACTACTTACAGTGAAAAATTTCCTAACTTAAAAAAATCTGTTATGTAACTATGCGCTGTTTTGGTCACATGCATCAATGTGTGAGCTTTGGTGAAACTTCTTAGGTAGGCAACTCAAGGCTGCTTTGTATGTGTTTGAAAGGGGGGAATCTCAAACCATAGCCCAATTAGTGAGCCTTAACCTTAGATTTATAAATCTGATACTCCCAATCCAGTTTTCAGAACAGAAGAAGCCTCTTGGATGAAAAACCAAACGTGTTCAAGACAACAAGAAAAGTCCAGATGCCTTCATTTAAACTGTCAAGAATTTGCTGCTGTTGTTTCTAGTTGTCTTTTTAGCCTGTCCCATTGATGTATGTTACTATTGTGATAGACTCATGTATTTGATTATATTTAATTTTTTTCTAAAGTATACATTTTTTGTTAGTTTTTATTCTTGTCCATTGTAGTACAGACCGTGAGAAGCTATAAATTATTTTGAACACACATATGCCCACATAGTTATATGTTTGTGTGAAGTTTTCCCCTAGGTGATCCAGAGAGGCTTGACCATTGGATGCCCAACTTAAGAGGACAAGGCTGGACTCCAAATCCATCTTCCCGCTTGTGCAGTGAACACTTTGAGGGTCATCACTTCACCACAGACTCCAGGGTACACAGACCTTTTTATCATTTGTTGGTTTAAATTGATGATATTGAAGCATTACCCTTAATGTACTGTATGTTTAATGTAAAAGCCCTTTATATTAATTCAAGTGCTATCTTTTTCTTGCCAATTTTTTGCATTCTTTTGGGTTTTCCAGACTGTTAACTCATTTTACAGCAGAATTCTTTGGGTTCATTAAGGTTAAAGGATACTTTAAAAAAATATATACCTGAGTTGTCAGTTAAGGCATTAACCATTTCTGATATGCACCTTCATTTTTGTACATTTATACATACACCCATAAGTGTTATGTCTGTGTGGTCATTTGTTTACAGCATATTTGTCTTGTTGTGGTGAGTGAGTTTCCAAGTAAGACGGGAAACACACAGAAAATGGCTGTCCTGGTTCAGACATAGCAGGCAGTCCAATGGTTCTCTGGTTTTGTTTCTTGGCTTAGTGTCTTTGGGTTGGTCTTAATTCTTCTAGGATGTTTTCTGCAGTTTATGTTAATAAAATACTCAAAATTCAGCAAATTAAAAACTGTGTGTCTCCTTTTGTCATGGCCTAATGAGCCGGGTTGTGACAAAAATCAGTGCAACCGTTCTGTAAATACATTCAAATCACCATTTGCTTTCTTTAGTCTCTCAGGTGGAGTTATCAGTGATCAGGAACATAACTCCAACTGGCAGGTACCTGAGACAAAACACAGTCAAAAATAAAGAAAGATTCATTAAAACAGGTCTTCTGGGTTTATTTTAAATCACTGTTTGTCAAGAAAGAAAACAACTGTCCTGTGTTAATACAAGAACTGAATTCATACCATACCACTTTATTTATAAACCGCTTTACACATGACATAACAGTCATGGGGCTGTAGTGCAGTGGTAGAGTTGTCGGCCTGCGACCCAGAAATCATGGGTTTGATTCCTGCTTCCACATGCTACATGTCGTTGTGTCCTTGGGCATAAGAGACTTCATCTACCTGCCCACTAGTGTTGGCCAGAGGGGCCGACCCAGGGCAGACTGACAGAAGGCTAAAATCATAGCCTGCTTCCACCAGTGTGTGAATGTGAGAGTGAATGAATAATGGAGTTGTAATGCGCTTTGAGGGTCTCGAAAAGTGCTATATAAATGCAAGCCATTATTTTTATTATAACAGTCAACCAAGGCGCTGTACAGACAAAGAGCCAACAATAAAGTAAGACCCTCAGTAACACACATAGTAAAAATGAGTAAATAAATAGAGAAGAAACTAAAAAGATAGACATAAAACACAGAATGTAATACGCAAGGAGAGGCTTATAAATTACGCAAAGGGCAAATGGAAGAATAAAAGGTAGGCAAGCTATGACAAACTAAAAGCTAGTTTAAAAAAATGTCTTTAAACGAGTTTTAAAAATGCCTAAAGAGGGGGACTGCTTGACGGGGAGGGGGAGATTGTTCCAAAAAATACATGAAAGCTAATAAATACCTTTCACATCTCAATGGACCGGAACCAATTAAAGGAATGTTTTCTAGATTTTAAATGAACATGCTGCTCGTGTTCCTCACTAGAACCAGGAAAGTAGAGTACATCACCCCAGTTCTAAAGTCCTTACACTGGCTCCCTGTAGCTCAGAGAATAGACTTCTAAATACTTTTACTAGTTTATAAATCAGTGAATGGCTTAGCATCAAAGTATGTTGAAGATCTACTGTTACTATAGCAACCCCCCCCCCCCCAGACCACTCAGGTCCTCTAATTCCAGTCTACTCAACATCCCTAGAATCAGAACCAAACATGGTTTCACCTGTAGCTCTACAGTAAATGAGTTCTTTCATCTTATAAAATTTTCTGTCTGTGCCGCTGTAGGTGTTCAGGAGAAGATGGGAGTGATGAACCGAGGGGTAGTGTAGTCAGCCTCAAAATAACGACAAGCTCGGCTTCAGCCAAGGAGAACGCATGACGGTGCTGAAACAGGAAGGGGAGGTGGAGACAGAATGGTGGTGGGCCTGATGTGGCGACCATTCCCCGTAATCTCCTCAGGGTGAGCCGAACACACGACAGCTTGTACCCCTCATACAAACATGTCTTACTGAAGCAACTGATCACTGACCAGCATGCTTTTCTTCATTTGTAGCTTTTTTGAAATTTAAAATGAAAGACCAGTTTCAAGCCACTGAAATGAGTTTTTTCAATTCACTCAAACCAAACATAAATATAAAACATATTTAAGCTACAATGATGCTGACTCTGGAAAAGGCCAGCTGAAACTGAACCTATTATGATTTCCTTAAGTCTCATTTCAGATTAAATGAAGCATTTAGGGAAACAAAATAAAGCTTTAAAACAGTTTATTTCTTTGTTGATGAGCTTTTCAATAAAAATTGTGATAAATTGTAACATTCCTCATGCCAGGTCTCACCTATCAGTCTGATTTTATGCACCTGTGCCATGCCTGATTGCTTTCTCCACTCCACCTGTCTCTCTCACTATTTAAACAGCCCCTTGCCTCTGCTTCCCTGCCAGATTTTCGAACGCTCACGCCAGTAGATATCAAGCCTTTCGTTACTGATCTCCACCACCGACCTGTTTCATGTTCTCTGAGTTTCTGCCTTTGCCTAGCCCTCGTCTGACCTCGATTGCCTTTCTGACCTCCCAACGCCGAACCCAGCTTAAGACCCTGACCACCGATCTCTGCCTCCCCTGGATAAACTGATCTCCCGCCTGCCCGTGTATGACCTGCGCCTGTTTTCCGGTTTTTGATTCTGATCAGCCCAAGTGACAAGGTGGATATTTCAAGCTGTTGTTTAAGTATCCCCACTCAGGAGGAGAAGCACGTGGTGCACCTTTCCTGTCGCTCTTGTGAGCTTTCTAAGCCCCGCAGCAGCCTCCGCTCCTGACGTCACCGCCCCAGAGAATTCCCAGTCATCCTCCCCGCCGCAGGTTAGTGAAAACTGCAGATCAACGTCTACATTCTTCCCCCCCGATTCGCTAACCAATAACCTTCTCTCTTCAGAGCCAGAGTTCCAGCCTGCAGAGTCTTTTGCACATTTATAATCTATTGTTTAATAAAACCTCCTCCTGAGTTATTGCTCACTCCTGTGTTGTGGCTGAATTTTGGGTCTTCCTTGTGGTCCGTGACAGTAAAATCTGGCCCTAATGGACCCATCGCCCACACAGGAGTGGCGTGCAAAAGTAGAGGCTAGTGTTGGCCAACTGGAGACAAATATGCAACAGATGATGTCTATGTTAAGCAGGATGACGGCTGTGACTGCCCCGCCCACTCAGTCGGCTACGACTTCTCCTACTAAGCAGCAGTATGTCTCACCAATCCATGAGCCACGTCTTACTCCTCCTGAGGTGTTTAGTGGGGAACCAAGTCAGTGTCGGGCGTTTTTAACCCAGTGTGAGATACACTTTGAACTTCAACCCTCCTCCTTCCCCACAGAACGTTCAAAGGTGGCCTATGTTATCTCCCTTCTGTCTGGTAAAGCTAAGCTCTGGGGAACGGCTGAATGGCAGAGGGATGCTGCTATTTGCTACAGGTACAGAAACTTCTCTCAGGAGCTCATCAGGGTTTTTAATCCCATTTTACCTGAGCGGGAGGCTGCTCGAGGTTTGCTGACCGTTAAACAGGGCAGAGGGAGGGTGACTGAATATATTATTGACTTTCACTCCCTCTCTGCAGAAAGTAACTGGAATGAGGAGGCTTTGTGTGATGCTTTTTACCAGGGCCTCAACGAGGAAATAAAGGATGAGCTAGCCACCCGTGATGCCCCTGTGGACCTGGTCGAACTGGAGTCACTCGCCACTCGTATTGATCTGAGGCTCCATGATCGCAGACAGGAGAGGAGTCGCTCATACCAGGTACGACGCCCACAGCCTGCCATCAGGTCCTCCCCTGGTCCCTCCATGCCTTCGGCTAGAACTGAGCCACCCATTGCTGATTCTACAGAACCTATGCAGATTGGCCGGTCTAGACTGTCACCCCAAGAACGGGAACGAAGGTTACGCAAAGGGTTATGCTTTTATTGTGGAGGGGAGGATCATCAAATCCGTCAGTGCTCGTTAAAAGGCCAGGCTCAGTAGGTAGAAAGAGGCTTCTACTGAGCCATAATTCACTCCGTAAGTCCTCTCCAGTCAGTTTAATCGAGGCTCAGTTGATGGTTAATGGGACATCAAAGAAAGTTTCTGTCCTTGTGGATTCTGGAGCTGACACGGAGTTTATGGATTGTGATTTGGCCAACGGTCTGGGGATCAAATTACAACCTACCCCTAGGGCTCAAGATGTGATCGCCATAGACGGTCACGTTCTTCAACGCATAACATTAGAGACGATGCCAGTGAGAGTTATTATTGGGGGTAACCATCATGAGACGGTGTCCTTTCTAATCATCAAGTCCCCTGACCTTCCCGTGATTTTTGGAGCTTCTTGGCTCAAGAAACACAACCCACACTTAGATTGGAACAAGGGTGTGGTGCAGACCTGGTCACCGGGGTGTCTTAGTACATGTTTGCTGTCGGCCTATGTTCCTAGTCAAAGCCCTGGTGAGATTCAGGAAGTTTTTCCTGACCTGTCCAAGGTGCCACCAGAGTATCATGACCTCAAGGAGGTTTTTAACAAGCACCGTGCTTCCTCTCTTCCCCCCCATAGGCCCTATGACTGTGCCATCGACCTCCTTCCTGGTACATTTCCCCCTAGAGGACGTCTGTATTCCCTCTCTGCACCTGAGAATCAAGCCATGAAGAAGTATATTGAGGAATCTTTACGTGCTGGCATCATCCGGCCTTCTTCGTCCCCTGCCGGAGCTGGGTTCTTCTTCGTGGGAAAGAAGGATGGCTCACTTAGACCCTGTATTGATTACAGGGGGCTCAACGAAGTCACAGTCAAAAACAGATACCCTTTGCCCCTTATGAACACGGCATTTGATCTCATTCAAGGAGCCAGGATTTTCACTAAATTAGACCTCAGAAACGCCTACCATCTGGTTCGTATCAGGGAGGGGGATGAGTGGAAAACAGCTTTTAACACCCCAACAGGGCACTATGAGTACCTGGTCATGCCGTTTGGCCTAACCAATGCACCAGCTGTGTTTCAGGCTCTAGTTAATGACGTGCTGCGGGACATGATTGGTCAGTTTGTGTTTGTCTACCTTGACGATATACTAATCTTCTCGAAGGATCTTGCCTCACATCAGCAACATGTCCGTGCTGTTATTCTCCGTCTCCTACAGAACAACCTGTTTATTAAGGCAGAGAAGTGCGAATTTCACCAATCTACCACTTCATTCCTAGGTTTCATCATCTCCCCTGATCGCGTTTCCATGGACCCCTGCAAGGTGGCCGCAGTGAAGGATTGGCCTATCCCTCAGAGTCGGAAACAGCTTCAGCGGTTTCTAGGCTTTGCAAACTTCTACCGCCGGTTTATTCGGAACTACAGTGCTGTAGCTTCACCCCTTCATTCCCTTACGTCACCCAAGAACAAGTTTAGCTGGAACGATCGAGCAGATCAAGCCTTCACCAAGCTAAAATCACTGTTCACTTCAGCACCAGTACTCCACTCCCCAGATGCTACCCGTCAGTTCATAGTGGAGGTCGATGCCTCTAATACAGGAGTAGGAGCGGTGTTAAGCCAAAGGACACCTATGGGAGCTATTCATCCATGTGCCTTCTTTTCCAGAAGTCTATCAGCTTCAGAACGAAACTACGACGTGGGGGATCGAGAGCTGCTGGCTGTCAAGTTAGCCCTGGAGGAATGGAGGCATTGGTTAGAAGGAGTCAAGGAGCCCTTCATTGTTTGGACCGACCATAAAAACCTGCAGTACCTCCGGTCTGCCAAGCGATTAAACCCCAGACAGGCCAGGTGGGCTTTGTTTTTTAGTCGCTTTAACTTCTCCTTATCCTACAGACCTGGAGAGAAAAACACCAAGCCTGATGCCCTCTCTAGGATTCATGAGGATCAGGTCCAGGAGGAGCCAGACTTTATCCTGCCCCATCCTGTACGGTTAGCAGTGTCTCGACTCGAGCTAGAGGAAAGAATTAAAGAAGCCCACCGGCAACATCCAGTCCCTGAAGGGTGCCCCAAGGATCGCCTCTACGTTCCAGACCACCTAGTGCCTGAGGTACTTACTCTTTGCCATGGTTCTCGTCTCTACTGTCACCCAGGGATAAACAAGACTTTGTCAGTGGTTCGGGACAACTTCTGGTGGAAGAACATGTCCCAGGATGTCAAGGACCTTGTTTCTTCATGCCGGGTGTGCTGCCAAGCTAAGTCCTCCCGTCGATCACCCTCTGGATTACTACGTCCACTGCAAATCCCTCATCGTCCTTGGTCTCACCTCTCAATGGACTTTATTACAGGTCTGCCCTCCTCTAATAACTTCACCACTCTCCTCACGGTCGTTGATCGTTTTTCTAAGATGACCCACTTGGTTCCCTTGGTCAAATTGCCCACATCCAAGCAACTCGGGGAGATTTTAACCCGTGAAGTTTTCCGTCTTCATGGCATCCCTGTTGACATAGTCTCTGACCGTGGTCCTCAGTTTGCCTCTCGATTCTGGAGAGAGTTTTGTAACCTCCTAGGGATCCAACTGAGCCTTTCCTCTGGTTTTCATCCTCAGTCCGATGGGCAGACGGAACGTATTAATCATGAGGTAGAGACTAAGCTTCGCATGCTGTGTGAGCAGGATCCCACAAGCTGGTCTCAGAATCTTCCCTGGGTTGAATATGCCCTCAACTCTCTTCCTTCATGTGCCACAGGTTTGTCCCCTTTTCACATTGTTTATGGCTTCCAACCTCCAGTGTTTTCCCTACAGGAGGTTGCAGCCAGAGTCCCCTCTGCTCATGCAGCAGCCAGGAGGTGTCAAAGGGTTTGGAGGAGGGCTCGTAGGGCCCTACTTGCCTCTTCGGTTGTTTATACCAGAGCTGCTAACCGTCGCCGAACTCCTGCTCCTGCATACCAGGAGGGGCAGAGGGTGTGGCTATCCACGAAGGATCTTCCGCTTCGCTTAGACTGTCGCAAGTTGGCTCCCCGCTTCATTGGCCCATTTCCTATCTCCAAAGTGGTCAATCCTGTTGCTGTTCGTCTTCACCTCCCAAGGAATCTCAGGGTCCACCCAACCTTTCATGTATCTAAGGTTAAACCTGTATCTGTATCTCGGTTCTGTCCCCCCTCCAGACCCCCGCCACCCACCCGGTTCATAGCTGGTGGCCCAGCGTTCACTGTGCGACGCCTTCTCCGGTCCAGAAGATGGGGCCGGGGGCTGCAATACCTGGTGGACTGGGAGGGGTATGGTCCTGAGGAGCGTTCCTGGGTTCCCGCTCGACACATTCTGGACAAGTCCCTCATTCTGAACTTCCATCGTACCCATCCTGACCAACCTGGTGGTCCGTCGGGAGCCGGACCTTGAGGGGGGGGTACTGTAACATTCCTCATGCCAGGTCTCACCTATCAGTCTGATTTTATGCACCTGTGCCATGCCTGATTGCTTTCTCCACTCCACCTGTCTCTCTCACTATTTAAACAGCCCCTTGCCTCTGCTTCCCTGCCAGATTTTCGAACGCTCACGCCAGTAGATATCAAGCCTTTCGTTACTGATCTCCACCACCGACCTGTTTCATGTTCTCTGAGTTTCTGCCTTTGCCTAGCCCTCGTCTGACCTCGATTGCCTTTCTGACCTCCCAACGCCGAACCCAGCTTAAGACCCTGACCACCGATCTCTGCCTCCCCTGGATAAACTGATCTCCCGCCTGCCCGTGTATGACCTGCGCCTGTTTTCCGGTTTTTGATTCTGATCAGCCCAAGTGACAAGGTGGATATTTCAAGCTGTTGTTTAAGTATCCCCACTCAGGAGGAGAAGCACGTGGTGCACCTTTCCTGTCGCTCTTGTGAGCTTTCTAAGCCCCGCAGCAGCCTCCGCTCCTGACGTCACCGCCCCAGAGAATTCCCAGTCATCCTCCCCGCCGCAGGTTAGTGAAAACTGCAGATCAACGTCTACATTCTTCCCCCCCGATTCGCTAACCAATAACCTTCTCTCTTCAGAGCCAGAGTTCCAGCCTGCAGAGTCTTTTGCACATTTATAATCTATTGTTTAATAAAACCTCCTCCTGAGTTATTGCTCACTCCTGTGTTGTGGCTGAATTTTGGGTCTTCCTTGTGGTCCGTGACATAAATATTCATTCCTTTCTCAACATTGTCCAGTTGTATCATCCTGACTTCAACTGAGCAGAATTGAAGCATCAGCCCTGCCACTTAATCTGTAGCTTTCTAACATTCTCCAGGTCTTATTTGTTTTTTGTTCTGCTTTTTAAAGGCCATCTATGTGAATTCATATCATTATTCCTATTGGTTTGAGTTTGGGGACTTAACTTAATGTTTAATGAGACTATTTCTCTCTTGTCCTCCCAGTTCTATTTGAGGATCAAGCCACGGCAGAGGAGCTTAGCTTAGCAATGACGTATGTCCTGCTAAAGACATTCAAAGAATTAATGAGAAGAAACAGCAGAAGCACAATTACAGATAAAGTCTCCTGAACTGCCAACACAAAGACTGTTGCAGAGAAAGAAAAAACAAGAGCTCCCCAGTTTCTACTGTTAAAATGTAAAGACATGATGGACTACAGTGGTTACTTTTCCCAACAGAGACAGGAAACCCCCTAGAAACACGTTTCAGATTCTGTTGGGGTTCTTCAGTTTTATTCATATTGTTTTATTGAGTTTTAGAAAGTTGATCAATATATCAGAAACAAGTGGGGGAGGGAAAGGGGAGTTTTGCAGCTTGTGTCCCAAAAAGCTTGAGTTGATCATTACTTTACACATTTCTTTAAAAACACAGTGAAAGTTGTGTTTTCTATTAAAGCTATTTGATTCATCCTCAATGTTTTGCTGCAGATTGGGTTGCAGAGTTTTTACATGACACCTACAGACATAAAGATTTTGGACGTTTATCCGGAGTGTGTCCTAGGTTCATTCTGTCTGCTTCCTTGGTGTTTAAAGAAGATAAATCCTCCATCCATCGTCCATGCGTGCTTATCCATGCAAAAGAGGTTTGGTGCCTATCTCCAGCATTCATCCGGCAAGAGGCGGGGTACAACACCCTGGTCAGGTTGCCAGTCCATCACAGGAAAGGAAAAAAGCACACCGCTGAAACCTGTAGTTTAGATACACCAAATAAAAAAACAACACATACTGTTTGTTTTCTCACTTTCTGAAGTTAAATCAGACCAAACCTCTCATGTTTTAGCTCAAACAGAATCTCCAAAATTATTTATGTTTGCTAAATCCCACAATAATAAGAGAAAGAGTATGTCAAAGTCTTCAAAATCAGAAGTTTGCACACAGAATGATTATTATCTCTTTAAACAATGAGGGAAAGATGATGATGTCATGGCTTTGGAAACTTCTGATAGGTTAACTGACACGTGGGTTAATTGAAGGCACACCTGTGGATGTACTTCAGGGTCACACCTGGAACACACTGGGGAAGTGAAACGAAATCAGCCAAGATATCTGTTCCTTACTGCAGTTAGACCCTCCAGCATGTTTAATACCCTGCTGTTGCAGAAACAGGAGCTTTACTGAGCCTTTTAAATTCCTCATGAACGTCTTTATATCTTTAATAGCTTCACCAGGCTCATAAAGCTACTCGACTGTTCAGCCACCTCTCTGTAGAACAGCTTGCATCAGGGCTTGTAGACATAATTTAGTTTTTACTATTTACGGGGCCCAAAATAACTCCATACAATACTTTTCATTTTTGATGAATGTGGCTTGGGGGGAGGGGGAATACAAAAAAATGGAGGGGCGTCATTTGCTTGGCTGAAAGCTGCTTGACCCGATCTAGTGCTGATTGCTTTGGCGTCCGTCACACGTAGGTCACCGCATTTGCAGGCGAATTTCTACAATTGAATTTTTGCAGATGAATTTTAAGATTAAAAGATGTACATACATTATTGCGCAGGACAAAAATGCTGTTTTCAAAATAATGTCAAAAAAATGTCGGAATCTAATTTTTCCATAGAAATGTTACAGTAAATACATTTTTGAAGGTTCTTTCCATACTAGGTGTACAAACAAAATGAGTTAAAAAATTTTAATTTAGTTGTCTAACATCCCTCGCTTAAGCATAAGGGAAATAAAATCTATTTTCACATCCCAACTTCAGATGCACATTGATAACTGAAACAGCACTTCTTCGCTCTCCTACAGAATAAATGCATGCCTTTCAAGTTGGCGTGCTGTGATTCCAATGCATCGAGGTGGCATCATTTATAACCCTAAGTCAAACAGACCGCCTTGAACACCATTAATAAAGATAAGGCGGAGTGAGAGTCGTGTTCTCTGCAGCCAGTCGAGCAGCTGACAGCATTCTTAATGGTGTCACTTCGAGTGAAAACATCACATTTTTCTGACTCTTCACAAACAGAATCCTTGTTCCTGACTTAAATCCACTGCAGGGAATACAAAACTTCAGATATGTCTATTTTCTCTTTGAAAAAGTAAAATTCATAAGATTAAGTCTTTATTTGATTGTTTCTTGAAATAAAAATAAAAATTCTGTCCATTCCAGGTGCTATAGGGTCGTCAGTGCTTTGAAGAACCTTTAATTTAAAAAGTTCAGGTACCAAGTCCCTTGCAAAAACTACTTCTAACTTTTGGACTTTTCCCACATTTTGTTCTGTTTAAGCCTCAAACTTAAATATATTTTATTGGGTATGTCATGTGATAGACGAACATTAAACGTGTTAGCTGGAAGAAATGATGTGGGAGAAAATGTATACATTCCTTTTTTTTCAAACAAATAATCTGCTCTTTAACTCCAACTCACCGTTTGAAGCCACATATCATTGACAGAAGAGCTATCAATGTTTTTTTTTTTATCAAAACAATGTTTTTTTTACATCCACAACGGTACAATTATTGTGCTCTAGCAAAATAGCTAGTCTACAACCAGTCTGCCGCTTAAAACCTTGATAATTCCCTTCCCTGTGTGTAATAACTGCTTTCATCATAACTACTGTTAACAGGCTCATATTAGCCTAAAAATTCCCTACTTCCTCTTTGTGATGTTTATTGGTGACTGGCAAACGACAAATTGGTGCATTACCGCCACCAACTGGTGTGGAGTTTGGACCAGAATGTCAATCAAGGTTGCACTTGCCTCTTTAAGACTGGTGATGTATTGCTTATGTTTGCTTTGCTCTTGCTTTTATAAAGTCAAGCTATAATCTCCATTTTGGCACACAACCATATCAAAGTATCTTCTTTACGGCCTCCAAAAGTCCTGATTAATAGCCTATAGCGCCCTCTGCTGGTTGTCTTGGGTCAATCCATTGCATAGCTACAACCTAATTTACACGCCGTTGTAATCTGTTCTGTGTGGACCGCTCCCACCCCCAAAGGCGCTGGGCCTCGTTGGACTGCTATGCTATAGATGACCTCTGATTGGTTTGACTATATTTTAATTGGGGATATTAAAGTTAACCTGTTTGCAATGGACTTTTCTGTGAAGTTCCCAGTGTTTTCAGAGAATATTAGTAATTGAACATCATGAAGACAACACATGCTGGCAGCTGGTAGAAACATGCCCCATGTATGGAGGCAATTAGTCCTTGAGGAAGACATCCAGGGTTCAAATCCTGCCTGATTGCTGTGGTTGAACTCCACTAGAGCCACAATAAATCTTAACAAAATAAATAGGAGGAGTTTGTGGTTGTTACTTATCAAAACATTGAAGTTCTAGGGATGTGAGTTATTTTATAAAACGCTGTCAAAATTGAATGCCTTTCCCAGTCAGAGACTTCTGATGTGACATTCTATGGTTTATATGGAACCCAAATGCTTAATTATCTTGTTGTAAGTGTGCTATACAAATAAATTGCCTTGCCATGCCTTGAATGATGATTATGAAAAGGAAAACGTACAGGTCCAGGAGGGAGACATGAAGGAAACGACAGGGACCACCAGAACCGCTAAGCAGTACTACTGAAGTATCTGGCCAGAACTGAATGAAACAGAGGATTTAGTGTTTAATTTTTATTACTGGCTCCAGAAACAGTTGGGTCTAATCGATATAATCCACTGCAGCTGAGTAAGGACATGAGCTGAGGTACTGAAGGGAAAATGGCTAAAATTTGCTATACAGGAAAATAATTAAAAAGGCCTCTTTTAATAACTAGAAATCTAGGTTTTTTTTTATCTTTATTTCTGCACTCATCCCAGCCACTGAATTTACACCATATTAATAATACCATAAACCAAGGTCCCTGAAGGTGAAGGTTGCACAGTGAAACTAATTCCCCAGATCCACTTCATGTTTTTGTTACTCGGCTTGTAGTTCTGACAGTGAGTGTTAGGATGAGTCTGTTATTAAAGCCTGATTGTTTCCACATGTATGCGATCCAGCAGCGTGACCTGGTGTGGAGGAAGGGAAGCCTGTTATTCTAAATTCTCCTCAGATAGGAACTGGGAAATGGTTCATTTCAGCCTTCTCAGCTGGATTTTTGGTTTCTGTTTCTTGTTTCATTTCTCAGTTTGCTCCAAAGTTCTGCATGATTCTGTCTTCTGATTTTCACACATGTATCCTGTTAGTCATTATCATTAAACAACACCTGAGTTTCTTCTGGCAATTGTCAAAAAGATGTTGTTGGTTTTGTTCCTGTTACATCTGGGTTTTGCCTAATGAATAAAACATTTCATTATCACATGCATGTGTGCTTTATTACATTCAGGTTTCTATCCATCAACCTCCTCTGTTTAAAAGTTGTTTGGTTTCATGTTTCTGCAGCAAGGATCGGTTGTGTGCATGCACAGCCCTGGATGTAAGTATTCACACATTCACCCCCAGAATTGGTGCCACCAGCAGATAGGAAGGAAGCAGCATCATTATTCTTTCTCTTGTAGGATCCGATAATTAGACATTAAGCACTTTAATAAGAAAACTGTCAGTTTCTGTCTTTCTTTTAGTCTCAGCTGAAGCAGCTCATTTACTCTTGTTTATATCCCCTGTCTCTTTCTCACTAAACATTTGGTTATAAGAGCGTTGGCCTTCTAAGAGCTCCATATTTACCACTGAACCATGAAGAAAATGTTCTGGTGCTTATGTTATTTCATGATGACTAGTCAGTAAAGAGCAATTTTTTGGGATTTGACTGGATTTTCTGTAGATACCATTAATAATAACCTAAACTTGACCACATTTTCCTGATTAATAATTTTGCATTTTTTCTTATCAAATGCTTTTAGAAGTTATCATGCACATAGCGTTCAAAATCAGTTTTTTACCAATTACTATATCACAGCAAAGCTCTGACACTGTTTCATAAGACATGTTGCAATTGTAGTCAAATTATACCATAAGCCTCTGTTACCACTGTTTTCTCATTACCTCCGCCAAGGAGGTTATGTTTTTTGTCTGTTTCTCTGTCTGTTAGTTAACAGCATAACTCAAAAAGTTAACTGTGGATTTTCAGGAAATGTCTGCAATGAGACCAGGAATGAGTGATTAGAATTTGGCGGTGATCCCAAAACCGCCAATACAGAAAAAAGGGATTTTTGTGAACAAGTACTGCACTAATAATGATATCGGAGAGAAAGTAGAGACAGGTATCTGTCAAATATTTATGAGGAAGCATGGCACCTGTCATAATAAGCCCTACCCACTTGTCAAAATAGACCATGCCCACCCAGAAACCCCTCCCACTACATAAATAACCCCCCCTTCCACACCTAAGCCCCACACATATGTCAAAATAAGCCCCTCCCATCCCTTAGCCCCTCCCACCTGTCAAAAAAGCCCGGCCCACCTTCTGTTGGACTGTGGACGTAAGACTTTTTGTGGACTAGCTTTTTACTTGAGTACATTCATTGATAAAAGTGTTTACTGTCTGCAGTTATGATTGTATCCTTGGTTGGCATACATCATTGGAAGAACAATAATCTTTCAAATGATGTCTAATATGTATATGTACATAGAAGGGGTGCTGCAAAAAAAGGCAGATTGATAGATTTGGTATTTATGTAATATGTATGTGACAAACTGCCAACGGGACGTGTAAACACACAGGGGTTAAATAAAGACTTTACTGCCTCCCCAAAATCAGCCACAATCCCCTCCAGCTAAATTCTTCTGGCACCTGTTCTGGGGGTCTGAACCAGCAACCCATCAGTCACAGGACGAACCCCCCTACCTCCTGAGCTACTGCCACCCCACATCAAGTGCAGAGCAGTTGTGGTGATGAAAGCGCTAAAATAAATCAGGTAACTTGGGCTGCTGGCAGTGTGATTAGGCTGTAATCCTGGAATGAGGACAGGATGACAATACCTTGAAACAGAAGTGTCCAGTTCCAGTCCTGTCCTGCAGGTTTTTGATGTCTCTTTGTTCCAAGATTTAATTTACCTCCTCAACATGTCTTCAGGTTCTCCAGAGATACCCGGTAATGTGCCAGTCATTTGATTCAGGTGTGTTGGCACAGGGTGACATCCAAAGCATGTACAAAACCGGCCTTTGAGGCCCGACTTTGGACACCACAGGTTTAAAATCTCTGGACTATAGATTATCGATTGGAAGATACTATGCTACCAGGAACCTCCTCTGTGCACCCAGGAACCCAGAAATGGTGCCATCAGAACAAAGCCGGCCCAAGGCAAAAGCGAACTAAGCCACTGCTTAGGGCCCCCAGACCATCAGGGGCCCCTCTTAAATGTTTGAATTTAAACCCAGACCACAGATCTAAATGTTTGCTTATGGAAAAGATTTTACAGTTTGAGCGGAGATAAATTAAAAGTTTTTAACATTTGAAAGTTAACTTTATAAAAGTGTAAAAAAGGAAAACATCTTTACTGTGTGATTGTTGTGTTACAATGGTTACAATCCAATGCTATGGGTTTAATCTCTTCGTGTTTGAGCATCAGTTAGAATAAATGAATGCATCTAACCAAATAATAACCAATAGTCCCTGATTGCTTCAAGCTCCGACTTGCAGCAAAACAGCTGAGAATGAAAAGACCAAAAACAAGTTTCTAAACGCCAAAAATTCTGTTTTTTTCTGATAAATGATCACTCACTTCCTGAGCTTAGCCCCTGAAATAAACATGGCCTCACTGTTAATATGCTTGTTTTTTAACTCCTGGCTTTGTGACTGCTTGATAAATGAGATCTATTAACCTACCACAGAGACTGATTGTCCTGTCACTGGAGAGGACACACAGGCAGACTCAAAGAGACAGTGAAGAATATCAACTCTGTTTTCTGGGTGTCTTTCTGCTGCACTAATCACTTCTATTTAGTGGCTGATGGAGGAGTAGAATCCTGACTGATTCTAATCATCTAGAGCAGCTCTAAACTAAACATTTAAACCATTTGGTTTAGGTAATCTGCGTTTGTGGGTGGTTGGGACATATTTAAGCAGCTCAATTGAGAGGAACTCTCTAATTAGATGCATCTGAATGAATATGATTGTATCAGCAAGAATAAAATCAGTCTGATCTGCTTATCTGAAAGTAAAAACAGCTCTGTATCTGCCATGAACAACATGGTGCAAGCCGTGTTCTGCTTGTTCTCATGGTATTGTCAACTTTTCTGCTCTGCAGCCATTAGAAGAGGGAAAAGGTGAACAGATTCCAGAAGACAACCTCATTTCCAGTTGCTGCGTAGATTAAAGCAGACATATCACGCCTCTTTTTAATCAAGTTATAACAGGTCTATGGTCTGTACAAAACTTGTTCATGAAGTTCTTCGCACAATATCACTCCCACATAAAGCGATCCCAGAAGCTATATTCTTGACAATTTCAGTCTCTTTCAGAATGAACTGTTTAAAGGGCTCTGTCACGTTTAAGCAAATGAGTGGTGAAAAGCCTAAGTCTCCTCCCCTTCCTGTCGGCCCATGGGTCCCCTGGCCGAAAAAAAAAGGAATGGAAGTCAATGGAGCGATAAAAGTTATTTTCTGGTCCACTTTGTCTTACGTCTTGAATCACACATATGATGTACCTCAATTTAAATAACTAATGATGATGCGTTTTGACTGTGTTTGTCAAGTGATTTGGGATTTATTTGATTGTAAAAATGCACAACTAAAATGCCTACAAATCAGAAGTCGCATATATGACGTCACGGAGCTAACGCTAACGCTAGCTAGCACTTAGAATCCTCACTGAGACCTTGAGGAGCTGCATGCTGGCTCTCACCCAAACAACTACTTCTCCCCCAGCATAGCTGCCACTTTCTACATTCATGGTGGTTTTCTCCACGTTTAACGCTCCTTCCTTCGTCCTGGAGGAAGGAGGCGAAGCCGGCTAATCTCACCGCCATTTTCTCCTTCTTTTTCTTCAGTTGTAGTGGACTAAGTGTTTTTACACAAAACCTAAAGTAAGTTTTGCCGCCGGTCGAAAAATAGCGTTTTCTCTGCATCAAAATATGTCTTTAAAATTCAAGGACATTGGGGCGTTGCGTGGCACAGTGGTATAGGACGGGTGCCCAGAGGCTTTAGTCCTCGATGAGGCCGTCCCGGGTTCAACTCCAGCCCAAGGACATTTGCCAAGTGTCTCCCCTTTCTGTAACCTGTCCACTTTCAATAAATGCCACTGTGGCCACAAAACCTTTAAAGACCCACTCCGATGAAAATCATGTTTTTCTAGGTGTTAACATGTTCTTGTGGCATTTTTCTGATGCTAGAGGACATATCTTGAGAATGGCTGTGAATCAGTAGCAGACGTTAAAATGCCGGCTAAAATAGACTGGAGTTGTTACGTAGTAACTCCACTGGGCGGAGCCACAAGCTCCTACTCCGTTCCGCCCCGCCCGCTCAGGTTCTGAGGAGTAGAGAAGACGATGGCGGATCAACACATATGTGCTGTAGCGGGTTGCAATACATTGCTGAATAAAACAGCCCCTTTCTTTAAATCTACTGCCTTGTGCTGTTACTGCTTGGTACTACTAGATGTCCACTACAGAAAAATCTGAGAAAAAAAGGTTTGAAACCCGACTCCAAAAAAAATTCACGGACATCATATGTTCATTCCATGGCGCATTTCAAATGGGATCAGAAAATAACTTTTATCGCTCCATTGACGTTCATTCCTTTTTTTGGCA
Organism: Valencia hispanica; assembly: GCA_963556495.2. NCBI lineage: Eukaryota > Metazoa > Chordata > Actinopteri > Cyprinodontiformes > Valenciidae > Valencia > Valencia hispanica. Next base: position 3,725,025 of record OY747706.1, read on the forward strand.
GTAGCGAACCCATGGGCCGGAAGTAGAAGGGTGGGGCTTAGGCTTCCCAATGGAAATTGTAGGGGGTGGGGTTAACATGTGAGGGGCGGGGTTTGACTTATGAGGGGCAGTTATATGCAGATTATATACTTATTGTGACGTCACAATAAGGCACTTTTTCAGACATCTTGTAGAAGCACAAGATTTCCGACAGCAAAAATTTGCAAAGAAATGTATTGGTTGGTTTTTATTCATGCTTGAAGTGTTTATAGAGGCAGCAGAGATGCAAATTGCAACACAAAAGGATAAAAAAAAAGTGCAATTTGCATAACAACGAGCTCCACACAGATTGATTCTCACAAACAGCTTTTCTGAAAACTTAATTCAAAGCTGGGGATTTTTGACTTAAAGCTGATGTCCGGAGTATTTGGGAGAGAGATGTACCAAGACCCCACCTCAACAATTGTGCACGCGCATCACCTGTGGCATCACAGCAGGTCAATGTGGAAAGCAGAAAGCGCTATCAAGCATCACCCGATTGTATATTTGTTATGGGCATTTCAGAGGAGAGCGAGTTCTCCATGACTGACGCTCTCTTCCAATATGGCGACTGTAAACAGGAGTGGCCTGTGTCCGCGGCCACATTATCACCAGTTTGTCCGATGTGCATGTAAGTTGATTGACAGCTGACAGTGCGAAAACTAGAATTCTATTGGCTAAAAAAAAAATTCAGTGTGAAATGCATAGGGGTCTATGGGAGGATGGCGGGACGAATAACAAATATTGTGGAGCACCAGCTGTATATGTCATAGTATTGAACCTAATCCTTTTAAAGATTTCTAAAACTTTAAAACATAAATATATTCTCCGGAGTGCAGCGTTAACTTGAACATTTATAATAATTAAAAGAGATTTATTTTTTTATTTCAATGTACCAATCTGATGAGTTTTTGTATGCTTCTGATTCTTATTGCCAGACTCAAAGGGGACATGATATGCAAATTTCACATTTTTCATCCTTTGGTGTTATCATTTGGATCTCTGATGCCTTTATAAACACTCCAAGCATAAAATAAAACCATCTATCAATGTTTTTGCAACTTTTTGCTTTTAGGAAGCCGTTTGAAAAAGTGCCACATCTCATATGTCAAACCCCGCCCATCACCCATCAAACCCCGCCCATCAGCAAAGACCTATTATAACTTGTTTAAAGGGGTCATCACCTGAAATGTTCATTTTTTCTGAATTATATGGTTTCCTAAGGATTTTACGCAGGGCAGTAAGCCAATATTCAAAAGTGCAGCAGTTGTTTACCATTGGCTTCTCTAACCACCCCACCTGCACTTCACGTGCATGCGCCCTCAAAAACGTGGTTTTGATTTCTGTGCCGGTTTTACGTTTATGAACATAGCAGACCAACGTTGCTCGAGCTCGCCCCGCCCCGCCCCTTTCACCCTCACATTCAGTCGAGCCCCGCCGCCATTACTGAAGAAGACTACATCGCTGTTATTGTGATAATCGACTTTATAAGAAGGCAAACCTATTTTGTAGAAACTAACAAGCGTTTTATCACGTTATTGATCAAATGGTTGCCTTTACCATTCCGATACGTCTTGCTGTAGACGTCCTTCCATCTGTTCGACATCTTCACTTTCCATCTCTGGTTCGGAGTCGGGCTCGTTCAGTAACGGTTGGATTCCGTAGGCCGCGGCGAGGTCGGGTTCATTCATAACATGAGCCATGTTGTTTTTTTGGAGAGTGTTGCAGTGGAGCGTCATCCCCCCTCCTTCCTACGACCAATCAACGCAATCCTCATTTGCATTATTACAATGAACATCCGGGAACGCCGAAATATCGCGTGCACTCTCGCGAGACAATACGGGTTTTATTGAATGGGTCAGAAAAGCACCTTTACTAGAATTTATTTTAAAGGCGTGAAAGACTATGATAGGGAGTAGTTATTCACTTTAGTAACAGGTGATGTCTCTTTTAAAAGAGGCATAAAATGTCCGCTTGCAGCGTTTGTTAAACGGCACAGAAACCAGAAAACAACAGAAAAGAGAACATTAAGCTTGATTAATGAGGATAAAAAATGTAACATTTCTTTTCTCAGTCTCTTAATGATGCGTTTTCGGTTTTACGGCTGGACTGTTTACCCCATCAGGATCAGGAAAATGTGTTTAGCTCATTTGGCAAATAGACGTTAGAGTTGCTAATGATGCGTGTAATCCGCTGATCTCTGTGTTGACATTACTGATGACAGGGAAAGAGGGACTCTGAAAGGTAATTAGTGTGCGTTATTATGCAGGTAATCACTTGTGTTTTCATATTCTCCAAAGGATTGAGGTGAGTCATGGGTCGGTGTTCAGAGTTTGGGCTTCTTTGCAGATTCAGAGCTTGAAATCCAAGCCACCCTCGTAAGAAAAAATAATAACCACGAGATGGATATAAAACAGCCCACAATGCACACAATTTTATTACTGAATATTACTGATTGAAAATGTATGATTGAGACCATTAATACCAGAGTTCAACTTTTATTAATAAATATTTAGTTTTTTATAGTTGGAACCAGTTTCCATACACCGTCTGGCTGTTGTGGGTCAGCTAGAAGTAACAGAACCATTTCTATTCGTTTAATGCCAGAATAATTAGTGAGAATTTTTAAGACTCTCTTTCAATTCAGAAGTTTCATGACACGGTGTCTCCCTTTAAACTGTCCTACCTGGGTCAAATGTTTGGCGTTTGCTTCCACAAGCTTATCACAACAGCGTGCTGGAGTTTTGGCCCATTCCTCCAAACAGAACCGATGTAACTGGGTCAGGTTTCTCACACACACACACCTTCTCAGCTCTGCTCACAATGTTTTATGGGACCAAGATAAAGTATTTGTAATCGTCACTGCAAGATATTGACTTAACTTTCCTGAAGCTACTTTGTAGCTAATTTGGAGGCGTGCTGGGGGACATTTTTGTCCAAGCTCTAAAGGTCTGGGTTCTGTGGAGCTCTTTTTTCCTCCCTATTTCCCTTCTTTCTCTATCTCCACCTCTTCCCCTTCACCAGTCCAGGGGCCTCATTTCTAAAGCTTGCTTACGCACAAAACGGGGTCTGAAAATTGTGTAAGACACTGTCTACCTTGGGTTCCCCACCTGAGGCAGACACATTCTGGTGGTGGCAAACGTTTCAATGTATGTTTAATCAGATCAAAGGACTTCTCTCCAAAAATTAGCAAAATGTAATCTGTTTTTTTATGTTCCCCAAAAACATATTGCTCTCTGTGACACAGAACTTCTTCTTGAACTGTATGATGGCCGGACACTCCCAAGCCACTTAGTTGCATATATTTGTATAAACAGTTAAAGGTAAGAAAAAACTCAAACTAAAAACCAAGGAGCTAATTACTGAGTTCCTCAGCGCTGCTCAGAATTTATTTTACCATCTTAAATTCCTCATGTGTCACATTCAATTTTCACTGATTTAAAACATATTAAAATTTCCCACCAGTCATAGGATAATGTTCAGTTTTCAGGCAATTAGGAAACTAGAGTTTCCTGGGACCTAGAGTGAATATGTTAAAAACTGTTTCTTTTTAAATGTCTTAAAGAGTGACACCCTATGTATCTGGAGAAAAACGAAAATGTAGGAATTAGCAGTTTAGCATCAATTTAGGTGAATGTTATATAGCAGGATTAATCTTACAACACATTATCAGTAGGGTAAAACAAACCTTACTCCCGACGGTCTAAACCCAGCTCACGTATTTTTGTCTCTGTGCTTCTGATTGTGGCGGCACGACACCATCTTCTTCTTCCCTTCTGACTTTTTGGATTCTAAGCAGGAGGTGTCAGAAAAGTTACCACAGGGATAACTGGCTTGTGGCAGTTAGACCGATGGGATTAGACAGTCGTGAGACAGGTTACTTTTACACTACTGATAATGTGTTGTTGCAATAGTAATCCTGCTATATAATATTGGAAACACAGCCAAGGTTACCGGACCAAAGCACAGACCTCCCGCTAGTAGGGGTGCTGATCACACAACACTCTTAGTTTCAACAGAAAGAAGAGGAATTGTGATCGGCCAAACTCAAACCAAACCAGCTGCCGCTCTTCTTCCCTTCTTCCTCTTTGTCCGTGGGCAACCACAAAGGAGAGGCGTGAGTTTTAAACCCCCTTCGAGTTTCGGGAAGAAACTCATTAGATTCCAAAGACTTCTACAGTCTGCCGATTGATCAGGTGAACTGTATTCGACTGAAGAAATAAATCTTGAATGACTTGTTGGAAACTGCAGAAATAATCTTTTGAATTATAGATTCTACAGAGGGAGAGGGAGCATCTCTTGGTTTTACACTAATTACAATTAGTGTAAAACTAACTTAGCTTCACTCCAAAAACTCTTCAATACAAGCCTTGGTCATTAAGCATAGATATTCATACTGAACTCTGACATCACGGTCAATTTATCAGTTATTGTTTCTCCTTCTTTGCATATTTGTCCATTTTACGGTTTTGCTTTTGGTAGTTAGTTTATTATTCATTCTTCTTTTACTTAGTAGTTTAGTGGTGTGTTACTAGCTTAGTGAGTTTGTAGATTAAAGTATTTTAACTGAAAGTTGAATTCTTTTTGTAATAAACTCTTGTATTTTGGAAGTAGTTTGTTGTTATTCCACATACATATGTAGTAACTTGCTGTTCAAAGAACACCAAGAACTTATTCCTTCATCTATTGTTTAATTATCTCAGCCTTATCAGGCTGGTAATCATAAATATTAACTGAGACTGAACTATTTGACTATTTATTATTTCCTGGATCCCAGGATGGTGCCCCAAACTTGGTCATTTCTACATACAATTATTAATCTTATGAATAATTACCCTAAGCAATTATTCATAGCCTAAACCTATCTTTGTCACAACAATCACATTCAACCAAATTGATGCTAAGCTGCTGATTCCTGCATTTTTGCTTTTCTCCTGATACATGTTACCATTAATGGTAACGGCCCTTTAAGTTTTTGACATTAGTAAAGCTTAATCCAAACAGCTGAAGCCCGCGGGCCAGTTCTGAAAACCTAACATCAGCTGATGCCTTCTGTGAGGAAGACACAGGGAATGGGCACTGCTGTCTCCTGGATCTAACAGTGTCATTATGTAGGTTTGTAGAGGGTGATTAGTGCTGCCTGGTGGCCCGAGTACATCCCTGTGATCCAGATGACTGAATTTTAGATCCTCCTTATCATTCCCACTCAGACACTCGTCACAGATGCCCCACAGACAGGCAGACAAACAACCAAGCCAGACTTTGATGATATCAGCCATGAAGAACCCTTGTCAAATTTGCAGAGATGTTTATCATGTTTGGTTTTCCATCAACGAAAGGTTAACGATCGATCAGATGGATGTTATCTGTGTGAGATAACATCCTGCCTTTAGGCCTGCTCTAATCTCTACATTATTTTGATCTCAGATTCATGGAAGGTCAGATTCATTTTAATTCAGCTCTTAAAAGTAACACTTTCAGCACTTAGCTCCAGGGTCTAGCTGAAAAACTCGGCATGACTCAAAGGCTTGTCTTTAATCGGAACATAACAGGCCAGCCCGAGGACAAACCCTGATCTCTAATAATTATAGTAAAAAGAAGATTTTCCTATAATTCTGTTAATTAATTATTTCAAGTGCTGCTGTTCTGCTGTAGTGTTTGACCTTTTTAGCTCCACAGGGTGTAGCATAACCCCTAGGGAGAAGGGGAAAAAAACCCTCTTCATTAGAGAATAACACGTTTCTGAACATTCCCGCGTCATTCCCAGTCTTTCCTGTGGCTACAGGGGAGTGTTTGCAAAAGAAAGAGGTGCAGATTTGAGATGATCAAGTGAGTCATGAAGGGGTAAACCGCACTTTGTCTCGACTCCTAATTAGTCAGGGGAAGGCAGGTTCAGCCTTCTGTACTTGTTAAACACACGAGTCGGATAATGACCACTTTTGTGTTTTCACCAGGTTTTCCTCTCCTTTTCAAGTCTCTCCTGTTTAATAGTTCAATCACTGTTGGAAGAAGCTGCAACATCCCATTGTTACTGTTAGGTGCAAAATGTAACCATACAAAGTTCATATAATCATCTCATTTTATGCAAACATTTTACTGTAAATTTTTTACTGGACTGGAAATATTTTCTGAGGATTCTTCATGTCTCATTCAGGTGAACGTTTTTAGTGGGTATAAAGAAGAAAACCTGCAGGGATTTCAACTATGCTTTTATGCATGGGTGTCTCTTTTGCTGAAAAGGTTCAGAACTGACTCATGTCAGTAATCAGGAAGGTTTCAGGGTCCAAAACAACAGGGTCTGTTGCATCGCTGTTGCTGAAAATCCATCTGTGTTGCCATTAAAACATCTCATCCCACATTTTAAGCTGAAATGTTCGACATGTTGGGTTGAAAAGATAAAGAGATGACGTTCAGTCTCCTGAATTTAGCTCACAACTATTTAGCTCTGAGAAAAATGTTTAGTTCGAAGCTAAATATTTAGCTTGCCGGTTGGGCTTGCTAGTTAAATTTTTGTAATTTTACAAACAGCACCTCATACAGTATAGAGAACTTTCTGAAGTTTTAGGATTGTTTTCATGAAAATCTTGTGTCTGCCAGAAAACTGAAGATGGATTAAAACTAGAACTGTCAAATTTAACGCGTTGACGCTGGTCAATAAATTTGTAGATTCATAGAATTAATGCGATTAATTTTTTTAATGCACTAACGCATGCAAAGAATGACCCGCCCTGTTTATTCCACAATTCAACCTGCGCTGCTTTCAGTGCCCGCTCGTCTCAAAAACAGCATGGCAGACCCGAACTGCATCCATGGTTCCATGTGAACGTCTCTTTGGGATTATCGGTTCACGTCACTCCCTGCTCTGCTGCGTGTGTAGTCTGCAGAAAGATATGCAAGTATGTCTTGTGGTGTTGGTCATTTTGATAAAAACAACAAATGTGCATTCCATCAACTCGCCTCTTTCAAGGTAAACAAAAGACGTAATTGGTTGCAAGCGATCAGAATGAGCAGATGATTAAATATGCAACAATCTGTAGCAATAACTTCACTTCAGGTAAGCCTTGGCTAACAAACAAGCTAACATCGCTAACCAACACTGCAGCTGCAAGATAACTGCAAATAATAACAATGGGAACCAGGCAGTAATTTAAAGGTTTTGTGTCAAACCACCGCAGGGCGGTGTTGATAAACAAATAATCCCTGTATTATTCAGAAAAATCCAATCCAAAAATACTTGATTGATCCCAGAGAGAAATAAAGTGTTGTTGTAGCTCATACTGTTTAACTCTTCAAGGAGTTGTCTTAGATCCTGGTGGCTGTGGGCAGGAAGGATTTCCTGTAGCAGCCTATGTTGCAGCAAAACTGTAGAAAACTCTGACTGAAGACACTGTTGTTGTAGGATAGTCCCATGAAGAGGATGCTCAGGTTTGTGCAATATTAATAAGAAATGGTCAGCTTTAGATTCAGAAAATGCCAACCAGTTGTCTTTACCAACTGGCTAAAAGATGAATAGGTTAAAAGGGACATTCCACAGGGAATTCAAAAAAAAGTTCCATGCATCTCTCCTGTATTTACTGAAAAAAAAGAGCAACAGTTTTCCGTTTTGTCCTTTATTTAGACCGAAAATTTTACTTTTTCAGTCATATTTAGGAAAATTAATTAATCATGATTAATTCACAGCTACCCTATAATTAATCGTTTGACAGTCCTAGTTAAAACACAAATTCAACCTTCTTTCATTAATGTCTCAGCCGACAGACCTGAAATCTATAAAAGACATGGGGTGGCCTGTACTTGTATAGCGCTTTATTTTGTCCTTGAGGACCCCAAAGCACTTCACACTACATTCAGTCATTCACCCATTCACGCACACATTCACACACTGGTGTAGGCAAGCTACATTGTAGCCACAGCTGCCATTGGGCACACTGACAGAAGCGAGGCTGCCGAACAGTGGGGTCAGACGGGCCCTCTGACCACCACCAGTGGGCAGAAGGGTGAATTGTTAATTTTTTTTAAACGAATACTCACCACCTCGTTTAAAAAAAATCTCCGTCCACACCCAACCGCATAATTGCATTGTTAAGCACATTCATAGACATGCCAAACCTGTAGAAGGGAAGTAGTTCCCCAAATCCAATCCACTCAGAGTAACTTTCTATGTTCTAACTTCTACATACAGCAGTAATTGAGCTTGTAAAAACAAGCAAACAAAAAGCTCTTGGACAATCGATGATGCCCACATAGCTCTAAGGGCATAAATGCTGTTTCTGAGTGTACAAATATGTGCCAAGCTGTAAAAGCTGCCTTTACTGAGTAGCTTCACTTCCACCAGCCTTCTTTTCCGTTCAGATCTGGAGGATCGTTGAGAAATGAATTCCCTGAGATGTTTCCTTTCTTTCTGTCTAATCTCACTCACACTCACTTTTGCTCTGCTGTGGTTCAGGATGCCAATAGCCCGTGTACTCACCTCAGTGATATGCAGAAATAACAGCCGTGACTGTTCTATCTTCCTCTCTTTCGGCTTTTCCCTTCAGGGGTCACCACAGCGAATCATCTGTCTGTCTCCATTTAGCTCTGTCCTCTGCATCCTCTGCCCTCACATCAGCTAACTTCATGTCCTCTTTCACCACATCAATAAATCTCCTTTATGGTCTTCCACCGTGACTGTTCTATGTCTGTGTCAAAATGTCAGGAAATAACAATCCTGTTCCAACTTCTGTTATTCATCCACAGTTCTGTTTCCTCAAGATATAAAACATTGCTGCCACCACATGTCTATCTATCTTCAGGCAAGCCAAGGCAAATGTATTTGTTTAGCACATTTCAGTAACAAGGCAACTCAACCTGCGTTACATCCAAATGCCTTTCCCAACAGGACATTTTATTCATCTTAAATAAATATCTACTGTGGTATCTGTAGTACCAGAAAAAAACATATTTTCTGAAAATTTTTCCCTTTGTTGGACCTCAGTGCAGCATCTGACTCTGCTGATCGTGATATACTATTGGAACGACTCGAGAGCTGGGTCGGACTCTCTGGTACACTACTTGGCTGGTTTGAGTCTTACCTAAAGAACAGGGACTTCTTTGTTTCAGAAGGAAACTTTTCATCAGAACAGACAGAAATCACACGAGGGGTGCCCCAGGGCTCCATCCTGGGGCCCCTCCTATTCAATATCTACATGCTCCTGCAAACCCAGATTATAACAACCACTATGATTAGCTACCATAACTACGCGGATGATACTCAGCTTTACATTACAATGTCACCAGGTGACTCTGAACCCATCCAAACCCTAAATCAATGCAACGACCAAATAACTGGATGGATGTGCCATAACTTTCTCCAGCTGAGTAGAAACAAAACTGAAGTAATTATTTTTGGACCTAAAGAGGAACGATCAACAGTCAGCACACAGCTTCAGTTAATACAGCCAGAAACTACTGATCAGGCCTGAAATCTAGGTGTAGTAATGGATTCAGACCTGAACCTCCAGGGTCACATAAAGGCAATAACAAGGTCAGCCTTCTATCACCTGAAGAACATTTCTAGAATTAAAGGACTGATGTTGCAACAGGACCTAGAAAAACTCATCCATGCGTTTATCTTTAGTCGGATTGATTACTGCAACAGCGTCTTCACAGGTCTGCCTACAAAGTCTATCAGACAGCTGCAGCTGATCCAGAACACTGCTGCTTGTGTTTCTCACTAGAACCAGGAAAGTAGAGCACATCACCCCAGTTCTAAAGTCCTTACACTGGCTCCCTGTAGCTCAGAGAATAGACTGCTAAATACTTTTACTAGTTTATAAATCATTGAATGTCTTAGCACCAAAGTATGTTGAAGATCAACTGTTACTATACCAAACCCCCAGACCACTCAGGTCCTCCAACTCTATTCTACTAATCATCCCTAGAATTAGAACCAAAAATGGAGAAGCAGCTTTCAGTTTCTATGCTCCGCTAATCTGGAACAAACTTCCAGACGAGTGCAAAGGTGCTGAAACACTGAGTTCCTTTAAATCAAGGCTAAAAACTCGTCTATTTAGAGCTGCCTTTGATTAATTGATTAATAATAGCTGTGATGTCATAAAAGTAGTGTTTTAATGTTCTTTATGTCTTTGATGTTGAGTTTTATGTTTTTATTGTTTTATTGCTGCTTTTATTTCATACCCAAATCATATAATGCACACTGAATGGCCTTGTTGCTGAAAGTGTGCTATACAAATAGATTTGCCTTGCCCTGTCTTTACATTCTTAAAGTAGCAGCAATGATCTCATATGATTGGCACAAATGAACATAATCATCTCCTTTAAAGGGTGGTGAGTAAATCAAAGATTTTCACCTGTAGCAAAATAATCACAAATCACTAGGTCTGATTTTAATGATGTCAAAGCTGCAAGAAGGACAAACCCATACATTAAATATTACTGACACATTTTTATTTCAGTAACTATGTTCACTGAGGGAATGATATGATATAGATGAATTACACCCAGACTGATGTTTTCAATCCTTTATTGCTATTGTTAAAGCTGTTGCAGAACCGGAGAGCTCCTTCAGTGACAGACTCCTGTATCATCGGTGCACAAAAGAGCATTATCACAGATCCTCCCTCCCAGACTTTACTGTTAAACTCTGTGTTTACATTCCAGTTTTTATTTGCACATCCATGTTGTTTGAAGTTTTTTTTACTTCATGTAAATAGTCTGTTGTTTTTCATGCACATTTTGCACATTTTTTAAATTATCCTGCTCAGTCGCACAGTTATAAGTTCAATAACTGCACATAATTATTTTCTTATACTTTTAATTTCCCCTTGCTGTACAATACCTAATGAAAGGTTGTTATTTTCAAAAGATCATTCTTGGATATGACTGTAAATGTCAAATGATTCTCTTTTTTGTGTATCAATGCTAACATGCAGAGCAATTTTGATGAGTCATTTTTCTCCTTTCCTCCTTTGAAATCTTTACATTTGATGTTGTTTCCTAATGCAGGTGGCTGGTGAGATGATGAAAACCAAAAAGCCAATAGAATGTGTCAAAAGCAGCAGCAGGCAGCAAATGTTTTCACTGAACCATAGCCTGGGGAATCTATCTGAGGTGTGACACACAGGGATTCAAGCCCATGACCTCTAAGCTGCTCCTTCCTGTTGTCCACAACAGTTTGAGGCTGTGTTTATGAATTCATCAGGAAACGTTGAACTAATGATGTCTTGTTATGTGTACCAATGCTTGTTGCATGTATTAAAAGCACCAGTTCACTGCCTATCAGTAACCCATGTCTTTCAGCCCACAGCCAGGACTGTCCTTGAGTTTCACAGAGTTAAGGTTTCATTAGCCACCTGAATGAATGATGTGTGATCCTTTAATGACTTTTTAAGCAGCTTCCCACAGCGGGAGCATCAACTGCAAGCATATGGTACCCTGCTGTTCACAAACTGCTGAATGGGAAAAACGGGGAACCATTTCAGTATAAATGAAGCAGTTTGGGGGTTTTTATGTGCTGCCATGGAGAAGTCTCTGTTGTGATTTTTAGTCATAAAGCCAATGCACTTTGCAGCTCTGCAACAGAAAGTTAATGTGAGGCTTTAGTTTCAGATGGAAAACATTTTGACCACAGGCCACAGTCAGTGTGGAAGATTCATGAGGAAAGCTTTGTTTTACCAGTGGAGAATATGTCTACTATTTTTAAGCATTATCCATTTCTCTATGTGATATCTGCAAAGCTTTATGACAACGTCATACATCACCAACATCCCTGTGCTCGTTCATCAATGTTCTAAATCCATCCTGAGACCAGATGGGAGTTTTTACCCGCCTATACCTACATTTATCATGTCACAATACACTGTGTGTCTGGCTTACATACACTGCTTAAAAAAAGAACTTTTTTTCTTCACTGAAAGACATTAAAACAGATTAAATCTTTTGGGTTTTAGGTCAGATAACATTATCAAAATTATTTCTATTTGTTTGGTTTGCAAAAGCCCAGATGAACGTGTCATGGCTTTTTATACTTCTTACAGGTTGGTTCATGAACATCTCATTTAAAAGGATAAAAACTGAATGCTGCCTGTCCATGTTTGATTCTGATTCTAGGAATGCTGAGATGCAAAGAAGGATTCTTCATAAAATCAAAAAAATGGACAACCTTGAGCATCCTCTTAATGAGACTATCCGGCAGTGTTTTCAGTCAGAGGCTTGTTCAGTTTCGCTGCAACACAGACCGCTACAGGAAATCTTTCCTGCCCACAGCCATCATGATCTACAACAACCTCTCAAAGAATTAATTCTATGAGCTACAACAACAATTCATTTCCCTTTGGGATCAATAAAGTATTTTTGAATTTGAATTGAATAGAGACTTAAACCAACAGACCTGAGTGGCCTGGAAGGTTGGTACAACAGATCTTCAACATACTTTGGTGCTAAGCCATTCAATGATTTATAAACTAGTAAAAGTATTTAGAAGTCTATTCTCTGAGCCACAGGGAGCCAGTGTAAGGACTTTAGAACTGGGGTGATGTGCTCTACTTTCCTGGTTCTAGTGAGGAACACGAGCAGCAGCGTTCTGGATCAGCTGCAGGTGTCTGACTTTTTTGGCAGACCTGTGAAGATGCTGTTACAGGAATCAATCCGACTAAAGATAAACGCATGGATGAGTTTCTCTTAATCTTGTTGCGACATCAGTCCTTTAATCCTAGAAATGTTCTTCAGGTGATAGAAGGCTGACCTTGTTATTGCCTTTATGTGACCCTGGAGGTTCAGGTCTGAGTCCATTACTACACCTAGATTTCAGGCCTGATCAGTAGTTTCTAGCTGGATTTACTGAAGCTGTGTGCTGACTGTTGATCGTTCCTCTTTAGGTCCACAAGTAATTCTGTTTTGTTTCGGTTCAGCTGGAGAAAGTTATGACATCCATTTGATTTGTTCTGTGCATTGCTCAACGTTTAATTTAGTTCATAGTCACCTGGTGACATTGTAATGTAGAGCTAAGTATCCGCTGGATAGTTATGGTAGCTAATCTGCTACCTAAGCATGTCGATATTAAATAAGAGGCCCAGGACCCCACATGTGATTTCTGTTATGATGAAAAGTTGCCTATTGAAACAAAGAAGTGTGGCACCAGAGAGAGAGATTGTGAAGCTGGAGGGGTCAAGTAAGGGTACGGCGAGCACCCCATGATAAAAACCAAATGTCATGTTTGGCTTGTGACTCTAAAATCAAGCGACAACCACAGGCAGCAACAGACGATATAATTAAACAAGTTTATTATTTTGTGCAGGAAGACAGGACAATCGGGCCGGAACTGGGCGGACAGGAGGACTGAGGAGAAGCAGGTAGAATGATGTGGGGTTTTCTTTTCTGCTGTTTGTATATTGTGATATAGTCTTACTTGGAGGTTGGGAGGATAGATCCGGGGGAAGGTAAGTCGGTGACTGAATTCTGAGGTTGGCTGGGGATGATTGGTTGCAGAGTTGATGTTCCAGTTTTGTTCTTGCTGGTTTGTAGGTGGATGATTCCCATCTTGGTTCCGTTGTTTTGCAGATAGATGCGGCGAGGCGTTGTAGGGTGGACAGGCAGGCGGCTACAGCAGACGGAAGTGGGGGAGTTCTGGGTGAGGCACACCAGGAAGGAATCCAGAGATGCCAGTCCGGCGGTGAGTCTGATTGGCGCCTCTTAGAAGTTATGGCGTGTGAGACCAGCTGTGTGGAGAGTCCGATGGAGACTGGAAGCAGGACCAATGAAGAGGGTTCGACAGTGAAGGTAGAAATCACGGGGCCGGATCTGCAGGAGAACAAGGAGGTAAGTTCTATCCTAATTTTTCACTAGGAAGGTTTTGCTACGAATGAGTAGACTAAGGTTGGCCTTTGTACGACGCGTAGGAGCGAGAACCATCTGGCGTCAGCCTCTTCTTCTTCTTCTGAATGTTATTGTCGGTTGGCAAACAACAAATGGTGCATTACCGCCACAGACTAGTGTGGAGTGTGGACTGGAACAACGCTAAAAAAACCCCAAAAAAACTCGAATTCTCCCAAACAATCTACTTTCTTTTAAAAATTGAAATAAGACCTGATAACCTCCAGCTCTTGAGTCCCCTCTCAGCAAATCAATAAGATCCAATGTAATGTTTATCTCTATCTGATACTTCTGACAGTGTAATATAACATGTTCCACAGTTTTCTTTTCTCCACAATAATCACATTTTCCTGTATTATGTTTCCCTATCATGAATAGTGTATTGTTCAAGGCAGTGTGCCCAAATCGTAATCTGGATATGATCACCTCCTCTCTCCGACTCCTTCCTGTGCTTCTCATTTCTCCTACTCTCCTTTGAATTTCATACAACCATCGTCCCCTCCTTTCTTCTTCCCATTGCTTTTGCCATCTTCTCTTCATTTTTTTTGCCTTATAATGCACTTTATCTTCGTCTGACTGAGATTAATATCCAAACTCAGGCGTCAGCCTCTAGGAGCCGCTCCCCTTATGAACTGAAGCAGTGATGAGGATGATCAGAAACACCTGACACCAAATACCTTTATTTTTACATTTCTTTTTATTCATTTAAACAGAACATAATCAAATCATGTACAAGATTTTCTTTATGTCTTGATGTTATTTCAACTTCAACAACTTGCATAGACAGCTTATCATAAGTTTACTATGTGGTACGTTTTTAAGTTCATGGCATTTATCGCTGAATAAAACAGCATCGTTCCTCTGTGTTTTACTATCTGCTGCATCACTTGCTAATTTTGACTTTCTTTTGGTCAGATCCAGTTCTGAGTGACTTGCTCTTTCAAAATGTAGAGTTCTGTTTGTTACAATTTCTTTTTTAAAGTAAAACAGTTTTCCTGGTGTCTCTTCACTTTAGTGATCAGAATGTTTGTGTACATGTAAATGTAGAAGAGTGATGGAGCAGGAAGTGACCCTGGTAGAACCCCAGAAAGACCTTTTTTCTTGATGAAAACCAGCCGAGAACCGTCCAGTTAAAACAACTGAATACTGAAGCCTTCCACTCAAAATGTCGTTATCCACAGCATGGAAGGCCCACTGAGCTCTTACAGAACTTCAGCTGAGGCTCTGTGTTGTTCCTCTGGTTATTTATGTATTTGTACAGATCCATTTTTACACAGTAACATTTTGGAAGCAATATTACAGTAAAACAAATTGGTTTATTTCTAGTATTTCTGCCTTTTCTTTCTTTTTTTAAGAATAAAACAGCAAGTTGTTTTACAATGACAGATCCAAGAGGTTTTCTGGACACATTTTCTCAAAACAGTAAAATAATTTTTTAAGGATCTAAAATCAACTTGTAATTGTTTTTATGACATTGTCATTAACTTGCTTTGGTAATAGTATTTAGCATTGTTAGCATTGATGACCGAATCTATGAAAAATAAAGTGGAAAAACTGGTTTTGTTGAGGAGGTGGGACTAATTCATTTTCTTTTTGCAACTTTTGAGTTGTTATTCTCAAGTCTGAAACTTTTCATTTTAAAGGTATTTGGGGTCATTTTTTTAAACGAACTTTGCAAATATATGTTCAATGTAAATCATAGACCATGTGTTTTTAAAATCTGCAATTTTTGTATTTGGTTAATTTGATTGGCTGTGCTGAAGCTCTTGCACTCATACGTACAGACACAGTCTCCGTTTGTTGATACAGGATGACTTACATGACTTGAATGTGGGCAATTTTGAAAGGCATTTTATACTTTCGATATTGGGTTAAATATAAAGTCTTTTCAAATAAACAGGTTCAAGCTTAAGTTAGGTCCTAAGACAGTGGTGTAAAATTCCAATTCAAGTTACAAATCTTTAAACATGTGGTCCAGTCTAAAGTCACAAAATGAATGACTTCATCCTGTGAGTCTACAACAAATACCCTGTTTAGTATCAAAGTTGTTGCATTTATCATCTTGAAAACTGAAGTCACTAACTTACTGAGTTGTGATTTTTTTTTTTTACTAAAAGAGCAATAATTAGGTTTTGAAGGATGATGGCAGGAAGTGATGACAGAAGCAGAAAAAGTTCTGTTTCTTTTTAAAGGAGCCAAGCTGTTGGTTTGCACCCCACCTTAAAGCAGCCGGCGAGGGCTGACGGCTCTGTTGTCAAAACCTAGAGTGAAATGTGACGTTTGACGTCAGATTCAAATAAACCTCTGATGTTTGAAGGGCATTAATTTGACGGTGGAAGTATAAAAGCAGCACAAGGGGGGAATTAATAATTAATGACAAAGTTTCACTCTGACTTTGATCCCTCTCCAGGCCTACAATGTCATCTCTGATAACCATAATCTGACAAGTGCTTGATTTACAGTTCTTTAGCTCTGTTCCTTCAGAGCAAGAAGGTTCTGGTGTTAAATCTGCAGTTAGGAGTTCATATGTACTCGCTGGTAAATTATGGAGCGCCGTTTTGAAAGTTTCACAGTCAAAAGTTAACAGCAATAACTTGGGTTATTTAGCCCATCATAAGAGGAAAAAAAATCAGTCAATGTTATTTATTCATTTATAAATGTCACAGTTTCAAACTAAATATTTAGTTATCGAGCTAAATATTTAGCTGCCACACTAATTATTTAGTTGGAAGCTAAATATTTTGTTAGCAAGCTAAGCTGTCTTGCTAAATATTTAGCTTCGAAGTAAATATTTGTCTCAGAGTTAAATGTTTAGCTAATATGCAAATTCACTTGCAGAGAAGTGGACTGTCAAATAAAAAGTTGGCTCACGCGAACCTCCGTACAGTCTCCTGCTGCTGGTGCATCACTGTTGCTGTAAATCTATAGGCAGGGGCGGAAATCCCATTCAATTTTTTTGGGGGACACACTAATCAGTAACATTTCAGAGTTATTTTGGGGTTGAAATGAAAAGAAATTGCCCTCTCCTGCTCCTTTGCAACTTGCCTTGCAGGGTAGGCCTACAGCATGTTAAGTAATGTTATGGAATGCTGCATAATAGTTGCTTTAGCATTGATCTCTATTAGTCCATATTCTACCTGTATACAGGTTTTCCTATGTACAACCAGTAATATAAAATATGGTATTATGTGGAAGCCGGCATTAATGCAACATTTCTTTGCACCCTTCTTTATTTTCCACTATAGTGTATCAAAGTAACTTTACAAAAAAACTTAAGCTCAAAATAAAGTTCCAAAACTATTAACAAAATAATTTCAAGAACAATTCAACAACAAATATGTCCTGAAATTACATGGCTACTATTACCAGCAGAGCAACAACTGCATAGATCAGATGTTTAACCCTAAAGGTAAAGTTCTTCAACATCTCTGTAATCTTTTCTCAATAAAGAGAGAAGACGGCATCTGAAAAAATAAAATGTCAAAATGAAATGTGACTAAGTCACATGATGTTGGGACTATTAAAAAAATCCACAAAATTTCCAGCAACATAACATAAATCTGAAAAGTTATCTGTATTGTGTAGTAGAATAATCTTGGAGTGACCAGAGACATGAAGTGAAAACCCCTGATTAAATTCTGTATTCTGTCACTAAATGAGCCGCTGTGATCAGCAGCAACACAAAGAGATATTCAGACCTGCTGGATCAGCGTCACAACTTAGTGAAACATTGGAAACTCTCCGCTGAAACAGGATGAATATTTAGTGTGGCTTCATTTTGCCTTTCATGGCGCTGAATCAGAGGCAGCGGTAGACTATTCAACATTTTGACCGACGGGGTCAAAATAATCCATGTTTACCTGTCAATTTTTTAAATAGTAACATATTCAATAGTGCTTTTTTTAATTTTAATTAACATTCAATCCAAACAAGCTGAACAGAGAATTAACATTGTGCCATCACACTTCAACCTGTTTTTTCAACAGAGACAAATTTCACTGATTGTGGCCCCAGGACTAGATATAAACAATGAAATTAAATGATAGCGCGCACAACCTGCTCGGTTCACATGGACCTGAAATCCGCAGAGGTTATTGTCATGACGTTCTGGACTTTTGCCTGGGACTGATCGTCGCTCACTGAATCCTTCTCTTCGGGGGTTTTTATGATGTTCATCAGGATGTGGCTATTTATCAATTATTGTTGATTTTTATTTGATCATATCTTATAATTGTTTTACACTTGATAATTTAAAAACACTATCAGTCTTAACATTTTTTAACTACTTAATCTCATTATCTACTGTTTATTTTAATATTTTAACTTAATTTTGTCTTCCTTCCAGTGTTTCCTCTGTGGGAGCCCTCTGCCTCGGGGAGGTGGTCGGATGTGGCTGCCTTGGTGCTCTCCAGGTGGTGCTTGGGTGGAGGTGGGGGTACCAGCCCTCCCTCCTCTGGGCTCCCTGGGTCAGTGGCTGCTGCTGTTGATCTGCTGCTGCCGATGTAGATGGCTCCCATGATGACGTTTCCTGTCTCATCTGTACTTGGCCCGTTTTGGTTTTGTCTATTGTTGCTTTTATGTGTGTGCGTGCATGGGAAATGTGTGTGTGTGTGGGGGGGGGGGAGGGGGGGTATAGTTGTGGTGATGTTTTTATTTCTGGGTTTTGGGAAAGGGGGGGTTGTGGGTCATTTTTAATCCGTAAAGCACTTTGAGAAGCTTTGTTGTAGTTTGAAAAGCGCTTTATAAATAAAGTTGGATTTGTTTTGATTAGAGGCTGAATCCACTCTCTGAAGCTTAAGAGCGGAATTAAGCGCCACTTCAGGGAAAGTTCTGAAATCAGAGAACGGTTCTTCAATTGAAATGATCAGAAGTCAGAAAGACTCTCTGAACAAGCCTTTTCCTGACCCACATCCTATCGCTTCAGCGGGAGAAATCCTGGATCATGCGTTGCTTCTGCGCCGGTGCGTGGCACGACACCAGGCTCTTCGGAGTGCTCCAAAGCCTCCCTACCTCTTCAAAGCTCTGTCAGCTTACGGATATTAACCTGACATAAGAAGATGTTAAGATGCTCTCATTGAAAACTCTTTTGTATTATTCATTTGTCTGCACGTCTGCACCAAGTGGTCAGGGATATGAATACTAAATAAAAATGACGGACAGCCTTCAGATTTATCCGTCACAAAAAAGCTGTGAAATACGAAAAATATTCAGTTAATTGATCCCTGGCGCTGATGTAGTTTTTTTAAGAAGAAAATGAACCTGTGTTATACTTGTTCTTTTAAATCATTCCCAGCAGTTAAAAAGTAACTAAACCCCAAAACAACTTTTTTTTGTTTCTAAACTGTATAAATGGGTCTTTACCAATGCAATCTTTCAGTTTCTGTGATTTTGTTTTAAACATTTTGGTGTAAACTTGTCTACACTTTTTGGTCTAAAAACGTCTTAGTCCTGCCCTCTTAGGGTTGAACGGTGGCTACTGCATTTGAATTTTGTGATTGGTGGAGAGCGGTACATCTCTACGTCACAGGCATCGACTGTGTCACAGCAGTCATGGTCTCAGACACACTCACCCCGTGGCGAGTTTGGAGTGGGATTGCGTTTTTCAGCTTACCATTATTATCACATTAGCACTTAGTTAGCATAGCTAACATACTGTTTTGAACATTAGCCTATGTTAGCATTACCACTCAGAGACTGGACCCATCCTGTCTCCCTCTGCCTCAGCAGCAGCGCCAGCCTCGGGCAGCGCTGACTCAGCACCCTGAGCCACCGGCTCTAATTGATACGCCTCTCGGCCGCTGGGCTCCATAAAGCCTCCCTCTACCTCTGGTGATGATGGAGGAGATCCGCTGGCTCAGGGCGCTGAGTCAGCGCTGCCCGAGGCCGGCGCTGCTGCTGAGGCAGAGGGAGACAGGATGGGTCCAGTCTCTGAGTGGTAATGCTAACATAGGCTAACGTTCAAAACGGATGAACGTCGTCAGGTCAAACAGTTGCAAAACTGCCAACGTCGCTTTGGTCATTGTCCATGTTTCAGTGTCAGATTAAGCGAGCTGTCACTGTCCTCCTGAACACACCCCCACGTCCCCCCCTCCGCTCATCCTCCACACTTGGCCACGCCCCTCAGTTCTTCCTGGCACCGCCCACTTTGTAGAATTTTCAAATCTTGTCTGGGTGCAGGGTTATGATTTTTCATGGGGTTCAGTTACACTTTAACTTTAGTCTGCTGCTCAACTTTAAATCCAATACCAAGCCGCGCTGTTTCCTTTATCCCCCGCTGTGAGAGAGTTCTCCTGAGGAGGAACCTGGTGCCTCAAGAGGAGAACCCGCTGCAGTCGGTGAAGAAAAATGTACGGAATTAAGCTGTCTTTAGTGATTTGTTGATGTGGTTTGCCTTTCAGGGACACAGCCATCATATAAATGTGCTAATTTTAATGCTAACTTATGCTAACAGGGCAATCTCTTGTTGAAATAAACATATTTTTCAAAAGCTCAAGATATGATATGGTATGGTAAGATGTGGTCCAGCATTGGGTGGCAATTTTCCACTTTTATGACCATATCTAACAGACATATTTGAGCTTATAGAACAAGTGGTGAGATAAAAGACTTACTGGTTTCATTCATTGCTTGGTTCAGCCCGCCCATTTGAAACAGTTTGTGTAGACTGTACCAATTTGAGGAATGGTGGTCATAATCATAATCTTTCAACAAATAAAAATGCATTGTTTTGCATTTGTAATTTGTATCGTTTGTGTTGTACTTTTATTGGACAATGCTACATTAATAAAAATATGTGTACAATGATTTTTTGGGGGGTCAACTTCATGAAAGAGGGGGACATGTCTCATTTCCATCAGTAAACCGTAAAAATGGCTCTTTAAATGTTTTAAGCTAAAATGTTGGACATGTTGGGATGAAAACACACTATCATAAAGAGGTGACGTTCAGTCTCGCCAGCAGTTCGCAAGAATCAGCTTTTATTTTGGTAGTATACTTCCATTTGCTTATTAGCTAAATATTTTTTAGTTCTAAGCTAAATATTTAGCTACCCAGTTTAGGTTGCTAGCTAAATATTTAGCTTCAAACTAAATAAATTCAAATAGGACTTTGAAAAATTAATCCTTATTTATTTATCTAATGACAGACTAAATAACCCAAATTATTGCTGTTGACTTTTGAGTGTTTAACTGTCATGTTCTGGTTTGTATTGAGGACCCAAATGCGGAGAAGTAAATAAGAATGTTTTAATAATAACAAAACAAGGAGGATCAAAACCGCAGCACTGGCAAACCAGGAACCAAGAAGGGAAGGAAGACAGGCAACAGGGAAGACAGGCAACAAGGAAGACAGGCAACAAGGAAGACAGGCAACAAGGAAGACAGGCAACAAGGAAGACAGGCAACAGGGAAGGCAGGAACCAGGCGTGGAAGAAAGACAACGAACCAGCCAGTAGTGACTGAGAGAGGACTGAATTTATACTGAGGAGGAGAGTGAAGAGTGAAGCAGAGAAGGAGCAGGACTAATTAAGGGAAGCGGTTGCAGCTGAGGGGGAGTGAGCAGGTGGAAGTGATTAGCTGGGACAGGAGGTGAAATGGCTGGGAGACAGAAAACTGGGAAACTAGAGAGATCTTAAGAAACTTAAAGACAAGACTACGGGGAAACCAGAAAGTGCAGAAAACACAGGAAAAGACTAAGAATAACTAAACATGATAATGGAACTAAATAAGGGAAATAACTAACAAAAGACAAACACCTAGGGATCATAACATTAACTTTACAAAAGGCACCCCATAGAAAACCTTTTGGAAACTTTAAATTAGCTATGGGTCATTGGTTTTCTCTGCCGTTAACCCCATTTAAAGCACTGCACACACAAACATTAGCAGTGAAGTTAGGAAATGAAATGCCTCTATTATGCTTGAAAATCGGAAATATGTACATACATTATGCCACTGAACCCTGTTATGAAAGTAAAATGGATTTCCCAGGTTTTCATCTATTCAGAACACAAAATCAATGAGAGACCTGAATGATTACTCAGGCGCTTAATCAGATATTGTTTCAGGCAAACACAATCAGAAAAGTTTAATATGTGAAAAGTGCTCTACCACTGATAGGACCCAGGTCGTCTTTTACAAAATAATGTGGATTTTAATGTTTTATTCTTAAGTCGGAAACACTTGCAATGACCTTTCAGAGAAAATAATCAGAGCGATTAGTTCCTCGGTACTTCCCTCTCCTTTTAGAAACAGAATCCTTTAAGTGGAAAGACGATGAATGGCTGACTTGATTGTGGTTTCTGGGTTTGGTTTGTTTAAGGTCGCCAGTCCTGTCTGTGCTTTCACAAGCTGATAGAAACACTTTCCACCTGGTTAGTGGGAATGACCCAGCAGCTGCAACAGCAAACACTCTCCTGATTGGATAAGAAAGAACGCTGGATTGAAAAGATTTGGTCAATTCTGTCTTTGGAGAGGGATGCACGAAAAGAAGCAACATCTAATTTATGTTTGGGCTGATTGGATGCTACTGGTAGCCATGCCGACGTCAGCAGGTTTTTCTTTAGTATCAGTGACGTTTACATTCAGCTTGACATTGTTTCAGGTACGTTAGTTCATGTGGGTACAGAACTGACAGGGTCGTACCAAAAAATACGAAGAGCAATACATGTACAAATACATAATTACACTCATATCAGCCACAGACCACAGAGGGGACTTGCAAACGTGTGGAAGAAGGTCGGAAGTCCACAAAATGTTCTTTAATGGTCAACATGCGGTGGAAAACTAACATTGTGAATCTAACTAAATATGTCGCCCCCAAAGGTGAAATATGGTGATGGCAAAATGATGCTGTGGGATACTTTTTTTTAGTCAGAAGGACGGCTGGTCACAATTAATGTGAAGATGGATGAATCAAAATACAGGAAAAATCTGTAAGAGACTACAGAAGCTGGAGGTTCACCTTCCAGCAGGACTGTGACCCTGAACATGCAGCAGGAGATTCAGTGGATGGTTCAGATCAAAGTGGATTTATAGGTCAGAATAGCCTAATCAAAGTCCAGATCTACATAATTTAGCCTGAAAAAACCCTAACAGAGAATCTAGTTTCCAATGTTTGTGGCCTGGCTGGTTTGGTATTTCTGTCCGGTTTTTTTTACTTTTTGTTGCATTTGTTCTCAGCTGCAAACCAAATTGTCTGCTGGGGATAATAAAGCATCTTGATCTCTCCTGATCAAAGTCCAGCCAGAAATCTGTGGGTAAAATTTAGAAAATGATATCCAGAACTCTGCATCCAACTTGACTGAGTCTTTACTTTCTTTGGCAAGAAAGAATGACCAAAAGTTTCAGTCTAGATGTAAAAAGCTGGCAGCTGTAACTGCAGCAATAGAAGGATTATCAGTCTACGTCACACCCTGCTCTGCTGCGAGTGTCGTCTGCAGAAAGAGACACGATCATGTCTCGCTGTGCTGTTGGTTGCACAAATCGCTTTGATAAAAACAACAAAAGGCATAAGTTCTAAAGAATTCAACTGACTCGGACCGCTTTCAAGGTAAACAAGAGACGTGTGTAGTTGTAGCATCACAAAATGTGAAAGTAAGAGATATCACCACTTTTAGAAGGTACTAACAGGCTGTACTTTCATGCTGAGTGCTGAAGCAAAACCGTTTTCATTATGTGGTTTATAACTAGTCTTAGCTTTACTGTCTCTTCTTAAAATTATTAAGCCATAACTTTGCATAGAATGATAAAACAAGAAAAGGCTTTAGATAAAAGACTGTTTTTCACCCAGACTTATACTTCATTCATTCCTGCCACAACAAGCCTATCGAGGGAAAGGCTGCACTCCAAGCAGCATCTGCCATCATGATGATGAGCTCCATAAGGGGGATAATCTCTCACAACTGTTGTTCCTGCTGTTTGCTCATTTTCCCAACTGTCTCTGCATGAACCAGAAAAGTGCAAAGAAGAATTTCACCAATGAGTTTTAAACTGAATTAAGCCGCATGCTGTTTCGTGTACTATTATTTCTGTTCATAATTTCAGTGACAGATGATAAATGACTTGCTAGTGTCTTAAATGAAGCATAAAAAGTCAACAACTCTGATGAGGTGAGCAGCACAGACGGCTGTTCAGTTTCCCAGTGAGCATGCTGTGCTGTGTGTGTTCCTTTCTCTGTCCTTGATCAGAGTGAGCTGCACGATTGGCTTCACTGATTATCACTGGTGGCGTGCCTGTACTGTAATTAGTACAGGCCTGGCTCTCCTCCACATGCAGCCCATTAAGTCATTAATTCAACAAGCTCCACCTGTTCTCTTCTATCGTGATCTATATATTAGTGCTGAGAGGAAAGGTTAAATAGTGCAGAAACTGTGACACATTATGTGCTTAAAGAAATATTTGTTGCAATAGTTCATACAGAACCAACTGACCTCCCTGACTGATGATTCTCTGAAGTTTGAGTTTCAGGCCCCGTTTACACGAAGGAAAAACACAGATATTTCCCTGTGGTTTGGCCTCTCATTTACACGAAAACCCCGTTTTTATCATAGAAAACGATTATTTCTAAAAACGCCGGCCAAAGTGGAGATTTCTGATAACGCCGGTTATGTTTTGCCGTGTCAACTGGGAAAAACGGGGTTTTAGGTTCTCAACGTCACATTATGCGCCAGAAAATGCTTAACGTCATGTGAGCGCCCTATTTACAGTTTGTTTGGCTACGGATCAAAATCAGGATTATCATGGACGCTGTTAAGGTGCTACTAATTTGTACTTTTGTGCAAACACTGCTCTACTGTACGGAGGAGCAGAGGCGAAGGGCTGCACGGAGGTCAGCATTTTTACTGCAGCTTTCCCTACCAAGACGTGTTTGCTGTTTTGAAAGGAAAAGGAAGTCGCTCGTGTTATTCGTTGGTGTCGAGGATTTTTATTGGCTTGTATGGCTTTATTCTTTTCCCTATACTGCCGCCCATAGGTTTGGTATAGTTATTATGGCGCTCGACGGCGTATGTATGCGGGTTGATATAAACGACAAGTTTTTTGAAAATGATGTTGTGTGCACAATGTTATTATTGAAAACGGTGGGGAGGAAATATTCGTTTTAAAAAAAAAACGGCTACATGTGCACATGGCCTCAGTCTGCTGTGGTTCACAGGTACCGAGGTGTCAGCTGACGGTTTACTGGAGCACAAAGAGGAAAGTATTATCTTTTTAAAAACAGCTTAACTATAAAATCTGGCTTGTGGACAACCTGCTAATTCTGTTTTGGGGGAAATCTTAGAGGAATAACTGAATCTCAGTTGGGCTAAATATGCAGAATGATAAAAATAAAAAAATATTTTGTACCAACCATTGAACTATCCATTGTTTTCCACTTATTCAAGAAAAGGTCACAGAGGCAACAGGTCCAGTAAGATTATATATATATATATATATATATATATATATATATATATATATATATATATATATATATATATATATATATATATATATATATATATATATCAAAAGGTAAACCTAAGCAATTGCATTTGTAAAAAGATGAGTTCTAAGCTGCTTTTTGAAAAAAAAATCTCTGGATCCACAGATCCCAGGCTAAGAGGGAGGGAGCCACTACTGCAAAGGCCCTGTCACCTTCAGCTTTTAAACGCGTTTTCTTCACTACCAATTATATTACATCAATATAATTTTGAATTGAATTGAATTTGAATATGAACATCCGGTTTTAACTGCACATATGAAGCAGATGCTAATATATGTTTGCCAAATCTTTGCAGAGAACAGGATAAAATCCATCAACACCAACACTATCATTTAGATTGGATTCATAAACACTGTTCAAAATGGCCAAACGTGGTTTTCCATTTAAACACAAAATCTTCTTTCTGCGTATGTAATTACGTCAATTGAAGGATTGAAAGTTGCGTTTTAATAGACATGTCTTTTTTTAATGTCTTTTTACCACTTTTATATGTTAATGACGGTGTAATCAACAGCAGGTTTATTGAAGCAGAGACACATGAGGAGGGATTAGTTTAAGATTTCCTGCCCATAGAGAAGAAAAAGCTTTTTTCTCATTATGGGAAGCTTCAGTGGTTCCAGTGGATGATGGTAATTACGGACGTAAAGCATGAAAAAGTCAAACTGTCTTTTGGTTTATGATTTGCATCATTATTGCGTTGATACAGATTTAAAATCAAGTCAGAGTAAATTTCTAAACACATACAGCAACCATGTTGACTCTGATGCCTTTTTATGTTTTTATTCCTGATTCAAAACCTGAAAAAAAATTTCACATCACAGCAAAACAGAAGCCTGACAGCTGCCTTAAACACCATGTGTCCCTGTGATATGGACATGTGAATGTTCTTAATAGTTGTCATGGAGAGGATTTTTACCTCGTCAGTAGGTGGGCCGATATGTTTTCCTCCCCGTCTGTCTGTCTGTCTGTCCGTCCGTCCGTCTGTCTGTCTGCCCGTCTGTCTGTCTGTCTGTCTGTCTGTCTGTCCGTCCGTCCGTCCGTCCGTCCGTCCGTCCGTCCGTCCGTCCGTCCGTCCGTCCGTCCGTCCGCCCGTCCGTCTGTCTGTCTGTCTGTCTGTCTGTCTGTCTGTCTGTCCGTCCGTCCGTCCGTCCGTCCGTCCGTCCGTCCGTCCGTCCGTCCGTCCGTCCGTCCGTCCGTCCGTCCGTCTGTCTGCCCGTCTGTCTGTCTGTCTGCCCGTCTGTCTGTCCGTCTGTCCGTCTGTCTGTCTGTCTGCCCGTCTGTCTGTCCGTCTGCCCGTCTGTCTCTGTCTGTCTGTCTGCCCGTCTGTCTGTCTGTCTGTCTGTCTGTCCGTCTGTCCGTCTGCCCGTCTGTCCGTCTGCCCGTCTGTCTGTCTGTCTGTCTGTCTGTCTGTCTGTCCGTCTGTCCGTCTGCCCGTCTGTCTGTCTGTCTGTCTGTCTGTCTGTCTGCCCGTCTGTCTGTCCGTCTGCCCGTCTGTCTGTCTGTCTGCCCGTCTGTCTGTCCGTCTGCCCGTCTGTCTCTGTCTGTCTGTCTGCCCGTCTGTCTGTCTGTCTGTCTGTCTGTCTGTCCGTCTGTCCGTCTGTCCGTCTGCCCGTCTGTCTGTCTGTCTGTCCGTCTGTCCGTCTGCCCGTCTGTCTGTCCGTCTGTCCGTCTGCCCGTCTGTCTGTCTGTCTGTCTGTCTGTCTGTCTGTCTGTCTGTCTGTCTGTCTGCCCGTCTGTCTGTCTGTCCGTCTGTCCGTCTGCCCGTCTGTCTGTCTGTCTGTCTGTCTGTCTGTCTGTCTGTCTGTCTGTCTGTCTGCCCGTCTGTCTGTCCGTCTGTCCGTCTGTCTGTCCGTCTGCCCGTCTGTCTCTGTCTGTCTGTCTGCCCGTCTGTCTGTCTGTCTGTCTGTCTGTCTGTCCGTCTGTCCGTCTGTCCGTCTGTCCGTCTGCCCGTCTGTCTGTCTGTCTGTCTGTCTGTCTGTCCGTCTGTCCGTCTGCCCGTCTGTCTGTCCGTCTGTCCGTCTGCCCGTCTGTCTGTCTGTCTGTCTGTCTTAGGAGGTTATGTTTTCGCCAGGGTTTGTTTGTCTGTCTGTTAGTTAGTTGGCAACATAACTCAAAAAGTTATAGGTGGATTTTGATTACATTATATATTGAATATTATATATATATATGGTGTACAAATCCAGCACCTTGAGACTGTACGCAATCCGTAAGGAAGGAGGCAGAGGACAGATGAGCGTGAGAGCCACTATCCAGGATGAAACATCGAAGCTCCATAAGTACATCAAGGACAAGGCGTCAATGGATGACATACTTAGTGAATTCCTGAGACAATGGCAAGACAAGGAGGTGCTGGGGGGGGAACCATCATGGGAGGACAAGCCCCTACATGGGATGTACCACCTGAACATATTGAAGTGGCTGTTCTCAAGAAATCCTACCAATGGCTAGAGAGAGCTGGCCTACAGGAGATCCTGTGGCACTTCCAGATTCAGACAGATAGAATGGTAAGGGCAAATCAACCGGACATAGTGGTGGTTGATAAAGAGCAAAGGAAAGCCGTTGTGGTGGATGTGGCAATACCAAGTGATGGTAACATCAAGAAGAAGGAACATGAGAAACTTGAGAAATACCAATGGCTCAGAGAGGAGCTAGAGAAGGCTTGGAAAGTGAAGCGGACAGTAGAACCCGTGGTAAATGGAGCACTCGGGGCAGTGACCCCCAAACTGGAGGAATGGCTTCAGCAGATCCCTGGAAGAACCTCAGACATCTCAGTCCAGAAAAGTGCAGTACTTGGAACAGCAAAGATACTGAGCAGGACCATCTTCTGATGGCTACTTCCAGCAGGATAATGCGCCATGTCATAAAGCTTGAATCATCTCAGACTGGTTTCTTGAACATGACAATGAGTTCACTGGACTCAAATGGCCTCCACAGTCACCAGATCTCAATCCAATAGATTCACCTTTGGGATGTGGTGGAACGGTAGATTCACATCATGGATGTGCCCATGACAAATCTGCAGCAACTATCGATGCTATCGTGTCAATATGGACCAAAATCTCAGAGGAATGTTTCTAGTACCTTGTTGAATCTATGCCACGAAGGATTAAGGCAGTTCTGAAGGCAAAAGGGGGTCCAAGCGAGGTGTACCTAATAAACGGGCCAGTGAGTGTATATGGGTATATATATATATATATATATATATATATATATATATACACACACACGTGTGTGTGTATATATCTATATGGATCCAGAGATTTTCTTTAAAAAGCTGCTTAAAACTCATCTTCTTTCAAAAGCAATTGCTTAGTTTTACCTTTTGATTATTTACATACGTATACATACATACATACATACATACATACATACATACATACATACATACATACATACATACATACATACATACATACATACATACATACATACATACATACATACATACATACATACATACATACATACATACAGTTTCTACTAAATTTAAAAGTATATATATATATAATTACTTAACATACTGGACCTGTTGCCTCTGTGACCCGATCTTGAATCAGTGGAAAACAATGGCTGGTTCAAAGGATGATACAACCTAACAGTTTTCTTATCATTCTGAATGGATCTAATATTATTCCTCATGCAGATCTGCCGCCGGTAGGAGTCAGTACGAGCCTCCTTTCGTTCCTCAAACTTCCATTATTCCTTCTTGTCTAACTCGCAGCTCTGGACAGTTTGTGGCTCTGAATAAACGGACACGGTGAGTTGTGAGGACAGCGGGCTGGAAGCAGGACGTCTCGGACACTTTTTGTTGACCTAAAGAAACGCTGGTACAGTTTAGTGCCGAGCTGAAGTTCCCTGGAAGGGATTTGATTTCCCCCTCCTCTGCTGGCTGCCTCTCCCCCCTGCAGCAGGACTATTATCGGCCGCCGAAGAACGAGAAGACGTGAAACAGGTAAGTTATTGAACCTGAAGCTGTTTGCTGATGGCTGGCTGCTTGTATCAGGCCGAACCTTTAGCGTTCCGTGTTGACATGGAACTTTCCTCCAGTTTAACTGTTTTCATTTGCAAACAGTTTCAACACTTAGGTTTAGGATTTGTTTAAATAGTAACATAAAAAAGCTGCGCCTGACATCTGTATTATTAATAACTACAAGTTTTTGTTGTGTACTGAGAGTTTTATGGTTTGAATGTTTGGATGAAGTGTTATTATAGCGAATGGCGGTTTCTGCATGAACGGCGCCCCGGGGGAACTTCTCCTGCGGCCCCAGTCCTCCAGTACCTCTGCCCTGCATCTTTTGGATGGATCCCTGCTCCAACACACCTGAATCCAATCAACCAGACCTCCGCAAAACTGGCGGATGTGTCAAGAAGCTAATTTAGCAGTTTTTAACTCATATTTTCACCATGTTATTCATGTATTTATAACTGTCAATTTAAAAGTAAATATTTAGTCTGCAAGCTAAATATTTAGCTTCAAACTATAACCATTTAGTTATAAACTGTGATATTTATAAATGAATGAATACCATGGTGAAAAAAAGACTTTAAAAAAATTAACCCCCGGGCTAAATAACTCAAATAATTGCTCTTAATACTGTGAAACTTTACAAACGGCCCCCCATAATTCAGAGGACAGGAGTTGCTGACCCCTGCAGCTTTAAGAATAGAATAGAATAATAATCCTTTATTGTTCCACAGAGGGGAAATCCAGCTGTAACAGCAGCAAATAAACAGGTAATTGAAGCATTTAGATTCACATGAAAAAAAAAAAAAAAAAAACAGAATTAAAAATAATAAATGTAGGCAGTCAGGAGAAATTTACAAAACTATAGTACTGCGGAATTATTCAAAAGAAAAACGGCATACTCAGATTTGAGGAAATATGTGACTGAGCAGGATAATTTAAAATATTTAAAAATATGCACGTGTATTTGTGTAATAAAAAGAAAGATTCTTACAAAACGTGAAAAATATAAACTGCAAATAACACTAGAGATGTATACATTCTGTGCCAGAAATCCAGGTTTCTTTTGGTTGCATGCTGATTAATGAGCCCATTTGAGGTCAGAGCTAGATTTAGTTCACATGGAGACAAAGTGACTTTTATGCCCTGATTTTTGGATCAGCTCCATGCGGAGGTGAAAATGGGCTAGAGTAAATCTGTGTTTAATATTTAGTTTTTTTCTGGCTAGTTTATTACAAAGTAGATTGTTATTGACTGAACATACAAATAATGCATAGAAAACTCGAGAAGTTGGGGGTAACTGAAAGATATCGTGTTTTTGCCTCCAGGCACCTCTGGCAGTTCATGCCGCCCTGGGCAGAAAGCCGTATAAACCTAAAACACCGCTGGTCTGAGCTACATGATCGTTATGTTTTGATGCTTTATTTTTGGCTGTGTGTCATGAGGCTGTCACATGCTGGGAAGCTTTGAGACAAAAATCAAGCTTTGCAGTGTCAATATGATACTTCATCCTGTTTCTACTAACTTTATACTTTTCAACAAGAGTAATAGTTTCATCCTGGTTGGTGAAAGTTCAACCGTTTTCTTCCAGAGTTTAATCTAAGAGATTTACCATTAAAGTTCTAAGATGACAGCGAAGGTTTAGAGGAATGTGAAGAATGAAAAGCGTAGATTTTCTTTGGGCCTCAAATCTACATTGCGATATATTCTGAGGCATGTGCGGTAATGATATCAATTGCAATATATTGTTTTCTTTTAATACATGTCAAAATGATTGTTTTTGAACATTCTCACATACTGGATACTTTGCAGGAGAACAAGGACTTCAAAAAAGTAAAGAATGCCATTTAAAGAACATTAATTGTTTGAGTTTTATTCAGTCATTTTTCAAAGCAGACAAAGTTTCAACATAATGAAAGATTTTTTTAATCAATCATCTTTCCTGACTGAACAGGCTGAGGCAGAAGCAACATGCTTATATATGCCTCGCCTTCATACAAATAGTAATAATAACAATAAAATGCTTTTTTTCCCAACAAAAACATTAATGCAATAAAAAAGAAAAAAGGAAAAAAAGAGACTTCATTTCTGCTTATATTCTTCAAAGATATCTTTACAAACCAATGCTTTAAAAACCATTAAAGAGTTTGACGTCTTTGAATGTATGTTAAGGTTGTTCCATAGTTTTACCCCTATAACAGATACACATCTTCTTTTTATACGTTTGATGGCTCTTTGGACAGTAAACATATAAACATTTCTAATGTCATACTTGTTTTGAATTGTGCAAAATGTATTTAAAAAAACCTGATACACCCTTGGCCTAATTTGAAGCCTGTTTCTCGGAAAATGCTTACCCATTAAAAATTAGTATATTTCAGCAACCAAAAGGAGTATTTGAACCATTTTGATGTCATTGTAAAGGTAACATTGAGTAGAATTGATAGATGTATCATCATGCATGTTATCTGTTACTGGTTAGGAGAAACTGAAGATGGAACACAGCAGAAATGTCTGTTTTTTTGCTCCGCCTAAAAAAAGAAACATGTTTTATATTGAAAAACTCTATGAATATTGCTTGAATGGCAGTGGTTATTCAATAAAATGTAAATACAACATGTGGACATTATCTCTGCAAAATTTGATACTGATTATGTGAAGCAGGACAAAACTAGAGAGGTTTCAGTTCAGGCAAGTCAGGCGAGGTGTCCAGTTTGGCACAGTTTGGCACAAATTGCCATTTCTATTTTTGTCATGTAAAAGTTATGTTTTATATTTTAATGTCACATAGTGTTCAGTAGTCCTAAAAGAAACACTTTTGGGCTCAAGCCTGTTTAAAAAAAGTACTTCCCCCAATTGGGGGACCTGGGGAAGTACATAGGGTTTAACAGGTAAACACAAAACCTTTCAAGCAAATTTTAAGGCGTGTTACAAATCTTTGTCCAAACAATGTAACACAAAAATTCTCATGACATAAACAAAGATGAAGATGTTTCACATAAAACATAAGCTAAATGTTCTGAAAACACAAAATTCAAAATTGATTGGACTGAAGTGCAAAATGTGAAAAGAGAAATAGCATTTCTTCCTGCTTTCCTGACTACTTATTAATGAATTTCATATCACACAAAATTAAAGCTGCACATATTTGAACTAAAAAGGCTCAACAAGTTTCTTTTTCATTAAATGGAAAACAACTAATTTTAAACTTGCAATATCGAGAGTAAATATGATCACTAAACATCAGTATTTATCCTTCTTGTGTACCCTTGTTACAGAGTAGATAGGCACAGCCGGATGACATCATCAACATGCGCAATCATGGTAGGGCTGTATAGTCAAAATCTTTACCGTTGGCTAAATTTATATCATTTCGACCTTTTTGCCATTTATATTGCCAAGTACTAGTCAAAACTGTGTTGATTACTCCCTTTTTACTTTTCAATAATTGTACTTTAAAAATGAACACCTTCAGCACATGTTTCATATTTATCATACATCACTGCCACACACATTGTTGAAACTGCAGACAAAAATATACAATCTGGATTAGGAGGCCATATCAAAACAGGATCTCCCTTTTAGCTCCTATGCTACAGCTGTGGTTTTCCTGGTGTGTGCCACAGCAGAAAGGTCATCCACGCCTGACCCCACATTCATCGTAGCGTGGTGTAGGGGCAGCAACATCACGACCCGCCGATGAGACAAAATATCAACATGTTGCTATAAAACACAGTCAAGTTCATTTCCCTTTTGGTTGCTCTTTAGTTACAATATCTGGCAAAAATATTCATACCCCTTAAACTGTTTCATGTTACAACCACAAAGTTAAATGTCATTTATTACGCTTTTCTTCCATGGACCAGTACAAGCTATCACATAATTGTAAAGTGGGGGGACTTGCTGGTGGTGCTGCAGCCATGGGCCCCGGGGTGGCTCCCTAGGAATGCATTTTGTCCCCCAGTCCTTCACTCCCCATCCCCGGACACCTCTGTCCGCCGCTCCATCCCTTTACCTTTCATGTAGAGTCTTGGAGTTTGGGCATGTCACTGAGGTGCGGGGAGGGGTTTCCATCTCCACTACCCCCTGGGTCCCAATTTTACTGTACAAGTTAGACACTCTCACTTATACCATTCTCATGAGACACACATGTAGGGACTTTGGGGTTGGCACACTTTTCGGCATCCAGAGGAGGAGCGGTTCAGTCAGCTTTGCCTCTGGTGCCGGTACCCACTGTTAAACAGCATATAGACACTGAGGGCTCGATGTGGGGGGGGTTTGTGGCTGCCTTCCCCACATCCCACCCCTCTTTTAAATGCACATTATAACAACACGCATCAACTCCATACTTGAGCGGGAGGAGGGAGGCTGGGGGTCTTTCCCCACCCCTGTTCGCTATTGGCCATCAGGGGTTGGAGTCCAGGAGGAGGAACAGGCGGTCTGGTCGGAGTCCTGGGCTGGTGGGCTGCTTCAACATTGTGTGGGCTTTGGCGGTCTGCTTGTCTCCATCCTAGAGTGTAGGGGGTCTGCCTCCTGGGTCCGGGAGGGGCCTGTTTGGGCATCGTTTGGTGGTAGCTGTCGGGTGGCTTGATGGGGGTGGGTCTGGCATCTCCACATGATCGCATGTCCTGTATGTTTCATGCTTAGTCGGTTCATTGGTGTGTTTGATTGCCCTTGGTTGGATGCTTAGTCTTGGTGCTCTGCGGTGTGCGGGATGGAGATTCGGGAGCAAGGTTTAGCTAGACCTGACCTGGGGATGCTGTCTGTCTGCTGTGGCCATTGCTGTGGCGTCACAAAATGGGGCAGAGGGGCATTGGGATGTCGGCTGTGGGGATTGACCTGGGGTGGCGGCGGCACATGTCGGCCATTGGCTGTTTTTTTTTTTTATCATTGTTTTTTTCCTCCTTTCCTGTCGTCCTATGGGTGTGGAGGCGGACTGGGATGTTTTCTTGTGTTTTCTTTGTTCCCATTCCTAAAATTTCTTTGGAAAAAGAGAGACCATTTCGGGTTCAGAACAGACAAACAGAAAGACAAGCTTGACAGAAGCAAAGCGATTTGAAAGGCCTGCCAAAAGGAGGTGAAGTAAAACGCAGAAATATGGCCAACTTCAGGAGCCACATGTTACGGCATCACCAAGATCTCATGTCTGAGCTATGCACCGGGCCGCAACAGGTGAAACTCAAGACTACAACTACCAGCCGATTCTGCATGTCTCTCAGAATAGCTGAGGCGATTGCAGGCTTTATTTGCAACGATGTGTGGCCGTATTCTGTTTTCTACAAAACAAATATGGGCACTACTTTCATTAGGCGCCTGAAGCAGCTAATTAAAGTAGCAGAACTGCACCACCTGATGGTGTCTCACAAACGTCTTACTGAAGAAGTCATCACAAGCGAGTCACAATCGATTTTAAATCTTCTGAATCGGAATTGGATTGAATCTTGAAATTTGTATTGATACCCAGCTCTAATCTAAACCATCCCATAATATCTCTGGCTGTATGTTCAGAGTGGTTGTCCTACTGGAAGGTGAACCTCCACTCCTGTCTCAGGTCCTCTGCTGCCTAACATGTTATCTTCCAGGATCGTCCTGGATTTTGCTCCATCTATCTTCCCATCAACTCTGACCAGTTTCACTGTACCTACTGAAGAAAAGCATCTGCACAGCATGATGCTGCCACCACCATACTTTGCACTGGGGACAATGTGCTCAGGATGCAGTGCAGTTAGTGTTTTCTTTGTAGGCCAAAAACGTACATTTTGGTCTCATCTGACCAGAGTCACCATGGTTCTCTTGGCTGCTTCTCTGATTAAAGCTATCCTGTTAGTCCAGGTGGACATCCATGTCTTGGTTCATCTTCAGGTGGTCCATCCTCTCAATGTTCAGATGATGGATTAAACAGAGCTCTGGGAGATGTTCAGAGCTTAGGATCTTGTTGTAGAATCGTACCCTGCTTTAAACTGGACCAGAACCTCCTCCCTGACTTCTCTGCTGGGTTCCTTGGTCTACATGATGCTGGTTGTTCTCTCGTGTTGTCTAATAAACTAAGAACAGCTGGGTTTAGACTATATGATTTGGAATTAGGTGTCTTCTAAAGTCAGTGGATTACTGGAGATTTCAAGGGTAATAGAGTAAAGGAGGGTGAATACAAACGGTTGTCATCATTTAGAAAAGATTTAGAAAACCAGGTTTACTGTTACTGTAATGCACTATTTTGTCTTCATCTATCAGATAAAATCCCAAGAAAATGCATTAAAATATAAGGTTGTAATGTGTAGAAATGTGACAAACCTCAGAGGGAATACCGTAATTTTCAGACTATTGAGCGTAGCTGATTTCAATCGCACGTTTTCATGTTGTAACATGAGATATTTACACAGGAAGACAGTACACAGAAGATTTTCTTTAGTTACCTCAGCCAGGAGGTAATGTTTTTGTGCCCGTCTGTCTGTCTGTCTGTTGGCAACGTAACTCAAAAAGTCCAGTGGCCCTGGCAGAGGTCTGCGCTCTCTGAGTGCTTTTCTAGTATTAATTTAAGAGGTGCTTTTTGTTTCCCAAACTCTGCCTAGAAATCAGCACTAGGGCGA
This sequence comes from Valencia hispanica, assembly GCA_963556495.2. Classification (NCBI taxonomy): domain Eukaryota; kingdom Metazoa; phylum Chordata; class Actinopteri; order Cyprinodontiformes; family Valenciidae; genus Valencia; species Valencia hispanica. The sequence goes on from OY747706.1 coordinate 3,760,944, forward strand.
CAACACAACTCGACAGTAGCATGTATTTCATGCTTTCGCTGATACACCGAGTTTTTCATCAGCGCCTCATGGAGCTTTGCTTTGTATAATAAAACCAGGACCTCATGGGATTGCAGAAACAACCAACTTTCTCTGTTTCCAGACAGAAATCAGAACCTTTTTTGAAGCTGTTGTCCTGCAGGAGTCACTGCCTGATTCTCTGTGGCCGGTAAACAAAAGCAACAATGTAAACCGTCCAACTGTGTTGACTTCCTCAGCTTTCTCCGTCCCACACAGTCGCCACAGAGCTCCGCTCTCTGTTTTGTCCTCTCATCAAAGTTCCTATTCTGCTGGCCAGGGAGGGAGGGGGGGGGGGCTGTCTGTGCTGGTTAGATCTCACTCCGCTGGGCCTCACAATAGATGATCTGTGTTGCTACATCAACATTTACTTATCTCCCCCTGTTTTCTGCCACTTTAATCTCGTCCCTCCAGTCTAATCAGCAGCAGGAAGAGCAGAATGTCTGCATGTGATATTGCTGATATTTCAGGCCTACAGACACGGTTATGCATTGCATTCCTGTGGACCCTTACGCTCAGCTGTGTATCCACTCAGAGCAGCACAGGCTGTGCCTATATTTTGATCTTGCTATGTGAATGGTAGGCGGTGGTTTACACTAGAGTCTATTTGTGAGTCGTGATGTGGTCTGCTCGGGTTGAAGGCCAGTCCATGTCTGAATATTCCACACCAGCAGGTTGGTCTTTTACTGTTAATTTCCTTCTGGGCTCATCATTTCCAGCTTGTAGCATGTCAAACATTTTGACATAACTGGAGAAGCTGATATGTAAATAAATACCAAATACAGTGGCTTGCAAAAGTATTCGGCCCCCTTAAACTTTTCCACATTTTGTCACATTACAGCCACAAACATGAATCAATTTTATTGGAATTCCAGGTGAAAGACCAAAACAAAGTGATGTACACGTGAGAAGTGGAACAAAAATCATACATGATTCCAAACATTTTTTACAAATCAATAACTGAAAAGTGGGGTGTGCGTAATTATTCAGCCCCCTTTGGTCTGAGTGCAGTCAGTTGCCCATAGACATTGCCTGATGAGTGCTAATGACTAAATAGAGTGCACCTGTGTGTAATCTAATGTCAGTACAAATACAGCTGCCCTGTGACGGCCTCAGAGGTTGTCTAAGAGAATGTTGGGAGCAACAACACCATGAAGTCCAAAGAACACACCAGACAGGTCAGGGATAAAGTTATTGAGAAATTGAAAGCAGGCTTAGGCTACAAAAAGATTTCCCAAGCCTTGAACATCCCACGGAGCGCTGTTCAAGCGATCATTCAGAAATGGAAGGAGTATGGCACAACTGTAAACCTACCAAGACAAGGCCGTCCACCTAAACTCACAGGCCGAACAAGGAGAGCGCTGATCAGAAATGCAGCCAAGAGGCCCATGGTGACTCTGGACGAGCTGCAGAGATCTACAGCTCAGGTGGGGGAATCTGTCCATAGGACAACTATTAGTGGTGCACTGCACAAAGTTGGCCTTTATGGAAGAGTGGCAAGAAGAAAGCCATTGTTAAAAGAAAACCATAAGAAGTCCCGTTTGCAGTTTGCCACAAGCCATGTGGGGAACACAGCAAACATGTGGAAGAAGGTGCTCTGGTCAGATGAGACCAAAATGGAACTTTTTGGCCATGTTGTAACTATTAATAATAAAAAGTTGTTATCTGGTTTTCTGAGCATCAATAATTATAATCAATAATTTAATATTAATATAATTATTGATTACGTTAGAGTTTAACCTGTTTATTAAAGATATAGGGGCATCAATCTCATAAATGAGATAATTTTAATTAAACCAGACAGTCAGTCTCTCTGAAAAGGCGTAGAGTTCGTCCGCGGGGTTAAAACAAACTTCACAGCACACACTGAAATAGAACAGGAAACTTCTCGTTACTTAAGGGAATTTATTAATGAAATAGGTCAACCTACAGATTACATTTCATTCATAATTTGCATCTATTCTAACGCATGCAAAAATATAGAACAAAGTTAACGTCGAGGGAAGGGGGCGTGTGTGTGGGTGGGGGGGGACAGCGAGCGAATGAGGGGGGGGTTCAGCTCACCCCCTCAATGCAATAAATAACTCAAGCCTTATCAATTGGCGCGATCGGTTCACAAAGGAAGACCGCGTGGCAATTCAACAAAGGCTAGTTTCATTAGCAATGGTGGCTTGGACAAAGGAAACGAGGGCGACGGAGAAAGGAGATCTACTGAGGCCACGCGACCCGTCTAAACAGACACGCACCGACCGCAGCAGACAATAAACAAACAAGGGAATAATACAATATAATATACTGCTTCTGGTTGCAACCAAAGTCAAATAATAAAACACAAAAAGCATGCACATTTAGGGTCAGTGTACAGGGACAGACAACCAAGAATAACAGTGGTTAACAAGTTGACAGACTTATTTTAACCAACAGAAAACAGATATTAACCGTCAAGACCTTCTCCTCTACCCAGACCGAGAGATATAAATCAGTTTAATCCTACTTGGTGGGGGCAGCTCTCCACAGTCCACGACCAAGAACGTAGAAAGTGTCCAGTTTAAAGGAGCGGTTTGCGCAAAACCGAGGTCAGAAAAAGCGGACGTCCACCTTTAGGCGCTGAGGGCCTGTTTTCAATAGAGCTCAGATGGCCAGCTGACACCTTGGTTACCCGTACAAGGAAGTCTGTTTGCTCGGCCGATTCACTTTGAAGTTTAAAAGGGAAGTTCTTCCTGGTCCAGCAGGTTCGAACGGAAAAAGGGAAAATGCTAGCAGTGGATTAAAGCGTCTCCTTACGGTACCGGGACCAAAAGACCAAGATTTCAATATTCGCGCTGCTTTTATCAACTCTGTGATGTCATCACTGGCCACAGACCAATGAGAATGGGTCGAGGGCAGCGCAACGGATGCTGGGAGATGCAGTTCGTTCAGTGGAAGGATGCTGGGAGATCCAGTTCGTTCAGTAAAGGCCATAGCCTCAACAGCCAAAATGCAAAACGCTATGTGTGGCGGAAAACTAACACTGCACATCACTCTGAACACACCATCTCCACTGTCAAATATGGTGGTGGCAGCATCATGCTCTGGGGGTGCTTCTCTTCAGCAGGGACAGGGAAGCTGGTCAGAGTTGATGGGAAGATGGATGGAGCCAAATACAGGGCAATCTTGGAAGAAAACCTCTTGGAGTCTGCAAAAGACTTGAGACTGGAGCGGAGGTTCACCTTCCAGCAGGACAACTCCCCTAAACATAAAGCCAGGGCAACAATGGAATGGTTTAAAACAAAACATATCCATGTGTTAGAATGGCCCAGTCAAAGTCCAGATCTAAATCCAATCGAGAATATGTGCCAAGATCTGAAAACTGCTGTTCACAAACGCTGTCCATCTAATCTGACTGAGCTGGAGCTGTTTGCAAAGTAGAACGGGCAAGAATTTCAGTCTCTAGATTTGCAAAGCTGGTAGAGACATACCCTAAAAGACTGGAAGCTGTAAGTGCAGCAAAAGGTGGTTCTACAAAGTATTGACTCAGGGGGCTGAATAATTACGCACACCCCACTTTTCAGTTATTGATTTGTAAAAAATGTTTGGAATCATGTATGATTTTCGTTCCACTTCTCACGTGTTCACCACTTTGTATTGGTCTTTCACCTGGAATTCCAATAGAATTTATTCATATTTGTGGCTGTAATGTGACAAAATGTGGAAAAGTTCAAGGGGGCCGAATACTTTTGCAAGCCACTGTATATGTACATAGAAGGGGTGTCGAGAAAAAAGGCAGTTTTGACCCGGAAGTATGCTACGTCTCGTCCGACTGACGTAGGTACGCTCTGTCATTGTGCACATTTTGTTTCTTTTATTCCGTTTTTTTTATGTGTATTTTCTTTGCTGTCAGTTTAACTGCAGCAGGGATCTGCTCTGAATGCACAGCTTCAGCTTCATGGTCAGTTTGTTGATCTTAGTGAAAGAACTTCCTTCTCTGTGGTGATTGGCTGGTGTGGAGCTTGAACTGCATTTATCACTTATTATTTGGAATTATTGCAATATATATTGTTGTTTAATTAAAACATCGTCCCTTCAGTGTCTTGTAAACATTCATTTTACAGATATGTTATTTCACTTTTATTTCATTTGATTATTCTCGTCAACAATGGAAATAAACAGAACATAAATAATATTTTTGTTTTACTAAAAGTAAGGCAAGTTTATTTGTGTAGCACAATTCATGTTACAAGACAATTCAAAGTGCTTTACATAAAACATCAAAAGCATTACAGCAGGGTGCAGAAAAAGCAAAAGTACAGGAATAAAAACCATGATTTAAAATGAACCAAAAGAAAAAAAAGGGGAAAAAAAGCACATGCTATTCCATTTCAGTAAATTAGTAGAAATTGTTTGTTTTCTTTGGTTTATTTTTATTACTGTGCTTCCATTTTTGACATATTTAACAACTTTTTAAAGGCATGCAAAACAATTATATTAACAATTAAACAATTATATCTCAGATATTTTAGTGTGTTGCATGAACTGGTGCATAACTTCTATGAAAATCACCAATGATCAGCTTCTGTGAGGACTACTGTGTGCCATCACGCACCAGGGTGACTTATAATAATGACAAACCCTGGTTTACACCCAGACTCCGGCAGCTGAGGCTGGAAAAGGAAAAGGCTTTTAGGAGTGGCAACAGAGCAGAGTACAAGGAGGCCAAGTACAGGTTTAGCAGGGCGGTGAGAGAGGCTAAACGACTGTAGTCAGAGAAGCTTCAACACCAGTTCTCCTCCAACGACTCTGCCTCTGTCTGGAGAGGGCTCAGGCAGATCACTAACTACAAGCCAAGAGCCCCCATCTCTGCTAACGATCGTCGCCTCGCCAACGACCTGAACAACTTCTACTGCCGCTTTGAAGACAATCTGGTCAGTGCTCACACCATCCCCCACCCCACTCCCAACCAACACCAGCCCCCCAGCTTTACTCCCCCCACCAACACATCAGAAGTGGAACAGCTCCCATCATCACATCTACCCTCCATCTCCCCCCATCCACCGCCGACACCTCTGTCTGTCCTGGAGAGAGACGTTAACAGGCTCTTCAAGAGACAGAATCCTCACAAAGCTGCTGGGCCAGACTCCGTGTCTCCATCCTGCCTAAAGCACTGTGCGGATCAGCTGTCTCCAGTGTTCACGGACATCTTCAACTCCTCACTGGAGACATGCCACGTCCCAGCATGCTTCAAGGCCTCCACCATCATCCCAGTTCCCAAGAAAACAGGACCCACAGGATTAAATGACTACAGACCCGTCGCCCTGACCTCTGTGGTCATGAAATCTTTTGAGCGCCTGGTACTGTCTCACCTTAAATCCATCACTGACTCCCTCCTGGACCCCCTGCAGTTTGCCTACAGAGCAAACAGGTCTGTTGATGATGCTGTCAATTCAGCCATCCATTTCATCCTCCAGCACCTGGACTCCCCAGGATCCTACGTCAGGATCCTGTTTGTGGACTTCAGCTCTGCATTTAACACAATCATCCCGGCTCTTCTACAAGGACAAGCTTTCTCAGCTCAACGTGCCGGCCCCCACCTGCCAGTGGATCATAGACTTCCTGACAAACAGGAGGCAGCATGTGAGGCTGGGAAAGCACATCTCGGACACCAGGACGATCAGCACCGGCTCCCCCCAAGGCTGCGTTCTTTCTCCCCTGCTCTTCTCGCTGTACACCAACAACTGCACCTCCAGCCACCACTCCGTCAAACTCCTGAAGTTTGCAGACGACACCACCCTCATTGGACTCATCTCTGGTGGGGATGAGTCTGCCTACAGGTGGGAGATTGACCACTTGGTGACCTGGTGCAGGGAGAACAACCTGGAGCTCAACGCTTCCAAAACAGTGGAGATGATAGTAGACTTCAGGAAGAGCGCAGCCCCCCCACCCTCCCCCATCATCCTGCGTGACTCCCCAGTAGACACTGTGGAGTCCTACCGCTTCCTGGGCTCCATCATTTCCCAGGACCTCAGGTGGGAGCTGAACATCATCTTATCCAGAAGGCACAGCAGAGGACGTACTACTGGAGGCAGTTAAAGAAGTTTCAGCTTCCACAAACAATGCTGGTCCACTTCTACACTGCCATCATAGAGTCCATCCTCACCTGCTCCATCACCATCTGGTACACTGCTGCCTCTGCCAGAGACAGGTGCAGACTGCAACACATCATTCGCTCTGCAGAGAGGGTGATTGGCTTTAACCTTCCTTCTCTTCGAGAACTGTACTCCTCCAGGACCTTGAAGAAAGCTAGGAAAATAGCTGCTGACCCCTCTCACCCCAGTCACAGACTGTTTGAACCCCTCCCCTCTGGCCGAAGGCTGCGGTCCATCAGGACCAAAACCTCCCGCCACAAGGACAGTTTTTACCCCTCTGCCATCAGGCTTTGGAACACGGCCAAAAACTCTGGCTAACACTTATGGTCCATACAACTGTCACCCCCGCCCCCTTCACTGGACACTTTAAGCCTAACCGCACACAACCTCCTGCACTACACGTGTAAATAAATATACTAATATATACATGTATATGTATATATGTACAGAATTTCTATTTATGGTTAAAAGTTTATTATGCCTACCTTTTATTTCTCATGCTTATGTTTGTTTCTTGTTTCTATGTCAGCACCGTTATATCACGACAAATTCCTTGTAATGTAAATAACTTAGCAATAAATCTGATTCTGATGTATCTCAGTGTTTTACACAGGATCCAGCTCTAAGTTCTCTGTGTTTGCCATCTAGTAAAGTTTATGAGAAGAGACACACAGGCTCCAGCAGTATTACATATTACACATCTACCCTCTCTTTTGTGTGATCAGACTAATTTAGCTTTTACGCTGTACGGTATATCATTAGATTATGGAACTAGCATGCCAAGGCCGCCTTCCTCGTCTACCATCCAGCTTGCATGGCACCTGATCCAGATGTTCCTGTCTGCAGCTGGTGGGTCCACTTAGAGGGGACTTCCTGTAGCTTCTTCAGGCTGAGTCCGGCTGAACTACAGGAGCCAAAGCTCGACCACCGGACGCTCGCTGGTGAGCTCCCACCTCAGACCGGGCTCCAGGAGGGGGCCCCGGTCTCCCTAATCCGGGTGAGGTTCACCCCTTATTGTCATCAGACATATCATCAGAATCTTGGAATTGCACTTGGGGAGGGGTCAGAGTCCTTGGTTAAGTGCTCTGGTGTTCAAAGGTGATGGTAGGAGATGGACAGATGGATTGAGAGCAATGATTAAAATAACCAAAACCTAAAGCCTGTGCAGATATGAGCCCAGAGATCAGCCGAATAACTTATATCGAAGGAGAATGCAGATCTTGTCAAAATCAAATTAATTTATGAAAGTAATTTATTTGTGTTTTGCTCTTAAGTATAAATAAATACATATTACAATTCTTCAGGATTGCAAAGACTGTAAACTAATTATCTGGGATTGAGGGATTTAATTTTAGACAAATCTTCTCTTAAAAAAGTAAAACTTCCTTTCTTGCCGGTAAAATATTTAATCCTATAAAGCAGTGGTCTCCAACCTTTTTTTCGCCACGGACCGGTTTAATATCAGACAATATTTTCACAGACCGGCCTTTAAGGTGTGGCGGATAAATGATAATGGACGGTATAAAAACGGGGTATTTTTAAAATGGTAACAATAGAACATGAATCCAATGTGTATTCGCAGCTTTATTAACAGCGTCCTCCTAACATCGAGCAGACAACATAACACGAGTAACACTCAGCCCCCTAAGGCTCTCTGGTCGCCATGGTAACATTTAAACATACCTTCAATAATTCAAGATTTACCACAAAAACAAATACAAAGTGCATGAAAAATTTAACTCACCACAACGCTGAATCAGTGAGAGCCTTTGGCCTTTTCCCCTTTCCAAAGAAACAATCGAGAGACATTTGTTTTCTATCCATCTTGCTCGCTTGTGGGATTAATTTTAGCGGTAACTATCACGTGACCAATACACGCCTCTTGACGTGTCAAGACTGAGCTATGTAACGGGGATAGCCGGTCATTTTTCTAAATAAAACAGCGGTCACCCTCAGATAATAAATAAAACGGAAATACTGGAAGTTATTTATTCTTTCTGTGTGGCTCGCGGCCCGGTACCACATGACCCACGGCCCGGTACCAGTCCGCGGCCCGGGGGTTGGGGACCCTTGCTTTAAAAGATATGAAGCAAAGTCTTTTATTTTTCATTCATCTTGTTGATTTTCCTATGGGTTCTGTAGATTTTCTGCTGGAAAAAAAGCATTCCTGCCTTGAAACAAGCCCCTCTTGGATCAAGTTTGTTGACAATGTACCAGCTCGGTGCCAACAGAGCTGTCCTTCAGTCTATTGTGACCAGTGGGCTCTGTTGTGGTAGATGTCATAGAACCAAACAACTGATTACTCCATTTAAGTTTGCATGCATGGATCTGCATGCATGGATCTGCATGCATGGATCTGCATGCATGGATCTGCATGCATGGATCTGCATGCACCCTTGCAATACTGTGCATTAGCCGTGTTGTGTCTCCACAGCCGGATGTACAGAAGTCCCAGGAAATGAGGCAGCAGCCAAAAAAAAAAAAAAAAACATGCAAGAGACATTCTGCTACCAGATCTGATCAGTAATCGATGTTCATACAAAAGCAGATCCAGATGAGATCCGTGTGGAAAACATGGATTGAATTAAAGAGAATTTGAATTTAAATTGAGTCCACTAGACGATGCAGATATTGTCTTCAACTTAAATAAAGAGACAGTTTGTCAGATGAGGGTGTTAAAAGCCATTTTAATAGAGAGGAGGATTAAAACAAATAGCTATAAAAGCTCTGCGGGGATGATGAATCGCTTTGGCAGCTGAACAGATACATTTATTTTGGCTCTTTTGAATACAAGCTTTGCTGTTTGACTGCACAAATATTAAAATAAGAGTTTTTTTATATGAAACACAGAAAGTGGAGACAAAGCAAACAGATGGATGGAGCTGTCAGGAGCCAAATGCAATGCATTAAAGTATGAAGACGGTTATTAGCACAAAGACACAGTCGGAGAACATCTAACTCGCTATTTTTAGCAGAATTTAGGTAATTTACTTAATTAAGTTCATTTACTGTGAACATTAGCATTTCTAATGCTGAACCATAAACATTAACTAGTTTGTTTTAAACCTTTTGAACTGAACTAGTTCTTGTGAAGAGAGCTGAGCGAAATGGCGAGACTCTCGATTTACCGGTCGATCTGTGTTCCTAACCTCATCTATGGTCAGAGGTCTGGGTAGTGACCGAAAGAACGAGATCACGGATACAAGCGGCTGAAATTAGTTTCCTCCTCAGGGTGTCTGGGCTCTCCCTCAGAGACAGGGTGAGAAGCTCGGTCATCCGGAGGGGGCTCAGAGTAGAGCCGCTGCTCCTCCACATCGAGAGGGTCAATTGAGATGGCTCGGGCATCTGGTCAGGATGCCTCCTGGACGCCTCCCTGGTGAGGTGTTCAAGGCACGTCCCACCGGGAGGAGTCACAGAGGAAGACCCAGGACATGCTGGAGGGACTGTTTCTCGGCTTTTCTGGAAACGCCTCCCAAGGAGCTGGACCAATTGGCTGGGGAGAGGGAAGTCTGGGTCTCTGGTTAAGCTGTGGCCCCCGCGACCCGACCTCGGATAAGCGGAAGAAGATGGATGGATGGATGGATAGTTCTTGTGAAATGTGAACTGACACTAACTACACTGCTAACATAAGGATTTTTATTGTAAGATGGAGGAGTTCACAAATTAAGCCATGTGTGCATTTCTTCTTGGACATTCAGTATTCTTTTTACTTGGTTATTTTCAGCTGACAACGAGGGAATTATTTTATATTGCTGCAGACTAGTTTCATAATTATATGTGAAAATGGCTCCGGCACCTGAAAGCAGAACTTTGATCATGTAACTGCTGGAGTATATGTAACATCTAAGCTTTCAGAGTTTTAATCATGTAGGTGCACTGAAAAAATAAAAGATCTGACAGTAAGTTCAGTCAGAGCCATGTCATGTTTAATTAATAACAACCAGCGTTATTCAAGGTTTCTCTTTGTGCTTCATTTAACAGAATAAAGGAAGAGACATCAAATACGCTCAGAGTTTCATATGCAGATCTGTTGCAAGCTTTCTAAAGCAAAGGCTTAAATGGCAGAAAGACTTGAAGGCTAATTTCAGAAGCTGGTGACTCAAAATAGTACATCTTAATTGGCCTCTTAACTTAAACATGGCTGGCTGATAATTCAATAATATATGTCAATCGATAGATGTGTGGTGCGATAGAAAAGACAAAAAAGTAATTTTTTTATTTTTTTTTGCTGGGGTTTTTTATTTCCTGATGTTATGAACCCGGAGACGGAAAATTAAGGGGAAGAAAGAAAGAAGATTAAGAAGAGAGGTAGGAAACAAAAAGTCAAGAGAGAGGGTGAGTTGAAAATACAAGAGAGGAAGGGGAACAAAGAAAACACAGGAAGACATTGAAGTCTGCCTCCATACCCGCAGGACGGCAGAGAGAGGGGGAAAAACAAAACACGAAAAAGGAACATCGACAAAACCAACCAAACATTGTGAACTAAGAATTACACAACCACATCACACAAAAATAGATATAAAAATACAACAACAATGTCACAGAAAAACTCATGGTACCGATTAATCAAGCTCTAGTAATGATAACCTCAGCCCAAGAATATATCCTTAAACACCAGAGACCCCACATCTATGTGTGTGTGTTAGCATGCTGGTGCATATAAGGTTTCTCCATAAGAGTGTTCAATAGCTGGTGTGAGAAGACATCAATCCGTCTCCCAGGAATCGATGCAGACATGAAGGAGATCGGAGCAAAGACGTCCAAAGGACCCTCAGAGCCCCAGGCGGACCCGGGCGGGGCCGACCGCATCCCCCAAGAGAGGAGCAAAGGAGAAAAAAAGTAAATTTAAAAGTTCACTAAAAAAAGTTCACTATAGCCTATCACAGTGGTTACACAAGAAAACTTTCACGTTCCCTCCCCCACTCCCAATGTAATTATTACTTTTATTATTATTATTTGTTTTTATTATTTTATTGTCTAGCAATATCTAATATTGCTTTCAATATATTTGACATGCCTGTCTCTGCACAATTTATGTAAAACAAAGAACAACAATTGTAAGGGTTGTTTAACACAACTGAGGTATTCAGTAATCACAACTTTTCAATAACTACTGTGAGGCTGCTGTGATGTCACTTTATCTGCCTGGTGGAGGTGTGTGTTTGTGTCCTGCGCCACTAAATTAGGTTTACTAAACATTTCATTTGTGGCCAAGATCACTGCCCTCCAAAAAGATGTGGATCTCATCTTACAGCACCTTCCCCCATGACAGTTATCAGGACTCGCTGTGAAACAGAACGGCTGTCTGTCCGAGCCCATTTTTCTCTTACAGTACCGCAAAAAAACCAGGGCTTTGACAGTTTGTGTTTTGATGTAGTTGACTGCGCCGACGACATCGATCATTACATCATTCAGCTCAGGACTCGGTTGTTTAGACGCCAGTGCGTTGCAGAGTGCGTTGCAGTGTATAATGCAGTTCGTGCTCTGCAATATTGGAGGAGACGAGCTTCATGAACGCCTGCAGCCCATCTGTGCAGATCTCGACAAAGTCACTATATGTATAATGACATCTCATGGCAAGGCAATTTTATTTGTATAGCACACTTTCAACAACAAGGTAATTCTCATAAAGGCTCTTGCTGAGGGTATTTTCGGACAGAGGATTAAAGCTGCAGTAGGTAACTTGAATAAAAGTAACTTTTTGTGATATTTCCTAAAAATGTTCATATGTCCTGAAAGTAGGAAATGAGATTTGTAATCTGTCAAAAAAAAAAACCAGCTCAATTGGTCACGCCTACAGCCCCTACTGCGATTTGCAAGAATCCACCTCGCCCGGTAGAAAACAGCCAATCAGAGCCAGAGCAGCGTCTGATGGAGTGTCTGACATCTCATCACTGCTCTCACACACCCTAACCCTTTCGAGTTGACAATGTTTCTGCTTGACAGGTAATTACCCTTGCTTGATTAATATTTGTTTTGTTTTTTTGGTGGTGGTATTACAGTAAACTAATGTTGTCATATGTGGTTTACTGTTAGGAAATATTCACGAAAGTTTGTTTTCTAAGTCGCGTCAGCTGATTATCCTTGGCAGTTGTTACGCGCAGCAGGAGGAGGGAGGAGGGGATTGGAGGCGGGGCTTGAGTGCATCAGAGAGGGAGTGGAAGTGATGTGGAGCTTGTTTGGGTTTGTTAGAGCAAAGTCTGCTCTCCTCTCTGAGTTACCTACTGCAGCTTTAACCCTTAGTTTGCTGGCCTCTGTTATGACTCCTCAATGGAACAGTGTTCATAGTGCAGGAAGTATATACCCCTTCGTAGTTATGTACGTTTTTTTTCACACTGTTCCACTCTGTTCAAAAACTTGATATGAACTCAGTTGATCATTTGCAGGTGTTTGGTTTAACAAAACCAAAGGCAAGATATGCTTCGTCATATTTTCAATTCTTTGGCTTGGAAGGAAGTTGGTTTAGAAGCTTATTGGGCGGGACCTAAGCAGGACCCCCCCCCTCCGGCCTGCTGCAGGCCGTAACTGCTAACAACAGCCGCAGCTTTAAAAATGTCCAACCAGTTTTCCACCACGTCCTCAGAAGTGAAAACGCTTTAAGAGATACAAACATGGGAGGGAAGGGCTGCTGGCTTTCCGCTCAGTCACCGGACTGGCCTCCAGTGTTCAGCACCGTCTACACTCACCTATCAGTGACTAGCTCGTTAGCTTTAGCATCTGGTGAGCTCGTTAGCATTAGCTTCAGTAGCTGTACTGAATCAGAATCAGCTTTATTGGCCTGGTTTTGGCACACAAACTAAAACAAAGGTCTGACCCATTATTATGATAAAGTGTTATAAAGCTTTAAAAAACATTTCATCAAGATAAGCCTACAATTTCAATTGGAAACATAACTAAAATATTTTTAACAATAACCTAATTTAAGTTATGGTAAAAAAAAAAAGAAGGTGTTTGAATAAAGGGTTGAATTGAATTCCGTTTTTGTGTTCTTTTTTAAAATGAGTTAATGAAAGAATAGCATAAAATCACCACAGCTGCACTTAAAATATATTTTCTAGATTTTTTTATAGTTATTGATAATTATCGATATCAATCGATGACTTTTTTCTTTTTATCGATATGCTCTTTTTCCATATCGTTCAGCCCTACTGCAGCATCTCTTCTACTTTCAGTTTCCAGGATATGTCATAAAGGATATTTAGCCAACTATTCGGTACCTTAATGGTAGCTCTTTTTTTGTACAACTGTCCATATCCTTCTGTCTGTGTGGAGCGTTAGTGTGTAATTAAGCTTTAGATACTGTGACGTTTAAAAGGATAAAATGGCTGTGTCAAATTGAAGCCAGCAGATGAAGTAGCCACCACCCACAGTCAGCTCCACCTGATCCGTCTCCTTGGTTCCTCATCAGGGATATAAACATACGTCCAACCTGACGCGATGAACCGAAACAATGTTGGGTTCATGAGAATGAGCAATATTTTTGTGCTGGTTAAATGCTGCAAAGTTGTCCTGCTAGCATGTTAAAGATAGACATTTAAGGGTCATCCAAAGGTCAATCAGCCTCTCCACGTTTCCCGAATCAAACAAATATGGCGGGGCCAGTGGGTTAACTTCTGGAAAAACAAGTTCACCTATTGCCTTGAACATATATATATATATTTTCCTGATACCTTTTTTATTGAAATTCCATGCAAATAAAACTAGCAATATACTGTAGGCTACTTCAGCAATCTCTGAAAAGAAAGACTAATTACTAAATGTATTTAAAGATTAAAAAAAAATCCTAGTTCACAAGACAAATTACATTCAGTTAAGTACATCAGAAAATGAATACATTTCTTTAATACATTTTTTTACATTCAGGAAAAATATATTCCACAAATTTCCGTCACTTTCTGTATTAGTTGGTAATAAAGTTCAGTAATAAAAGTCAACCTGGAGGATTTCCATTCACTGCACAGCCCAATTTTTCTTGCTCAAATTTTAGATTTTGCTACCATAATTTAAAGCTCTTCAAAGGCTCAAAGTAGAGATCGATTATGGTAGCACAAACAAAGATTTTTTGTTAAAACCGGTTTTGTAGGTGCAACTTCACTCAGTATTTTAGATGTTGGTAACGAAACGCAGCCCAGAGTCATTAAATGTGAGTTAACCCTTTAGTTTAAGGCTCGAGGCTCCAAAGCAGAAGCCATCTTTGTTGTGGGAAAACGATTTTCTTCTCATTGTTCCCGTCCATGTCTTGTCTTTTGCCTGCCGAGGACCCAAACCGGTTCAGGACAAGTTAAAAGTTCTTGAAAAGAAGAAAAAGTTGCAGTTTGGAAAGCAATCACACCTTTCCTGCTCTTTCCACTTTTATTTGTTCAACTTCTCGATCCACAGATGCAAGTTTTTAGTTGGGAGGTGGTGGAGGGGCTGAATTAAAAAGGTCCTAAAACGGGTAATTTGGTACAAGCTTTGAAGTGCCCTCTTTGATTAGCTGTGCATCAGGGAGCCTCATTGGAAAGACAAGGCCAGCTCTCATGCAAGGCCTCTAATCAAAAACAAGTCTGAGTCACTCGACAGCCTGGTGCTCCTTAAACTGCGACCTCGCCTTGGTAATTAAACTCTTAAAACATGATCCACTGTGGTTTAGAGGCTCAATGGATGAGGCAGACTGTTTTTGGACCCTTGCGCTTCCTTTTTATTGTTCAATAAATTGTAATTTCGGTTGGATTCTGTGTGATTTCTTTTCTTTTCTGGAACTTGTTAGTGTTCGCCAGCTTGGGTTGTCTCCATTTTTCTATCATGACTTTGATAAGGACATTGTAGCAGATTTGCACAATTCAGAATCCAATCATCATGCGTAGTGTGCAGAAAACCTAATTCCTCTTTAAGCCATCTGAAGTCTGGAAGAAGCGCATTTTACACTTTTTGATACGTTTTTCATACCCTGGAAGTAAGCTGTTAAAGAAGGTTCTTGATGCATGTAAAGAAAATGTGTTCATTAATTGATTTAAACCACTTCTCTACAGAACATGTTTACTGGTGGAAAAAAAGGGCTGACCTTGGTCGACTGTATTTGAAAGAGGTCCAAATGACATCTGACAAATGTTGGCAGATGAATTATCTTATGGGTCTTTTGGATCCTGACAACCAAATGCAAAAACATTGAACTGCAGCTTTTTAGATTTTGTACCTTTTTTAAGAGTCTGATTTTATCACCATTTTATCACCTGAAAACTCAATTACATTTCTTGCTTTAAGTTGTTCAAATTAAAGACCGTATGCAAAATGGTACATGAATTTATATTTGTATTTTTCAGTATGCTCCTGTACTAAACGAATCCAGCTGTTTTCTACCTGAACACATGCAGAATGTTTATGTGGAACTCAGAGCGCAGCGCAACGTTCTGCAGGGCAACTTTAAAAAACGACACCAAAACAGAAAGGATCAGCTGACGTCCACATGGCTACCAGTAGCATCCAATCCACCCTAACTTCTTATTTAGTATAAAACACAAGTTGGAGGAATCCCTGTTGATGAGAAGGGATTTTCTCAACAGCTGCCCATGCTCCATTCAAGTACAGCTGGGAAACTAGGCTGTTGAAATACCAAAACAGCTCCAAAGTTATTTAAGCATGTTTAATTTTCAAATATGGGCAAAGTATTATTTAAACATTTTTAATAATTAACACTGATTGTTTTCAGGTGGTTTTATGGTTTTCTACTCTGGCTATGTCTGCTTGTACTATTTTATTTATTTTTAAAAATCCAATCATATCTCCACTTAGTTCTATACTTTCAACCTTTTTAGGTTATAGAACATAATAAAATCAAAATAATTTCAGGAATTGAAAGGAAGGAATTCAGAAAAAAAGGTTCTTTTTTTAATGCTGATCAAAGTGAAAAATAAGAGATTCATTTACATATTTGTTTTTATTTTTCTTGATTAAAGTGTAGCATAAACGTCCTAAACCGGGACTTTTTGTCTACCATTACACCCTTAGTATGCATCCTAGACAGTTCACTAGTACAACACAGGGTCATGCATCGGTTCATTTTCTCTACCTTATTCCTAATCTGGCCACTTACCTGCTGGACGGCCATGAAGAGAGAAAGAATTTTCAAACTTATAAACCAAACTTATGTAGAAATGATTTGCTGTGTCTAAGGTAGCTTTGAGCATTCTGTGCACTACATTTGTTGGTATGTAGATGTATTCAGCTGCTTTAAAACGAGTTAACAGTGAAGATGGGTGGTTCAGTTACTGTTGGACTTCATTTAAAAGAGCCGTCTTAGGAGGAAAAGATGGTTTTCGATCAACCGCGATGAAGCAGTAGAGCTTTGTTGGAGAACCGGCGTTTTTAGTTCACGTTGTTGTTGCAAAATGAGATTCTTCAGTCAAGCATGCAGGAGTGGGGTACACAAAGCCAGATATAGCACAACCAATCTCACTGAATGCTCAAGCCAGAAAAAAACAATCAGCCTGGTGCACCGAGAGAATAAAAATTAATTTGGCTTTTGGGGAACTCGGAACAAAAACAAAAAAGTTATCTGCTTGTTTTTGCCAAGTACATTTGGGATATTAAGTACTATCCAAAATCTGAACTCAGGAAATTAATTTTTAGGTGATGAAGCACCATTGAACTGTTATTCATAACTAAACACAGACATACAATGTATTCACAGAAATAAAACCACATATATTGGATGCAGTGTATGAAAAGGCAGTGAAGAAGGGAACAAGGTGAAGAACAAATGAACAAAGTTTAGTGCTTCTGGACCACATTTTATTTAGATGCTAGCTAGTTAGGTAGCATCTCTGTCCTTCATTCTGCTCGGCGTGATTAGGTAACGTTCTTTCTATGATGTGGTTCCTGCACATCAAACCAGGTGTTCTCCAGAACGTTTCATCAGGGTGGCAGAAGGAAGTTGTTGCTCCTCTAAAAATAGGGGAAATCTCTGTGAAACATATCGAGCTCTAAGATTCTGCATCTGCAAGGCGTGGAGAGGATGGAATGGTCCGCCTGCAGTCCTGACCTTTGGTTCTCTGATCATCTTGGTCAGGTATG
Source organism: Valencia hispanica (assembly GCA_963556495.2). Classification (NCBI taxonomy): domain Eukaryota; kingdom Metazoa; phylum Chordata; class Actinopteri; order Cyprinodontiformes; family Valenciidae; genus Valencia; species Valencia hispanica. Next base: position 3,778,175 of record OY747706.1, read on the forward strand.
CTGACACCAAATTAAATCCGGCCCAACAGATCGTTTTATACTTTCACGCTTAATGACCTGCCAGTCACACTATACATCCCATAATGCACTGCTACAGCTAATCATGCCCCAAGATGGGCGTACACAGGCTGTGGCAGATTCAGACGCAACAAAGAAAGTATTTGGATTCCTGCGTTGCCAAGCAGTCAGAAACCAAATCAGCCCCGCTGTTGTTAATCAACTCCCAAGAGTAAATTGTGTGCAACTCGTTTCTGCATATATCAAGTGTAGTACTTTAGCAAAAGCTGTACTGCTCCGCTTGTGAAAGTAAATCTGTTGGGCTTCCACTTGGTACTCAGACACCAATTCTGAGCTCCACACGGCCAAACAGGACACATTTAAAAAAAAAGAAGTGTATGTTACGCCTCTGTAAAAGAGGAAATGCTAAGTATGACAGGGACACGATGTAGCTTCAGTCAAGTCCAATGTTGTAATGCATATTTAACATGAACATACAGTATATTGACAGTATCACACTTAAGCATGATATTTTCCCTTTTCACAACATAATAATGTCCCTCTGAGAAACTTAACAATTAGGAAAAATATCAGCTGGTCAGTTATAACTCCATATTACTAAAATACATGAGTTAACCTTTAAAGTGAGTTACCAAAAATGTATCAAATATTGACAAAAAACCCTGATACAATAGGCCTACATTTAATAAAACAGATAAATCTAGCTTAACCGTGCAAAGTGTTTAGAAAATAAACAGCACAATGGAAAATATTCTGTTATGCTAAATACCGCTGTTTTATAAATATTCATTCAAAATACACTTAACATTTTACCCTCAGTAGTAGTGTTGCACTTAAACATATAAACTACCTTGTCACATTACATTCAACACATTTTTTCCTTAAACTTGAACAAAAGCACTTTTACCTATGATTATAACATGAATACACAGAACGTGGGGCGGCGGTGTTACATTACCGCCACGCTTCAACCTCGATCCACATCACAGCTAGCATACAGGCCACACTATAGCAACACTTCACGTTTAGCCTGTTCAATGCACACACATAAACTACTACAATCATCAACATTTACTCCCTGCATGTTCCTTACAGTGTTAAACACATATAGAAATCGTTCAAACATAACACAACCCTCGTTCTTACCTGTAAAAGAGGAAATGCTAAGTATGACACGGACACGATGTAGCTTCAGTCAAGTCCAATGTTGTAATGGACGAACTAAGCCACATGTTCCGTACACAGGCTGAACGAGGCATTAGCAATCGTTAACGGATCCTTCGATCACAAACTGGTACTTAAACTTACGGCACAAAGAAAGTGAAACTTATGTAAACAAGCAAACACTGCATATTGTAACTTAAGATTCATTTCCCAAAAATATTATAGAAGTTAAATAAAACAGCATTTTTAACGGATCATCTTTTTGTCCTATAAATGTCTTTAGCCTCCTTTACCCAAAAAGCAATGGATTAGCAATCTACAGACCATAAGTGTATTTTAGCTTTCTCCTTTTTATGGACCATTTTAAGTATCTTTTAACTTATATCAACCCATTCAATATCTCAGTATTACACCATTTTTATCATCCTTACATGTATCGTGCAGCATTAACGACCTTGATAAACTAAAAAATAACTAAAAGCTAAAAGGGAAGCCTATCTATAAGTAGCTATATTTCAGGTATTTATTTATAGGTTTTATGGTTATGACTTACGGCTGAATAAAAACTCAACTTAAAGTTTTTCAAAAAAGTTAAATATTACACCAGACCAATAAATAATTACTTTTACAGAGAAATATGTATGTTAACATCAACAGTCAGGGTAGTTCACACTGTAACAAGTCAGATATGACATTTGTCCAGCGGACTGTTACTGACTCCCTCACCAAGTAGGGTTAACCATAAAGGGCTCCTATTAAAGTAGCTTGCTGTTCAGAGTGCTGCATTAAACAGATTAATGGAAAGGTGAGTGGAAGAATAAAGTATGGCGAAACATTGCTTGAGCAACAGGATTTGTGAAGTTAAGCATGGTCAAGAGTTTAGGCCAATAGATCATCCACACAAACCGAAAGCTTTATTTTACTACACGTGCCAAGAAAGTTCTTACTGGCCCCGAAATGTCATACTTTACAAGAACTGTAGTGCAGAACTGGGTGAATACTGTGTTCTTGCAGCCCAGGAAGAGAGAAAATATGTTTTGACCTTTTGGGAGAGATTCACAAGGTGTGAACTGCAACTGGAGTCAGACCTTGAAAAGCCACCAAACAGATATATGACATATATATGTCAAGCTAAACATGAACCAGAGACAACATCAGAACCATCCTACCTGGGCTGAGGAGAAAAAGAACTTGATTGTTGCTCAGAGGTCCATAGTCCTCTTTTCAGATGAAAGTTAAGCATTTCATTTGGAGATCAAGGTCCCAGAGTTTGGAGGAAGAGTGGAGAGGCTCAGAATCCAAGCTGCTGAGGACCAGTGAGAAGTTTCCACTGTCAGTGATGATTTGAGGAGCCATGTCATCTCCTGGTTCTGGTCCTCTGGTTTTTATCAGGTTCTAACTCAGACCAGCTGTCTGCCCACACCAAGTACTGAGTGCAGAAACTGTACAGTACATGAAGAAACTTACATTTTTTTTATTAGTCTGATGTAATATTGTATTTGCCAGAGAAACAGATTTTTTCTTTTGATAAGCTAAAAGCCAGAATCAACCATAAAAAGGTAATGCTGGATAAATTCCCTCTGTATGGAAGGAATCCATATAACAGATGAGTTGCACTTTTTGAATCAGAATGATGAAACAAATAAACTTTTTAAAGATGTTTTGGATTTATTGAAACTCCTTTTTATATTTAATGACCTGATTGAAATGCAAATAACAAAGCTTCTGAGTTTCTTGACTGCCCCCTTGTGGACTACAAGAAAAAAAATAATGTTTCATATCACAGGATGTCCACATTTAAATTGGTGGAGTTTTTTGTGTGTGTGTGTGTGGGGGGGGGTGTATGTATGTGTGTATATATATATATTATATATACACATCAAACATTTTAATCTAATTAATCACTGTGCATTAATCCCGATTAATCAATGTTCCTAAATATGACAAAAAGTAACATGTTCGGTGTAAATAATGGACAAAACCAGATGCCGTTGCTTTTTTTCTTAAAAGGAAATACAGGAGAGATGCATGCAGCTTTTCTTTTGAACTTCACTATCACATTTACACCTGGCCAGTGGCGTCGTCAGCCAATTTTGCTGGGGCTTCAATGTTTTCTGTTGTTTCACTCGTCAGCAGTTAGCTCATCGCTCTCACAATCACACACAATGGAAAATACAAAACCTTAACAGCCCCTCCCCTCTCCTAAGTAGGCCACTTTTTACAAACCATGCATAAAGAACTGCACAGCGCCAAACCGGAAGTTCTATTCGAATTAGCAACTTTTCTTAAGAAATCAGTGGATCTTAAAAAAAATCTTAAAAAACAGTTGCAACTCTTCAGCTTTTTCAAGAAAGAGGCCAAAGTTAAGAAAATATCTTTATAAAGTGGAATGATTCACAAAAGCAAACACTGGCTTATGCATAATTTTCTTTAGCTGTCTTGTTGGTAGCAAACTAGTTATCCTTAGAAAGCACCTGGACTAAGGGAATTCATGAAAAATTACTAATACAAAAGCAACAAAATAACTGTCAACGTTCTTGTTCACTGAGAAACTGTATGATACTTGTTCTTTGTGAAAAAGGATCGGTCACTCTGAGCTGCGTATGCATGCTGTACGTGAACAGTTCCTCGCATTGCTTGCATCAGCCACAGAAAGAAAACAAACGACAGAACGAGTGAGTCTTTTCTACGTCACAGAGAAAATTAGTATTCATGGTCTTTCCTACCTTGACTTGTGGACATAGACATCAACGTTGCATTTTTTACCCAAGAAAAAGGAGCTGAGGAAGAAACTGTTGGACTTTGTCTTGGAACTCGCAACCTCGTGACAGATAGGCCTGTCACGATATCAAATTTTGCTGGACCATTAATTGCCCTTGAAATTATTGCTATCAACGATAATATTGTCATTTTGAGACAATTTTCAACAAATGGAATAATACTCCGTACACAATCAATAAACTTTAATAATGAACTCAAATAATAAACTTTAATTTCTAGTAAGAACATTTACCACTGAAGCTAGAAGACATTTTTAATATCCAACATAAATGAACAAACCATCCGAAACAGTAAAAAGCTAAAAAATGTTAATGGTTTGGTTCAGACAAAAAAAAAAGACTAAACTACCAGTTTTGTCAAGAAAAAGTGCAAAGTGCCAACAAAAACACTCCGTTTGAATAAAACAAGACGTCCCATTTAACTCTGGCACTACGGATATATGGACCATGTATGCGTTTTTTCATCCACTCTTTTTGGTAGAATGAGGGAGATAAGTAAGGAAAATTGAGCTAATTTGCATTTATCATATGATTAGTTGATTTCTTGTTTATTGTGACAGGCCTAGTATCAGAACACCCAGAGGTGTGGCAGGTTATTTATAGGCCTCTGGATCTTCATGTACTTCTTCTCCTGGAAGTGGTCTTCCCTGATTGTTGTTGCCTCTTTCTGCCCCATAATGTTCTCTGCCACAAGGCACAAGTGGCTCAGAGATGGTTGGAGGTGATGACTTTGGCTTCCAGCTTCACCACATTTCTCTCAGTCTAGCATATGCGGGATGTGCTGGACAATAAGTCTGATCCATGAAGGCCGATGCATGGACTGGATCTGCTACAAACATCTTGGAGCCAGACACCAGAGCACAGCTTCAGATAGGCAGTCCAAGCTTTTCTGAATCTGTTTCGTCAGCAAAAGAAGGATCAGCACTAGTTGGGACTCGGGAAGTCATAATCTAATGGCTGATATGTGTATTTATGACATCACAAACTGTGAAACAAAGCTCAACTTTTTCATCCTCAGTGAGGATGTATATAACATGTTATCTCTATTGGTTCAGTGTTTGGAGCCTGGAGAGCTCCCTGAGGCCTGATGGCTGTTCACCTCAGACTGAGCCCTTCACGTTAGACATCCAGAGAAGCCAGGAGTTACAGGAGCCTTTAAACATTTTACATTTCGTCACAAGAAATCAATATAGAGTAAAGAAAAAATCCAAGAGAAGATCCAAAGACAGAAATTGATTAAATTTGGATCCATATGTTACGACTCTTTTTTTCCCACCATGATCCCTAGCATCACAGCCAGGTGTTGGCAATCCAACAGCCCAGATATAGTGTAGGATATTATAGGATGCTGAATTTACAGGCATTGAACTTCAGATTTAAAATCCTATCAAATTTAGCATCCAAATAGTCTTTTGTAATTGTGATATTACAGATGTTGCCATTGTGGTTGCAATTAGATGATGTTCCTAATTGTTTCCTTGAAAACCATTTTGTGAATTATGAATACCCCTCCATGAATACCCCTCATGTTCAGATGACAGATTGAAGACAGCTCTGGGAGGCGTTCAAAGCTTGGGATGTTGTTGTAGAACCTAACCCTGCTTTAAACTTCTCCAGAACGTTCTCCCTGGCCTGCTGCTGGGTTCCTTGGTTTCCATGACGCTGGTTGATTTTTAATGTTCTATAAGGAACAGAGAACAGTCTGATTCATACTGACGTGAATTTCCTAACATGTTGAAGTTATTTGTTAATCAAATGACTGAAAGGCAACCGATTGGACTGGATTTATTTATGGGTATCAGAGTAAATAGGCTGAATACAAACAATGAAAGATTTTAAAACCATCTGTCCTTTTTTTCCACTTTACAGTTATTTACTGCTCTGTGTTGGTCTATCACATAACATCTAGGGGTTTGACAGTACACAAAAATCATGGTTTTGGTACAGTTTAATCAAGGAAAACTAATGTGCATACGTTCAGAATTAAACAAAGATCCTTTTGTTCTTCCTTTCAACTCCTGAAATTGATTCAATTTTATTATGTTCTAAAACTTAAAGTATAAAACTGACTGGAGATTTGATTGGATATATATATATATATATATATATATATATATATATATATATATATATATATATATATATAGTACAAGCAGGACTTGTCCAGGGTGTGCGCTGCCTCATGACTGCTGGAGATAGACACCATCTCCCTTGTGACCCTGCAAGGATAAGATGGATGGATGGATGGATGGATGGATGGATGGATAGATTGTACAAGCAGACATAGAGTAGAAAGGAATAGAACCACTTGAAAACAAGTCAGTGTTTACGTTTAGAATTGTTTAAATCATACTTTGCCCATATTTAAGAATAAAACATCCTTAAATCACTTTGGAGTTGTTTTGATATTTCGACAGCCTAGTCTCCCGGCTGTACTTGAATGCAGCATGGGCAGCTGTTGGGAAAATCCCTTCCCATCAACAGGGATTCCTCCAACTTGCATTTATTCCAAAATAAGGAGTTTGGGCTGATTGGATGCTACTGGTAGCCATGTTGGACTTCAGCTGATTTTTCTCTAGTATCAGTGATGTTTATATTCAGCTTGACATTGTTTCAGGTGAGTCATTCAGTTCAGTGCAGAGCGTGTTATGGACCTTATTGCTGTTGAAAGATGCTTTCGCTGACAAAGTTCTGGTTCGGTCCATCTTTCTTTTTCTACTGTAGCTGCAGGAGAAACCATGAATGTTCTCATTAATAGCAGAGTTTAGTGATAGCTGGGAGTCCTTTCTGTTTTGTTTCGGTGTCACTTTTTAAAGTTGTGCTGCGGAAACGTTGCACTGTACTCTGAGATCTGCACAGAAACATTCTGGATGTGTTCGGGTAGAAAACAGCTGGATTCGTTCGGTACACGTGCGTACTGAACCGACAGGGCCGTACCGTGTACTGTTACAACCCTAATAACATCCCTTTAATATACCATGAAACTTGTCGCTGGAATTTGAAAAAATGTAAAAAGAGGTGTGAATACTTTTTTTGAGGCACTGTATTAGTTTCTTTTTAATAAGAAACCTTGTCCAGAACGATGTATCATTAATAAACCACATTTTTATTTTTGTCAGTATTGACTATTTATGGCAGATTAGGACTTCAGGGACGGACGGTGGAAAAAGAGGTATCCACGCCCTGGGATCCAGAAAAGGCAGAACTAAGAATACACAGAAAGAGATTCTCACGCTCTCGGGTTCGTCAGACCTCTGGGGGGTTTTCCGCCGACCTGCCTACACCAACTGTTTATTATGAGAAGTGGAGATCAGACTTTTCCTGTGCTGTTTGTCTTTCAGTTCCGGTAGTTGGTATTCTTTGTGAAGGGCTGTGGCTGTATGTGGTTTTAATGTCATAGTATCATCATAATGTTCAGCAGCAGTCAATCTGTCATCTGGTAGTTGAGATGTTCTGCTGTTCTGCAGACAGATTCATCAGAATCTTACAACATCAGACGTTGCATAATGAATATCAAAAGAACATTTGCCATGTTTGGCCTTAGGGGGATCTTCATCTTTTTGTGTCATTAATCTGAAGTGGGGGCTTCAGATCTTTGACTTCAGTCAGTTTCACTTTTGATCGGCTTCTTAAATCTTCAAAATAAGCTCTCCATAATGCTCCAACAAGTGTCTCTTTGCTAATAAGGCACAGAAATGTCACATTTGATCTTTTAGTTGTTTTCTGTTGGCCAAACTAATCATTTCATTGTGGACATTTCATCCTGCAGACCTTAATAAAACCGCTCACAGAATGTAGATTAGATGGGTTTCTCTCAAATGTGTTCTGACTCCTGAATCAAACAAGAGCCGATGGAGCATTATGTCAACTTTCTTCTGTGACAATAAGAAAACGTTTGTATCCTACGTGAAGGCTGAACACGGAGAAGGAAAATGCCAGCCTATGGTCTCCATTAAGAAAACCCCACTAGGTTACAGGTTGGAAGTTGCAAAATAAAATAAAAACTAATGATCTGCTGTTGATTTTGCGTATGGCGACACTATTGGAAAATGAAGGATATAAATGCCAAGTCTCCGGCTGAGATTCGCTCCTGGTTTCCATTTTCCTTCCTGCTCACTGACATTTGGCTTACACTGTTTATCCAAACCAGCCTCATCCAATTCCAGTTCAATAAACTTTATTGCATTAATAAATATTTCTCAAAGGACACATGACTATATCCAGATCGAAAATCCTAAAAAAAAAAATGTTCAGAATTAACCTGAAATATGAAAGAATCAACCCCAGCCTAATTTCTGATTAAAGGAACATACATCTCTACATTATTCATGTTAATGCAAAGATTTGATAAGATAAAAGCATTAAAGCGGTTTATTTCTTTGAATTTATTCTTTCACACCAAAACAAATATAAATGTTTATATTATTATTATAAACCTATAAATACTTAGGCCTTTTTGATGTTGAAAACACTCCCCTTACCATATATGGGCATACAGGGTGGAACTTAGATGTTGTGAATACAAGGTGAGCTGTGCAGGGTTTTTGACTTTTTTTTACTTGAGAAGCTACCAAGATGAGGATAATTCTGTTTCTTTATCTTTCTTTACGCAATGTTGTTGTGTTGTGAGTTCACAAACCTCTCTGAATGCTCTGGAGAACGTGGCAGCAACTCATTCAAATTAGGCGCAAGGATTAAAATGCTTATCGGTAAATGTATTCGTATTGTTTTCTACTCTGGCTGTCTGCTTGTACTGTTTTATTTATTTTTGGAAAAAAATCCAATTAAATCTTCAGTCAGAAGATTTAGAAATTCGGGATCATGGTCTTCGACCGGAAAATGGTAGAATGCTTCTTTAGGTCGGGCTTGAGGGTCCTTCCCCAAGTGGAGGAGTTAAGTAGCCTACCTTTGGGTTGTTGTTGGAGCGGGAGATGGGTTGGTGCTGCGTCTGCAGTGATGTGAGCGCTGTACCGGTCTGTCGTGGTGAAGAAGGAACTGAGCTGAAAGGCAAAGCTCTCTATTTACAGGTCGATCTACGTTCCTACTCTCCTCTATGGTCACAAGCTTTAGGAAGTGACCAACAGACAAGGGCTTCAGTTTGTTTTTTAAAATTGCCGGGGACAATAACCATAAACTTGGTTGTGGTTTGAAGGTTGCTTGGGACAATAAATATTCATAGGTTTGACCTTTTCATTACAATGTGCACTGCGGTGTAACAGGTGTTGAAAATCATATCTTTATTCAATCAATAAAAAATTGAAAGCCAGACGTGTTCCGTCTTGTTTTTCCAACAGCTCTGAAAACCATCAATAGGCTGTTGGCTGGGAAGGATCATTATAATCCACATCGTAGCACAAACAACAATGTTGGCTACATGAATAATTCTAGCACACTCACCGCAGAAGAAGAATGGGCGACAAAAACAAACCCTTTTCCTTTAGAGTCCTTACCGTTCTGTGCAGAGAAACTTCAACTTTAACTTTACTACACGTCAGAGTCCTGCAATGCAGATCATCCCCTGGTGGAAATGTACATAAAAAATACATACATTAAAAACTATCGTTCACATCTCTCAAAACTCCCTGATGAGGATAGGAAATGGCTTAAAATATCAGCGACGTGGCTGCTTTTAAATATATTCGTAATATTACCATGTTTCTAATGCATGTATGTCCTGAAAACATACTGTTTTATGTCAGATCATTTTTTTTTTAAAGACGGTTTGACACCTTTTATTTGAACTGATTTGACTTCATTGTTTTAACGTCAAAGTGTCTCAGCAGTGTATTTTGGTGCTCCGCGGTTAATGGGTCACATTCTCCACTTTCTTTTACAAACAGCATGATAGTTTAAGCATTGTATAACATCTAAACTTTAGCAATTAAAGGCTGGTATGGGTGCAAAACCCCCAGTTTGGTCAAATTAAACAGTTCTGCAGGGCAGAGTGGACCAACGTTCCTCAACAGTGAGAAGACTTGATGGCAGCTGATGCTGCCAAGGGTGGAACAACCACTTATTAGGTTTAGGGTGTAATTACTTTTTACATAGGGACAGGCTGACCTGGAGAGCTTTTTGTTACATGAAATAATGACATCATTTTAAAAGTGCATTTTGTATTCCCTCGGGGTAATTATGTTTAAAATTAAAAACTTTAATGATCTGAAACGTTAAAGTGTGACAAAAACCTAAAACAGCATAAAACTGTTAGGGAGGGAAAACCTTTTCACATCAATGTATTTGTTCTTGTGACAGTAGTCTGAAATAACCTCAGTGGGAGTCTTTTTTGTGTTGTTCCCAGTAGCTGAATCTGTGCTGCCTCATAGGAAACATGCAGCGTTTAGTCATTTGACTCGATGTGGGATTTTAGTGGATGTCACAGTGTGTCACCAGCTTTGAAGATATTTTAATGTGAGGAAATTCTGACAAACATCTACGGTTTATCTCCCAGCAATGCTTCTGTTAGAGCTGCTATTGTTTTGTGTTGCAGTATTCATCGCGATGCTGCTCATGTTTTACAGGCCGGTACATTGTTTTCACTTCTCTAAAACGTCATTCAGCAGACGGCCGATTAGCAGCTGCAGCCATCAGCTTTCAGTCCACTTTCTCACTTACAGTAAAAGTTGATTTAAGATCAGGAGTCGTTCTCAGTCACTGTTTTTCCTCCTCTGCTTGACAGGCTGTCAGATTCGAGCCGCCGGGCCTGATCCCTCTGATTGCAGACCAACATCCGCGCCGGTAAGAAATTGCTTTACATTCCACACTGCGTTGCCGTTTGTTAGAGCTTTGAGTTGGCCCGGGCCTGTACCACATAAACCCAAAGTCAACACCGGGTTATTGTTTGCTAATAAATCTGAAAACGGATTGAAGTGAAACCACAGATGTCTGTAGGATTATTTTCAAAGTAGGAAATGAAGGGAAAAAGTTATTTACTTAAACGAAAAAATATTGAACAAACCACAGGATCTTTTGAGGGGATTGGATTGTTGGTGTTGTAACAGTGGAGACAATAGGTGTTCCAGGAAACGGCCTCCTGGGAACAAATCACAGATTGTTTTAAGGCTGAGCTGTTGCTGTGGCGTGGGCTCATTTCCTGCCCACCTAACTGGGAGGAAAAGGCTCCTTACTCACACACACACACGTTTTCATACAGTTCTAAGCAGCAAACTTTCCAGTGTAATCCACAGGCTTGCAGGCAGTTTTCTTGCTCTTTTAACAGGATATCCACGGGGTCTTGAAAAGAATAAAAAGTTGATCGATTGATTTAAGGACAATTAAGACCCTTAAACATTATTTTTTCTTTTATACCAACGTTTTACTCGAGTTTCCGTACCATGTGACTTTATGTGCATTTGCTGATTTTTGGCTAGAAGTTGAGGAAACAGTGGCTGAAGCTTTTGGCCGAAAACAACCGGAATTCTTTGAATGTTTTTGTTCTAAAGCTGCTACTTTGAGAAACCAGAGCAACTGTGGCCCCTGCAACACCTGTGAGTACACCATTCCTCAACGCGACTGCCTCCACAGCAACGACTTCTGCCCCGTCTGCAGCCATTTGCCGCATCCGACCCCTGAGTGGCACTAGGTGGCTGAAGTGTCTTGTCCAAGGACACAACAGTGAAGACGGACGGAGTGGGGGTTCAACCCAGCAACCCTCCGGTTACAGCACCAGCTCCTACCTCCTGAGCCACAGTTGCCCCGTACAATACAATAAAAATAAGAACGTTTTGCACTCGAGGTGAGGACTATGTAACATAAATATTATAAAATGAACCTGAGTGGCTTTGGCTTATCACCGGAATCACACATAAGCTGTAGCTCAATTTGAATAACTAATGATGTGCGATTTGACTGTGTTTGTCTTGTGATTTGTGATTTATTTCCTTGTAAAACTTCGTAATTAAAAGGACTACAAATCAGAAGTCGCATATATGAGGTCACAGAGTTAACATTAGCTGGCATTTGAAATACTCCCCGAGACCTTGTAGAGCTCGTCCCTCATGCTGGCTCTCACTGACCGACTATTTCCCCCCAGTATAGCTGCCACTTTCCACATGACCAGATTTATGGCGGTTTTCTCCACGTTTAATGCTCCTTCATTCGTCCTGCAAGAAGGATGCAAAGCTCACTAAACTCACGGCCATTTTTCTTCTTCTTCAGTTGTAGTTCACTATTTGTTTTCACACAAAAACATAAAAGTAACTATTACTGTGTGTCGAAAATTAGCGCTTTCTCTGCATCAACATGTGTCTTTGAACATTCACGGACATCATATGTTAAATCCATGGCTCACTTCAAACGGGATCAGAACATAGCTTTTATCGCTCAATTAACTCTCATTAATTTTTTTTGACAATAGGGAACCCAAGAACCGGAAGTAGAAGGGCATGACTTAGGCTCCCCATCCTAACAGCTTTAGAATTGGTGCATAACTTTAAAGATTCAGGGTAAAAATTCCAGTAAGCTTTAAAAGCGACAAAATTGGGTCTTTGTTTAACAAATGTACTAACATACTTAGCTGAAATAATGAACAACTCCCCTGTGTAATTTTTCACATACAGTGGCTTGCAAAAGTATTCGGCCCCCTTGAACTTTTCCACATTTTGTCACATTACAGCCACAAACATGAATCAATTTTATTGTAATTCCAGGTGAAAGACCAAAACAAAGTGGTGTACACATGAGAAGTGGAACAAAAATCATACATGATTCCAAACATTTTTTACAAATAAATAACTGAAAAGTGGGGTGTGTGTAATTATTCAGCCCCTTTGGTCTGAGTGCAGTCAGTTGCCCATAGACATTGCCTGATGAGTGCTAATGACTAAATAGAGGCACCTGTGTGTAATCTAATGTCAGTACAAATACAGCTGCCCTGTGACGGCCTCAGAGGTTGTCTAAGAGAATGTTGGGAGCAACAACACCATGAAGTCCAAAGAACACACCAGACAGGTCAGGGATAAAGTTATTGAGAAATTTAAAGCAGGCTTAGGCTACAAAAAGATTTCCCAAGCCTTGAACATCCCACGGAGCGCTGATCAAGCGATCATTCAGAAATGGAAGGAGTATGGCACAACTGTAAACCTACCAAGACAAGGCCGTCCACCTAAACTCGCAGGCCGAACAAGGAGAGCGCTGATCAGAAATGCAGCCAAGAGGCCCATGGTGACTCTGGATGAGCTGCAGAGATCTACAGCTCAGGTGGGGGAATCTGTCCATAGGACAACTATTAGTGGTGCACTGCACAAAGTTGGCCTTTATGGAAGAGTGGCAAGAAGAAAGTCATTGTTAAAAGAAAACCATAAGAAGTCCCGTTTGCAGTTTGCCACAAGCCATGTGGGGGACACAGCAAACATGTGGAAGAAGGTGCTCTGGTCAGATGAGACCAAAATGGAAAATGCTATGTGTGGCGGAAATCTAACACTGCACATCACTCTGAACACACCATCCCCACTGTCAAATATGGTGGTGGCAGCATCATGCTCTGGGGGTGCTTCTCTTCAGCAGGGACAGGGAAGCTGGTCAGAGTTGATGGGAAGATGGATGGAGCCAAATACAGAGCAATCTTGGAAGAAAACCTCTTGGAGTCTGCAAAGACTTGAGACTGGAGCGGAGGTTCACCTTCCAGCAGGACAACAACCCTAAACATAAAGCCAGGGCAACAATGGAATGGTTTAAAACAAAACATATCCATGTGTTAGAATGGCCCAGTCAAAGTCCAGATCTAAATCCAATCGAGAATCTGTGGCAAGATCTGAAAGCTGCTGTTCACAAACGCTGTCCATCTAATCTGACTGAGCTGGAGCTGTTTTGCAAAGAAGAGTGGGCAAGAATTTCAGTCTCTAGATGTGCAAAGCTGGTAGAGACAAACCCTAAAAGACTAGCAGCTGGAAGTGCAGCAAAAGGAGGTTCTACAAAGTATTGACTCAGGGGGCTGAATAATTACACACACCCCACTTTTCAGTTATTTATTTGTAAAAAATGTTTGGAATCATGTATGATTTTAGTTCCACTTCTCACGTGTACACCACTTTGTTTTGGTCTTTCACGTGGAATTCCAATAAAATTGATTCATGTTTGTGGCTGTAATGTGACAAAATGTGGAAAAGTTCAAGGGGGCCGAATACTTTTGCAAGCCACTGTATACTTCCTTAGAAGAGAAACAAAAAAATACATACTCAGTTTTTAGTTGAACATACATTTTAAGTTTTCTATAACAAAAAAAGACAAAGGTCATTCCAACATTTTTGACCAAAAGGACAGTCCCAGAATAAATGGTTTCATTCGCTTTAGAACAAAGGTGGAAAACTATAATTAAAAGGTCAATACTATGACTGTACTTACTGACAATCGAAATGGAAATTTGTGATATTTCTCTGACTTTTAATGGGGGAATAAATGGAACTTTTCTGGTTGTTTCAAAAATGATTTCATAATCATTAATAAAATAAAATAATAAAACATTAATAATTTATTAGTGCATTGCAATGGTAAGTCCCTGCATGTATAGCGCTTTTACTGTCAGAGGACCACAAAGTGCTTTACACTACATTCACCCGTTCACACGCTGACAGAGGCGAGGCTGCCAGACACAGGCGCCACTGGGCCCTCTGACCACCCAAGGACACAACAACCGAGGCGGACAGAGCTGGGATTTGAACCGGCACCACCTGAGCCACAGTCGTCCCTGATAAAGTCTTGATTTTATTTTAGAAGGTCTTAAAAACGTCTTGAAAAGGTATTCAAATTGATTTTGAGATCCCTGCGTGTTCCTTGCTTACATATGTTTCTTAAAGGAGTCATAACCTAGTATTACCTTGGATACCCACGCTCTATTATAGTCTTTCAGGCCCTTCAGAAAAGAAAAGTTGAAAAAAAGTGAAAAAAAATAAACACAGAGCTCCTCTGACCCTTATTTCTGAAGGCATTATTGTCTCGCGAGATCTGATGCGATATTTTGGCTGTCGTGGACGGTCATTGTAATAATGCAAATGAGGGGCGCGTTGATTGGTGGCATTCTAGGTCATTTGTTGTTTGTAAAGTAGCAGCCATTACCTTTGTTGTCCTCGAAGCTACTACTCCTGCTAGCATACAATAGCCGCATTAGCAGTTAGCTGCTGTTTGTTACACACAGCAGAGCAATAAAAACACAGCCTTACCGTTTCAATTGCAATCAAGTCTCTGATTGTTGGAATGGCCCCTTTTTCCAAACGGAGCTCGAGTTTGTACTTCAAACCGGAATTCAGTAATGGCGGCGCTCGACTGAATATGAGGGGGAGAGGAGCAGGACGGGCTTCCTGCAGCATAGGTCTGCTATGTCCATATATGGTATATCCTGCGCCGACTTGACGTCAAGTCGGCCAGAAATTTAACATCGCGTATTTGAGTGCGTGTGACGTGGGCTGGTTGACGAACCCAGGGGTAAACAAATGCTTCAAACAAACGCTATCGGCTTCCCGGTCAGTGTGTAATCATTAGGCAATCATAATATACATAAGTGAAAATTACAGGTCATGACTCCTTTAATTAGCAGTTTTAGTTTTTTTGCTCTGTGATTGTTTTTTTTTTTGTTTTTTTAACAAATGTTGAGATGCCCTGAGCTGCTCACCTAAAATAGGATGAAATGGAACTAAAAGGTGTTCGAAGTAGAATGAGGAAGTGCTCTGGTTTTAGGTGTTCCATATGAAACCAGCACAGTGAGGTTAGGGCTGATTCACTGAAATCATCTCACTGGTTTTTAATTCTGGGTCATGCTGTTAAGGACAAAGCACCTTTTCAGCAGTAAACAGTAATGAAGCCCCTTAGGGTCCAAAACTATGTGTTCAAAGAGTTTCAAGTCCAGCTCAGCATCTTTATGTCCAGCTGCTCAGGGATGGTAGCGGACTGTGACCTCTGGCACCAACTCTGGGTTTAGTTGCAGAACTTTGTACAGTGTGCATACTGTACATGCTCTTTTTGCTTTTTTTAAGGAAGAAGCTAATACATTTCTCCTTAATTCAAAATGTCTCAATAGTATAAATTAATCGCTGACTGGAAAAGTTACACGGCTCAACATTTTCATCCACATAAGTGAGAATGTCTTAATAGCCAACTATTGACCTTATTCTTGACACAGCTCTGCAGAGCTTTCGTTCCTGTGGAGGTGACATTAGGCCACTCCATTAGCTCAGAGTAATAAAGGAGGTACTCCACAGAGACTAGTTATTCTGAACAGACCTTTTCTGAGGGTAGAAGAGGAAATTAATAGTCCAAAGTTGCCTCGATAAATCCTTGTGAGAGATTCAAGTCTTTACCTCAGGGGAAGCTTTTTTGTCATGCTTATTGACTTTGCTTTTTTATATTCTGCTCACCATTTTTTCCTCTTTAGAGTCCTACTCGGATAAAAATTAATGGCCTAGGTTTTACATTCATGCTGGATAACTTTATTCTGCTCCCTTCCTCTCCTTATCTAAAAAACTGACAGTCCTTTTCCATTCTGGGTTTTAAATAAACAGATTTTAAAAAGTTAACCTTAATTGAAGTTTTGGATAAAATGTTTTAATATTACGTGTGCACAGAAATGTGTGTGTATTTAATACGATGCAGTGCTGATGTGCAGGCTTTACGGGTAAATAAAAGCAGGAAGTGATGATGCTGATTCAATATTGATGTTCAGCCTGGTTGGCTGAAAGCTGACATTTAGGTGGTATTTAAAGTCACCAGAAAACACTGGATTTGTGACATTTTGAATATTTCGCTCATCTCACTCAACAGGCAGTAACTGATCCAATCATGTTTGTATAATAGAAATCAGCCCATAAGAGGTACAGACTGGTAGGAGGGTCTGTTGATATGATAGCCTTTTTTATTCAGCTGTTCCATATAATCATTAACACTTGGTTCATTTACATGCAGCAAGAGAAAGCTGAATTATTACCTTAGTCCGACTGAAATCAGACTTTTGAAATGCATGTGTACACCTTACTCTGACTGAAGTCTAACCAAACTAGATTTAGAGTAAGGCAAGGCAATTTTATTTGTATAGCACACTTTCAACAACAAGGTGATTCAAGGTGCTTTACATGATTAAGGGGTAAAATACAAATAGCAGTAAAACACAGACAAAGCATATAAAGTAAAAACAGCAATAAAGCAAGTAGAATACACAAAACATGATACAACAAAACATTACTCAAATGCAGCTCTAAACAGATACGTTTTTATTTGTGATTTAAAAGAACTCAGAGTTTCAGCAGCTTTGCAGTTTTCTAGAGTAATCGGACTAAGGCACCCAGATAACGCGCTCGGAAATCCAATTTATCTGCATGCAGCTCCAACCCCGCCTCAGCCGAGCTTTTTACGGGAAGTGACAAGACCTCAGAAGCAGGACTAACAACACCGGTACACAACTACAGCAATGAGTGTAACACAATCGAACAGTACAATACTTACAAAATGTTCTGTGCTGCAGCGTTGTTGTCTTAGCTCATTGTTCATATCCTGCTTTTACTCCGTCTGCATCACTGCTGTCAACATTTGTTTACTGTGTGACACTCTAGGCCAACCCGAAAAATCCAACGTGAAAGGGTTGCATGTCGCCACCTAGTGTCGGGCTGGCGATCGCACTTCTTTCAATAATTCGATTTTGTGAGTGACATAAACTGAGATAAAGGCTCCCATTCTGGTTACGCTTTTAGTCCTATTAGTATTCTTGCCAAAAGCTTGATTTATATGTGCATATAAACGTACTGAGTGTGAAGTACAGTGGACCTTTGTCTATTTGAGTTTCATTATTCGTGGCTTTTTCTGTGGAACATGAAAATTCACATATTTACTGACATAAAGCAAAAAATAAAATCTTCTAAAAAGAATGCTTGGGGAAAAAAACATAAGAAGCTGAAATTCCTAGGCAATCTAATTAATTAGTTAAGAGGCTAAAGACTAGTTTGCAGCTAAATATTTAGTTTTCAAGCAAAAGATATAGCTTCCTAACTAAATAATTAGTTTGAAAGCTATATATTTAGTTAAGCAGCTAAATATTTTTTAGTTTGCAAACTAAATATATTGTTTTCAAACTAAATATTTAGCTTGCTAATTAAATATTTAGCTATAAACTCTGACATTTATAAATCAATGAATCACGTGGATAAAATATCACTTATAACTATATAAACTCCCATTTTCTCTCTTGTATGACTGACTAAATTACTCAAATTATTGGTGTTAATTTTTGACTGTAGAACTTTACAAACGGCACCCCTTACTGTTGTTGGCGAAGCAGCCTATCCAGTAATTAATTTCAATTGCTGTTAATTGGCTGTACCCCCAAGAGGGGACATGGATGTTAGCTTCTGAGGTAGTGCTAATATGACTTCCACTGTGCGTTTTAATGCATATTAAGATATATTTGGTGTTTGAACTATTAAAATAAGCACTTGTACAAGTTTTTAGAGGAGGTCTTAAATATTTGTGAGTTTTAGCTTATAGAGGGTGGCTGTGGTCCCTAACCCCTGAGAATATCCGAGGTCCACTGTAACTGGATTTTACAGGATTGGACATCAGTTGGACTCGTCTGTCCTGAGCCTACAGCCATCTTCAATCTTGTTTTAGTTTGGGGGACTTGTTTGGTTCTGCAATGAGCCACAGCCTACAGCAACTAGTTGGGGAGGGGAAGGGGTACTCGATACTCGAAAAAATCATTTCCCCCCCATTTTTTAAAGCTTTTGTCGAATTTTGTCCATTTTTCTTAATGCTGAGCGTCCTGTAGCTTTAGGCCGTGTTCTACTATCTGCATCCACTGGTCCAGGGTAGGGGGGTTTCTTTTCCCAATCTCCTTGTGAAGCCCTTTTTGCCTGCTATTTTAACCAAATATTTCTCCATTTTCTTCTGATAAGTTATACAGATCTAGTACCATACAGGTCATAGGGATCTTACAGCCTTAAAGTATTTTAAGCCTTAAAGTATTTTGAAGTAATGAACCACACACCCTCTTCCAAAGTTGTGTTTTTGCATCACATCTCTAAAAGGAGTGTGTTATCTACCTCCAATACTCCACAGTCTCACCAACACAACTCGCTTTTGTTTAATTGTTTACTGTGGACTTTGGGTGAAATGAAAAGGCGTATCAGGATTTCCCTGGGGAACTCCCTCCAGATCCGTGGATGTGAAGTGTGGCCTGCATGTTGGAGCTTTGAATAATCTGGAGCCTGTTTACTGAAGTTATAGTACAGGGCGCACAATCATGTGTGGCAATGCCTCATAATGACAAGTAAAACTGTGTCACAAACAGTAAATGAAGCAGGCAGTTGACGCATGATCATTTCTGTCTCTTTTTATATCGCCAATATACATGTTTGATTAAACATGTGCTACACATGCTGATGTTCTACCGGCTAATATATTTTAAAAATGTGTGTGACATATTTAGTCTTTCTGATTGGCATTAAATGCGCAGTCAAAATGTGCAGGCAGAAAATACCACGCCTCACTGATAGGGGGCAGTGCTGAGCCCTAAAAAGCAAAATGGAAAACAGAACCTCTTCTTCTACGCATTGAAAAGGCCGAAAACAGTCCGAAAAATACAAGAAATACAATCGGAATAGAAGACAACACTCCTCCTTATGGATCATCTCCGTTGAAGCAGCCAGATTTTCTAAAATGAAGGCAAACAAAGATGATTTTTACATTAGCTCTATGGAGAGATTTGTGTATGGAAGCGTATGTGTAACATAAATCAAATTAAAATGGATTAGCACAAATGCTTTTTCATTTTAAAAATCTAGCTGCCATTTTTGACTCATAAATAAAATTAAAAACGAATCATCCTAACTGCTTTTTCATTTTACAATTCACCAGTGCTCATTCTGTAACTTAATTAAAATTAAATAGAAAAGGGCTTTTAAGATTTAATTTTCAAATTGCACCCCAGCAAAATAGTTACAAAATTCAATTTGAAATGTCAAAGTTGAAAATGCATTTGCAGAAATGCATTTTCATTTTCAGAATACAACTGCCCTTTTTGACTCAAAAAATAAAATGAAAGATAAATTATCCAAACTGCTTTTTCATTTTGCATTTCAGCATAGCTCGTTATGTGACCTAATTAAAACGATTAAGAAAATTTATTGCTTTTTCGTTTTCATCCCTACCCCCGCAAAAGGTGTAACATAATTCAAATCGAATTGGCAATCCCACACGGCGCAGGAGAATGACGTCAGGGCTCCTTCTTCTTCTTCAGTCCCCAGCCTGACCGTGCTTAGCAATCAATACGTTAGGGGGCGTTTGTGTATAGTTGATGCTGGTGAAAGAGAAGAAAAGTAACAAGAAGACAAGTGGAAAAGCATGAGAGTGTGAGCATACACATATATAAAGGCTGTGTGGTCCAAATTCAGGGGCTGCATCCTTCTAAGGACCCGTCCTCCCTCGTCTAAGAAGGACGTCGGGTCATTCGTAGACCAGGTGGACCACCGCATGTTAGACCACCTTCAAGTGAGGCGACACTTGGAAATATGCCGTCAAGCCAGCCGTTAATAGTAATATTACATTTCAGTTTTTCTTTTTTAATATATTCACAAAAATTTCTACATTTCTGTTTTTCTTCTGTCAAGATGGGGTATTGATTGTACATTAATGAGAAATAAAATGATCTTTTTTTGATTTTAGCAAATGGCTGAAATGAAACAGTGACAAATTTAAAGGGGTCTGTACACTAAATATTACATAATAACTATATGTATATATATATATATATATATATATATATAGTTTTATATATATATATATATATATATATATATATATATATATATATATATATATATATATATATATATATATATATATATATAGTTATGTAATATTTAGTTATATAAATAACTAAATATTACATAAAATGTTTCTAATATTCAGTTGATTTAAAAACAAAATTGTGTGCCAAATTGAATTGAATATATAGTTTTTTTCTTACTATGTGATGTCTTGCTAATCGACACTTTCTGAATAAATAAAATGAATAGATTTTTTTAAACAACCAGTGCAACAACAACTTTACATTTTTACATTTTATTTATGAGTCAAAAATGGTATTTGTATTCAGAATATGAAAAAGCATTTCTGCCAATGCATTTTATTTTTCAAATTTGACATTTCAAATTGAATTTTTTAACTTTTTTGCTGGGATGCAATTTGAAAATTAAATCTTAAATGTCCTTTTCTATTTAATTTTAATTAAGTTACAGAATGAGCAATGTTGAATTGTAAAATGAAAAAGCAGTTTGGATAATTTCTTTTTTATTTTATTTATGAGTCAAAAATAGCAGCTAGATTTTGAAAATGAAAAAGCATTTGTGCTAATCCATTTTAATTTGATTTATGTTACACATACGCTTCCATATTTGTGGAGCAGGACAGATGCATGCACTTCATATACAAACAAAGGGACGAACATAAACAATTTTTGAAATTTTTTAAAAAACAAAAAAAGAACAACAACAAAATTTTTTTTTTACAGAAATGAAATCTATCATATTGTAAAATGTGTATTGTATTGTATAAATATCATGGAATTGATTAAAACATTGATTGATCAAAGCATAATTAAAAGTTGTTAAAACAACAATCATGTTAGAAACTGAAATAGAAGCTTCTAATTTGGCCTTAATATCTCCAATTCCAGAGGACTCATCGCATCACCAGTCATGAACCTCAGTGGATGTCACTGGTCTGATTAGCCGTTTAAACTATTAATTGGGTGCTTTTACCTTAAAAACTTTTAGTTTATTTACATTCAGAAGCTTTTAGGATTCAGAAATCAAAAAAGCATCTTACTGATATCAGGTTTTCTTTAAACATAACGGTGTGTAAATATTCTTCACAGGCACCACAGCTGAAAATGGAGTTTCAAAAGAATCACTGAAAGAATAAATATCAGATTTTAGTTGCATGGCCTTTACTGAATATGGTTTTCAGTCTTTCAACTAAAGTTTCTGCACCATTAACCAACTGAGACATGTTCAGCTCTAACACCAGTAAGAGTGACAACAAACCATACTGGATGTTGGCTGCCCTTCTAACATCAACATTTGCTCTGCCTAACACTAGATGGAGCCACTTGCACTACATGTGCCATACAGCTATAGTTGGTTAAGAAGAGGCTCTCTGGTCTTTTTTTCTCTGGGGTTCAGAATATATTTGCGTGAATGACTCACTTCAGCAACTCTCTCAAACAGGCGGTGTTGCAGAAACACCTGGGAGTTTTCCAAGCAGACATAATGTTGACCATCCTTCCTGCAGAACAGCATCTCTGATTCCTTATTTTAATAAATGCTCAGTTGAACATGAATTATATTTTGTAAATGAGTCACTATTTAATTAGATTTTTACTGAGCGGGGTTGTTCTCTGGAAGGAAAACAGTACTAAGAAACGTCCCAGGCATCACTTTAAAATCTGCAATTTCTGCATATTCTGGCAGGAGATGTGTGTCATCATTTTTTAGTAGTTGTAGGGACATCCTCTGGCTGCAAATGCTTCAGACAAAGCAATCTGAGTGAGAGGGGGAGGGATGAAGAGGAGGAGGAAGGATGGACAGATTGAAGGTTAGGTGAAAGGACAATGTTTTTCACAGGTCCTGTTATGTTTCTGTCTGTAAAAAGTGTTCCCTTTACTGCTTCTCACAGCGTGACTCCCTGGCCTCAGCGCTTGATGACTGTGTTAGCAAACTGCAACACAACACCCTGACTCTTTGTAGAGTCAGAAGGGTTTAAAGAGGAGTGTGGCCTCTAATAATATCTATGGGGGGTTCCACAAAAAGGCCAGATTTAGATTAAATAACTTTTTGTTTCTCGATTAGGATCAAATCCTCCTGCAAAAGTTTTCCTCCCCCAGATTTTGTGTTGTGTTGAGTTAATTTTATTGGGATTGTAGGTGAAAGATCAACACAAAGTAGAGGGACACGATAAAATGGAAGAAAAGTGGAGATAAAAACCTAAAAATTGGGCCATATGTTTGTATTCATTCTCAGCACTGGGTCTTTTGGTTCGCTTTCAAAATATTTTGCCTGGGAAAAAACTGACAGCGCAATAAACTGAACACACCATCCTTACAGTGAAACATGGGTGTGGCAGTATCATGCTTTAGGGAGACTTTTCTTCAGCAGGGACAGGGAAGGTAGTCAGGGTTTATGGGAAGATGGATAGAGCTAAATCCAGGAAGAGAACCCAGTAGAGGCTGCAGAAGACCTGAAGCTGGGGTGGAGCTTCACCTTCCAGAAGGACAACCATAGGCCTCATTTTAACCAACGGTTGTCACGGTACCAACCACCAAGACCACTCAGGTCCTCCAACTCTAGCCTACTAAACATCCCTAGACTCAGAACTAAACATGGAGAAGCAGCTTTCAGTTTCTATGCTCCCCTTATCTGGAACAGACTTCCTGACGAGTGTAGAGCTGCTGAAACTCTGAACTGCTTTAAATCGAGACTAAAAACCATCTGTTTAGAATTACCTTTGAGTAAATGATTGATGTCATATGTATGAAATGTGTTCATGCTCTCTTGCTTAATTGATCTTTCTCTTGCTTTGTTGTGCATCATGTGTAAGGTGTTTTTCATGCTAATTTGCTACTTTTACTTTTAATTTCCAATGTTATATTCCATGTTTGTTTGTTTGTTTGTTTTGATTTGTTTTTAATCATCAAATCATGTAAAGCACCTTGAATTACCCTGTTGTTGAAAGTGTGCTATACAAATAAAATTGCCTTGCCTTGCCTTTAACCGGGGACATTTCACCTGCAATATTTATGATTGACAGTTTTGTCTGCACCACTTTGAAAAACCTGATGTGAAATGTCTTCATCCAGTGCAGATCTAACATCCACTTGTGCTCCCTGCACAGTTTCCATATAAACAGTATCCAAACTGAGTGGTAGTTAAATCACTCCATTCCTCTATTTTATACTGTCATGGTTTTTCTTTGCACGGATGCTGCAGCATTCTTTGCATGGGGGTGATGTTACACGGTTCAATAAAGACTCGCAGTCCACTGCAAACACCTTCATGTCTTGAAGACATGATTCATGTCTTGTGCATACATTCGAAAGCATGTACAGTATCAAAAGGTGACTGATTAACTCGTATCTCTTTAATGCAAGGTATTCTAAATATGCTGCTCCATGCATGTATGCACAGATGCCGCAGGGCCATGCACGCATCCCCAAACGGGGCACATAGGTGGGCATACACACTGGGATTTTTGGCCCATGCAACAGTTTTTGCTATCGGGCCGTGTTTCAGTCTAATTGTGTGTCGTGCATCTTGTAGTATACAGAGAATAACAAGAAGCGATTAACTCCTATCGACCAGCTCCTGATCAGCAATCACAGGGTCACATGAAAATCAAACCTGTTTGAAATTCTGGACGGCCCTTGTGAGCTTATCACACTGTTGAAGCAGAGTCACGAGCCGAATTTACCCGAACCTCTCACAAGTCACTCACTGGAATGACTCAGTACAGTTACCCGGCGTACTGTAATTAAGTACAAGAAGCAATAGTTTTTGCATGAAAGTAGACGTGTCAGTAAAAAAAAGACTATTGGAGTTTATGAACTTCAGTCGTCTTCAAAGCTGCATAAAAATAAATATTGTTTCCCCACATGTCAATACACTGCAGTCAGTAGTGGGCGATATAAACAGTATAAGGTAGAAATGATATAAATTTAACTCACAGATCTTGACGATACTAGCCTCCCGCTATATGCGGATCTTGATGATGTCGTACTTTGTACCAGGTACTCAATGAGGATAAATGCTGATGTTCAGTTTTCGTATTTACAATAGAAATTACAAGTTTTAAATTTACTGTTCTCCATTTAATGGAAAATAATCCTGTTGAACTTGAACCATTTTGAATTCAAATATGTGCAGGTTTATTTTTGTGTGATATTAAATTTATAAATAAGTGACCAGGAAAGCAGACAATTTTAATCTTTGTGTTTTCATAACATTTAGCTTTTAATTTATTTAAAGTATCTTCATCTTTATTTATATTGTGAGAATTTTTGTGTTGCAATTTTGAGAAAAAGATTAGAATTTTTTTTAATGCATTTTATATATATATATATATATATATATATATATATATATATATATATATATATATATATATATATTTGTGGTTTAGATCAAAGCAGAATTTTAACAAGATTAAATCATGTTAGAACTTGAACACTTTCATCCAGGTTTTAAATGTATTGTCTTTTGACGCGTACCTTTTGGTAATTTTAAAATGTCTCCATCTCCTCTCCGTTTAATTCAATTCAATTCAATTCAGTTTATTTATATAGCGCCAATTCACAACAGATGTCATCTGAAGGCACTTAACAAGAAGTCATATATTTATACAAACATTCCAATCAGTTAAAAAGTTTCCTATTTAAGGAATCCCAGCAGATTGCGTCAGTCATTGGCGTGAGGTTGGGCCCCGTTGATGCAGACTTTCCAACCACAGCAATCCTTCAGCAATCCCTCATACTGAGCAAGCATGTAGCGACGAAGGAGAGGAAAAACTCCCCTTTAACAGGAAGAAACCTCCAACAGAACCAGGCTCAGTAGGAGCGGCCATCTGCCACGACCGTCTGGGGGTTTGAGAAGACAGCAGAGAAAACACTCCTCTATTGTTTTTATTGTGGTACAGCTAACCTTCACAGGGAGATAAATGAGCTAAAAGTTTAATAATGAAATAAATATCCAATACACTGAAGATATTTAAACTGAGCTTACTTTCTCAGCAGTTTAATATCCCTTGGTACATGATGATAAATATGGGACATATAATGGAAAAATGGGGATTTTGACTGAGTTTATTATTTAATTTGACCTGCAGATTGAGCTGAGTGCAGCTGAACAACCTGTGATCCAAAATCCAACGGTTTTATTATAACCTGTCGCTTTAATTTCATGATTCATCCTGAGAATTTGGTAAAGAGTGAGTCAGTCGTTCTTCTGATGTCATGATTTCATTTTAAATGTTACACTTTAGATTAGATTTTAAACTTGTCTCAAACTTAAAAATCAGTTAAAAAATGAAGTGGTTTCGCACTCCCTGGCTGTGGTCCTGGCCGGGGGTCGGCCGGTGTGGGGTCTCTGTTGCCTGTGAGGGTCGGGGACGGCATGCGCCGGTCGCCTCTCTCTTTTTCTCTGGGCCGATTGTCATTGCCGGTCCCTGTATGGCGTCTCGCCTTGTTTGCTGGTTGGGGTGCCTGGCTGGTGGTCGCGGCAGCTGGGTGGCATTTCTGGGCCTGATCTGTCCTTTTTCGCACTGGACTTAGCTCCTGGGTCTTGGTCTTTATGCGTTGCGGGGCTCTGGGGTCAGGCGTTTTCCCGGGATCGGTCGGACCTGCGGGTGGACTGGCCGGGTAGTGGGCGTGCAGGGCAGGTGGGTGGGGCGCTGGGTTTGGTTGCCTGCCGGGCCATTGAGCAGCAGTGGTCGTTCCACAAGGGAATGGGGCTGGTGGATGTCGGCGTGTTGGGTTGACTGCCCGGTTCATCGGTTTGCTCCTGTTCTGGGCAGGTACGTCGCCGGGGTTTGGGCTGCGGGGACCTCCGGTGCGCTGGGGGCCTCCTTTGTTGGCGGGGAGGCTATTGCTAACTAGCGACAGGTGCTGTTCCCCTACGAGGGCACTTGGACGGGGGGGAGGGGTGTGCTGGAGGGGGGGCGAACTCAAACTGGGTGTCTAGTGTCCTTTGTGTATGATAGTAGAGCGAATGTCAGGGTGGGTTTAGTTCTCCTTCGGGTTGGGGCTGGAGGGACTGCCTTGGGGTCCGTGGGGCTTGGTGGTGCTGTGGCCGTGGGCCCCGGGTTGAACGTGCCATGGCCTCCTTCCCCTGGTGGATCCCGGTGAACAGCGGTGCCTATTGGGGTCAGTGGGGGAGCTGGCTCCCTGGGAAGACATTTTGTCTCCCAGTCCTTCCCTCCCCATCCCCGAACACCTCTGTCCACCCGCTCCATCACTTTACCACTCATATAGGGTCTTGGGGCATGGGCACATCACTGGGGTTTCCCTCCTCGCTATCCCGTGGTGTCCTGGGTCCCAATTTTAATATACATCTTAGACACTCCCACTTTTCATTCGACACACATGTAGGGACTTTGGGGTAGGCATCCAGAGGGGGAGCGGTTCAATCAGCTTCACCTCTGGTGCCGGTGCCCACTGTTAAACCACATATAGAGACTGAGGGCTCGGGGTAATGGTTGGGGGATGTGTGGCTGCCTTCCCCACATCCCACCCCTCTGTTTTAAATGCACATTATAACAACACGCATCAACACCATACTCGAGCGGGAGGTCAGAGGCTAGGGGTCTTCTCACACCCCTGTTCGCTACGGCCCATCAGGGGTTGGGGTCCGGAGGAGGAACAGGTGGTCTGGTCGGGGTCCTAGGCTGTCGGGCTGCTTTGCCCTTGGCGGTCTGCTTGTCTCCGTCCTAGAAGGTAGGGGGTCCATCTCCCGGGTTCGGGGGCTGGTGGCTCTACTGGGGCATTGGTACCTGGACCTGGGAGCATGAAGTGTGTATGGGGTGTGTGAGTGAGGGTACAGCGTCATTTCTTGGGTGTCTTGGTGAGTTAGTGAGAATGTATGTGTTTAAGAGGGAGGGAACGTATGTTTCTGCATGTCTTTGTCTGCCTGTCAGGTTGGGTCTTGGGCTGCCCTCTCGCCTGGTGCACCTCAGGCCTTACATTTAATGGGGGGCCTATTTCCCCTCCGTCACTCCCCCCCAGTGACTGATGCCCCTGCCTATTGGTGCGTATCAATCCGGTTTCGGACCTGGTTCGTGCCTGGCCGGGCCTGGGGGAGCCTGTGTGTCGGTCGGCCGATGCGCTGGGCCGATATTTTCTTTTGGTTGGTTGGGGCACCTCTTTTAGGGGTGCCAGGTTTGGGATTGTTGGGTGGTGCCTGCTCGGTGGCTCGGCGGGATACAGATCCAGCATCTCTGCTCTTTCAATCACCTGTTCTGTGCGCACCACGCGTGGTCGGTTCATTGGCAGGTTGGACCGGCCCTGGCCTTTGTTGGATGCCTGGTCTCCGGCGCTCTGCGTTGCGTGGGATCAGGACGCGGGAGCTGGTACAACTTGGTGTCCAGGTGCTGACTGAGCTCGGCCTGGGGATGCCGTCCGTCTGCTGCGGCTATCGGTGGGGCGCCCTGACGTGGGGCAGGGGTGGGGCGCTGGGATATTGGCGGTGGGGATTGGGCTGGGGTGGTGGCGGCGCGTGGCGGCCGGCCGCTGCCCCTGCAGTCCCGGTCCCTTGTCGGGTCCCTGCTGGGGGGTGGGGCGCCCCTGGGCCCCGGCTCCCCCATTCCGTTGACCGGCCCGCCCTGGCGCGGCCGGTTGCCGGCGGGCCCCGTGGGCTCGTCACTGCTGCCCCCCGGGCCCCTGCATAGTAGCCGCTGGACGTTCCCCTGGGGTTCTCCTTTCCTCCTCTCTTGGGGGATGCGGTCGGCCCCGCCGGGTCCGCCTGGGGCTCTGGGGGTCCTTTGGACGTCTTGGCTCCGATCTCCTTCATGTCTGCATAGATTCCTGGGAGACGGATTGATGCCTGCTCACACCAGCTATCGAACACTCTTATGGAGAAACCTTATATGCACCAGCATGCTAAAACACACACATAGATGTGGGGTCTCTGGTGTTTACAGATATATTCTTGGGCTGAGGTTATCATTACTAGAGCTTGATTAATCGGTACCATGAGTTTTTCTGTGACATTGTTGTTGTATTTTTATATCCATTTTTGTGTGATGTGGTTGTGTAGTTCTTAGTTCACGATGTTTGGTTGGTTTTGTCGATGTTCCTTTTTCCTTTTTTGTTTTGTTTTGTTTTTCCCCCTCTCTCTGCCGTCCTTTGGTAATGGAGGCAGACTTCAATGTCTTCCTGTGTTTTCTTTGTTCCCATTCCTCTCTTGTATTTTCAACTCACCCTCTCTCTTGACTTTTTGTTTCCTACCTCTCTTCTTCATCTTCTTTCTTTCTTCCCCTTAATTTTCCGTCTCCGGGTTCATAACATCAGGAAATAAAACCCCCAGCAATTCATAATAAAGATTTTTCACACATATATCAAGTGGAGGACTATAGCAAAAGCTGTACTGCTCCGCTTGTGAAAGTAAATCTGTTTGGCTTCTACTTGGTACTCGGACACAAATTCTGAGCTCCACACTGCCAAACAGCATTTAAAAATGTTCTAATCTTTTTCTCAAAATTGCAACACAAAAATTATCACAATATAAATAAAGATGAAGAAGCTTTAAATAAATTAAAAGCTAAATGTTATGAAAACACAATGTTCAAAATTGCCTGCTTTCCTGGTCACTTATTTATAAATTTAATATCACACAAAAAAAAACCCAGCTGTGGTGGTTTAACATTTAAATCTAGGCTCTTGTGAGGCTCCTGAGAGTCACAGCTCAGGGGCTTTTTGAGTTGTGAGTGCAGAGGTCCTAATGATGGCTGCTGGCATTTCTTCTTCTCTCCTTTGCATGCTGTCTGTCACAGGTACACCAGGGAGACTATAGTTAACTTAATGATTTAGGATATTTATGTAAAAGTCACTGCAGGCCTCTAAGACTCATAACAAGACATAATTTTGATGCAAATTATTCACGGAACCTCTCAAAATGTTTCAACTATACAAACTGAGTCCCTCTGATGTAAAACAGTTCAGATAGAGTACCATACAATGGTTTAGTCATAGAGCTGGGCAATATGGAAAAAATGCTATTATCATAATATTTTTCATATTAGACGATATTGATTTATATCACAATGTAAAACAAATCACTATTTTTGTCAATATTTAACATTCCCTGGTACTATTTGAAGATATTAGTAGGTTATTTATGAATTACAGATTTTTTTTCAAAAGTTGAACATGTCATCGGACATTATACAACTGTTTCGTAAATATTAAAGGAGGTTAGGGCCGGGCAATATGAATTAATAAATAAATAATATTTAGATATTTTTTCATGCCAAAATTGACTTTTGATATGAATCGATTTTTTTTCTCCATTTCTATTCCTAAAAAGAAATGACAAATGACAGAAAATGAGTAACGTTTACTTGATAGGGGACAGTGTAGAAAGGGGAGAGAAGTGGAGGGAAGACATACGATAAAAGTCCGCGAGGTTGGGAGTCGACCTCGGGACAGCCGCTCCAAGGACAAAGGTCTCTCCACATGGGGCGCCCGTATTAACCACGATGCCCCAGAAAATGTTTCTTCAAACTTTGTTTCATTTCAATCACCCCTGCTTGGAGTTGACCTGAATTCAAAGTCCAAATAAATACACGCTGTTAAACATGCTTGTAAAACAAGATGGAAGGCCTTGCACGGGATGACATCCCATTGATCTATGGAAACCCAAGAGGTCCATTACTGAATTATTTTTTGATTTTCCAAAAATTAAATCTTCAGAAAATTCAATCAATTGATATAATCAATACATTGCCGAACCCTCGTCATACCTTCTGATATTGCATTTATTTATTTATTTATGTTTCTGGATGAAGATCAGCACCTCCAAATTCGAGACCAGGGGTAGAGTACCATCTCTGGGTCGCGGATGATGTCCTGCCCCAAGTGGAGGAGTTTAAGTATCTTAAGGTCTTGTTTATGAATGAGGGTAAAATGGAGCGAGAGATTGATAGGCAGGTTGGTGCAGTGATGTGAGCGCTGCATGTTGTGGTGAAGAGATTAACTGCTCAATCTACGTTTCTACCCTTATCTATGGTAACGAGCTCTGGGTAGTGACCGACAGAATGAGATCATGGATACAAGCGGCTGAAATGAGTTTCCTCCGCAGGGTGTCTGTGGTCTCCCTTAGAGATAGGGTGAGAACCTCAGTCATCCCGAGGAGGGGCTCAGCGTAGAGCCGCTGCTCCTCCACATCGAGAAGAGCCAGTTGAGGTGGCTCAGGCATCTGGTTTGGATACCTCCTGGATGCCTTCCTGGTGACATCTCAGGTCTTCCTCTGGGTCTCCTCCTGGTGGAACATGGCTGGAACACCTTCCAGGCACGTTCCATCAGGTGGAGACCCAGAGAAAAGACCCAGGACACGCTGAAGATACTTTGTTTTTCTGGTGGTCTGGGAATGCCTTGGGATTCCCCCTGCAGAGTAAAGGGAACTTCTGGTACTGTTGGACCTCAGCGCAGCATTTGACACTGTTGATCATGATACAGTATATTATTGAAAATACTGTAGAACTGGGTCAGACTCTCTGGTACAGTACTTGGCTGGTTTGAGTCTTAACTAAAGAACAGGAGCTTCTTTGTGTTAATAGGCAACGTTTCATCAGAACAGACAGAAATCACATGTAGGGTGCCCCAGGGCTCCATCTTGGGGCCCCTTCTCTACATTCTTACCATAACTATGCAGACAATACTCAGCTTTACATTACAATGTCACCAGGTGATTTTAAACTCATCCATGCCCTAAGTTAATGCATTAACCAAATCAAAATATGGAGGGGCCATACCTTTCAACAACAGCTAGAAACTACTGATCAGGCCTGAAATCTAGGTGTAGTGATGGACTCAGACCTGAACCTCCAGGGTCACATAAAGGCAATAACAAGGTCAGCCTTCTATCACCTGAAGATCATTTCTAGAATTAAAGGAGTGATGTTGCAACACGACCTTGAAAAACTCGTCCATGCTGTTATCTTTAGTCGGATTGATTACTGCAACAGCGTCTTCACAGGTCTGCCTAAAAAGTCAATCAGACAGCTGCACCTGATCCAGAACGCTGCCGCTCGTGTTCCTCACTAGAACCAGGAAAGTAGAGCACATCACCCCAGTTCTAAAGTCCTTACACTGGCTCCCTGTAGCTCAGAGAACAGACTTCTAAATACTTTTACTAGTTTATAAATCATCAAATGGCCTAGCACCAAAGTATTTTTAAGATCTATTGTCACTTTTCCAAAAAAACATCTTCTTAGCGCTGCCTTTGATTAATTGAGAAATAATAACGGGAATGTTTTAATGTTCTTTATGTTTCTGATGTTGTGTTTTCTGTCTCCTTGGTTTAATGCAGAGTTGTGAACTATAAAGCAGAATACTAGGAAGTTGGAGAGAAAATGGTGCTCTACACATCTAGAGGATTCCTATTTAACCTGGAATAACAGTCTACTGCTGTATAAAAAGACCCTTCGACAATGATGGCATTAAATTGGCCCACAGTAATAACGTAAAGAACCTCAGCGTTATTTTTGACCAAGACTTGACATTTAAATCCCATATTAAACAGGTTTCTAGGATTTGTTTCTTTCACCTTCAGGAATATTGCTAAAATTAGAAACATCCTGTCCAGGAGTGATGCTGAGAAACTAGTCCATGCATTTGTTACCTCAAGGCTGGACTACTGTAATTCTTTACTATCAGGAAGTCCACAAAATGCCATTAAAAGCCTTCAGTTGATCCAAAATGCAGCAGCAAGAGTTCTGATGAATATTAAAAAGAGAGATCACATTTCTCCTGTTTTAGCTTCCCTTCATTGGATCCCTGTTGAATCCAGAATAGAATCTAAGATCCTCCTTACATACAAAGCCCTTAATAATCACGCTCCATCATACATCAGACACACTATAGAAAGTACTCATATATTAGATCTTCTGTTCCTACTAGGGATGGGCATTCGATTAAACGGTCTTCATCGATCATCGGGAGAATTAACGATCGATTTTCGATTAATCATTGATATTTTTATATTAAAATTCAGTGTTAATAGGCTATATTAAAATGCAGTGAGACTAGAAAAAGCGTGTTTACTCATTGAGATCTTCATTACAAGTGGGACACCTCTTGTGGCAGTTAAACAGAATAAATTCACGGTAGTTGCACAAAGTAAATATGCGCTATAAGCAGCGGAGACGACAACTAAAAGATGGTACTCATTAACACAACTGACTCTCATATTCTTTTTCTTCTCCCAAAAAGTAAAAAATAAAAAATTAAATAAAAAACGTCATTTTAAACAATAACTTAATAAAAAAAATCTATAATACATATAGTTTTGTGTTACATTTGGCAAAAAGAGTCGAAAAAGAGGATGAGAGAGATCAGCGTACCTAACAATAAATTAGGCTCATTAACAGAGTAAAAAAGACAAAAAAACCAAACCGTAACTTATATACAACTTTAGCACCAGTCTACTGATTTTTGTTGAGAAAGATGAGCATGTTAACGTGTGCTGGGGTCAGAAGCGAAAGCAGCCTGGTGACCAGACTGACTATCACCAGGCTGCTGTCGCGTCTGACCTGCAGCGCCGAGATCACCTGCTGTGAGGGGACAGACGTCGCTGTGATACACAAACCTCCATGCTAACTTGGCAAGCGTCTGGAATCTTGTTTGATTCATTTTCCACCAGTCTGTAGGGAGCAATCCAGGGGGGCGGAGCCTCCCTCAGAAAGTAATCGGTGAGTAAGTTTCTCTGCTCGTTGTGCGTCTCGGCTCCTCCGTGCTAACACCTACTTGATGCTAGGTTGAGACCAAGAGCAGGATGCTCCACTACGAACCAGGGTTGGAAGTGCGTTCAAGTACACAGCTTCTCAGTGTTGGCAGTGAAGCAAGACTTTTTTTTGTCTGTTTTTTTTTGTCAAAGTGGTCCCATGTCACACTGTGCTGCGACCTCTTCATGACAATGCTACTTTTGAAATACACAGAAACTGGCAAGAAACTGAGTCGGATGTGGGTTTTATTTTCAGTCATCGCCCTCGTTTGGTAAAGTGTTTAATTACTGCCACATAGCAAAATTAATTGCATTCCTTCAAAACTCACACAATGCAACAGAACATGCGTTAATTGATCGGTAAAATAAAATGTCATCGATGAAATTCTTAATGATCAATTAATCGATCGTCGATTAATTATGCCCATCCCTAGCTCCTTCTGTATTTCTGCTCTGTCTTCTCAAACCCCCAGACGGTCGTGGCAGATGGCCGCTCATACTGAGCCTGGTTCTGGTTCTGTTGGAGGTTTCTTCCTGTTAAAGGGTAGTTTTTCCTCTCCACCGTCGCTACATGCTTGCTCAGTATGAGGGATTGCTGAAGGATTGCTGTGGTTGGAAAGTCTGCATCAATGGGGCCCAACCTCACGCCAATGACTGACGCAATCTGCTAAGATTCCTTAAATAGGAAACTCTTATAAACTGATTGGAATGTTTGTATAAATGTATTGAAATTACTTTTCTTGTAAAGTGCCTTGAGATGACATCTGTTGTGAATCGGCGCTATAGAAATAAACTGAATTGAATTTAATTTTTATTGTTGTGTTATTGTTGCTTTTATTTTGTCCACTAATCGTGTAAAGCACCCTGAATTGCCTTGTTGTTGAAAGTGTGCTATACAAATACATTTACCTTGCCTTCCAAACTAATGGGAAACAATTCCAGAAGATTAATACATGAAGCTGATTAATAGAATCCCAAAAATGCGTAAAGATGTCTTGAAAGCAGATGGTGGCTGATTTAAGAAATAAAACATATTCTGGTTTCTTTTAATAATTTTCAACATAATTCCACATGTGTTCCTTCATAATTTTGATGTCTTCAGTATTGACAACAAAAAAATTAGAAAAGGGAACAATGTTATATTAAAGTTTTTTTTCAAACTTGTGAAGTGGACCGTAGGCCTGTTTTACCACCTTTTGGGCCCAGTTTTTATCGCTGTTAGCCCACATCTGGAAGGTCCTGGGTTCAACTCATGGCCTCGTTCGCTGAAGATGTGGTCACTTTAACCCCAGCCTTCCTACCATTACGTTGCAAGTATTATGCAGGTATATATAATGGATGGATGCTCTTCGGCACAGGGTTTTAGGCTTCTCTGAGACTGCTGTAAGCCAAACTGGTATAAAAATATTCTTTGGCACATCAGTTAAAAATCATAACTACTCTTCCAGACCGTATTCAGTTTGGTAGATTTGATATCAACTAGTGCAGATATAAATTAGTGTCTGGTATAATTGTATATTTGCCAAGTTAGGGTTAAAGACATATGAAGGGTTGATGTGGAGGGACTTGTCAATACTGACTTGCAGAGTGCACCATCTAGTGAATTCTGATTTGTACAGCATGATAAAAGGCCTGTAGCTTTTCTGCGTACCTTGTTTTGATGATTTCTGTACCAGATTTCAGAAGAAACGGCTAGAATAAAGGAAATTCTAGAGTGGAAAAAACTTTCCAGAATATATCTGGAAAACATTAAAATTGTACCAAACCCCTGGTACTTTTAAGTTTAAAAATTGTTTTGGATTGGACTTGGCACCACCAGTCTGAAGTCATTAAACACCAACTATAGGTCACACTTTGATTCCTCCGCAGAATAGAGCGGTTCCGTCGGGGTGTGGTGGTGGGTACAGGCCACAAAATCAATAGTGTTCAAATGGAAAATTTCTAAGAGAATCCAAGGGGAGAGATCGAGACCTGATAAAGGCGAGGGAGAGAAAGAAGTTTGGAGATTGGGAGAGAGAAAGGGGTTTTGTTCACTTAATTAGAAAGCTTGGAGACCACAGGGCCCAGGAGTTGAAACAAGCTGTTCCCAGCAGCCATTTATCCATATTACCTGTGAGCTGCTAGATGAGATCTACTGACTTAAAATCCATTTTCTGATGAAATTACATTGAGAACAAATTACCTCTCATTCTTGCCCTGCTGTCATCAGGTTGTCCTATGTTCCTTGACACCACTAGAGGTCAGTGTGACCCTTATAAGCGCAGATAGGGAAGTGAAGATGTCATGCACTGCTTAGATGGGTAGGAGGGGAGTTTGCCGCATGCTTTATGGTCATGTCTGCAGAACTCCATGCTGCAAAGCTTTGGCTGTTTCCTGCTTCAAACAGAATCTCCGTCTACATTTTCTCTTGTTTCTTTTTCTGTTCACGTTGACCTGGTTCTGCTTTGCAATTTGCATAAGCTGGCTGCAGAGATCTCTGCTTACTCGTGCGTATTGCTCAGTCAGAGTAAGCTTGCTGTTCAAAAGGAATAGCAAATGACTCCATTGCCCTCACTGACGTATGTCAGTCTATTTCAAGCTTAGCGACTAACACTGTCATACATGGCCAAGTAAGAGCTAATGATGTACGTGCCTGGTTGGCCCTGCAACGTCAGCCCGCTGCTTGGTTAGGCAGGAGATTGCTTTTAAACAGGAGCAGAGCACTTTATCCTCATCCCCATGAACCATCACCCGAGTATATATCCCAGCCCCTTGCCAAGCTGCTGGCAGCACTCTACTCATGGAGGAGACATTCCGGGACATCAAACATGCGATGTGACCTGATGCAGCAGCAGTGGCATTCCCCTATGGGGTGCCGTTTGTAAAGTTACACAGTCGAAAACTGATGCAAATTGGGTTATTTTGCCTTTCATAAAAGAAAAAACTGCGGGTTCCTCTTTCTACAACATATTTGGGTCCATGTTATAAATTCATTTATAAATGTCACAGTTTCAGACTAAATATTTAGTTAGGAAGCTACATATTTAAATTGCAAACAATTAAATTTACAAACTAAATGTTTAAATATTTTGCTTCCAAACTAAACATTTAGCTTCTTAACTAAATATTAAGTCAACAAGCTAAATATTTAGTTTGCAAGCTATTTAGTTAGGAAGCTAAATATTTAGCTTCCCAACTAAATATTTAGTTAGGAAACTAAATGTTTAGCTTCCTAACTAAATACTTGGCTTCTTAACTAAATATTTAGTTTGTGAACTAAATATTTAGCTTGCTTATTAAATATTTAGGTATAAACTGCAACATTTATAACTGAATGAATAACATGGCAAAAATATGATTTAGAAAAACGAACTCCCATTTTCCTTCTCTTTATGACATGCTAAATAACTCAAATTATTGGTGTTAATTTTTGACTGTGTAATTTTACAAACTTGCCCCACACCTCCCTCCTTCAGGTATCCCCGCAACAGGAGGCATCTTTCAGCCCCATCTCCCGATCAATCCTGATTTACAACATTTTTCACAGAGATCAGTCTCAGACCCTGCTGAACCCCCGCTCCCCCCCCGCTCTGAGGATGACGGTAGCCGCAGTAGGAGTGGAACAAGTTGGTGCACAGGAGAGTGAAGAGTCGAGCCATAGAAGGGGTGAGAATGAGTGAGGAACATTGCAGATAAAGAGATACAGATAGAGTGATTGGGCAGGTGGGTGGAGGCGGATGGCATTTGGTGGACTAAATGCTGAAGGGACAGGAAGGGCCCAGCCAGCCGCAAAGGCCTGAGGCCGGCTTTCACATGACTCTGTGTGTGCTCGGACGCTGGAGAGTAATAGAATCCCAACGTGATGTGTCAGGATGCTTGGGGGGGGGGGGGGTTAAATTTAGCTGCAGGCAAGCAGCTCTGCTGGGCTCAGGGGGCTTCAGCTTCTACCCCTGCTTAGTCCTCTCCACCCCTCTGCTCTGGTCATGCAGGGCACAATATGACTTACCTTCCTTCCATACCTTAGCAGGCATAATGGCCACATGGTGGGATGTATCACATTGCCGTGTGATGGCATCAGGGATGGGGTGGGTGGGTAGGGTGGAAGATAAGTCGGCCATGCTTTATTTCCAGGCGCTGTTAGGGGAGCATCTGTTGGCTTATGCAGATATTGAATTTCAAAGGCAATCACGCATGCCGTAAACTGATGTTCTATGATAGAAAAGATCTCATGTGATTGATGTACAGATGTTTGATCTGATCTTTCTCATTCAGACAGTTAGGCTTCAATGAATCGTAACTTTTCCCCTTCATACGTTCAGTGGAAAGTGGCTCCCCTCAATGTCACTGGTTTTGTCCTTAAACACCCCCCCACATGTCTCCAAGCCCCCATCCTGTCTCCTCTTTAATCTTTGTCAGTGGAACATCAAAAGACAGCCGCAGGAGTTTGGAGTTCTTGCATTTACACCGGTATGCAAACACTAAAGGCCTGTACATAGATGACACTGTTTAATGATCTGAAAGTTAAGTCTGGTCTTATGCCGTTTCTAAATTTAAATAAAAAAGCCTCTAAGTTAAAGTTTGGTGTCAGTACTACCTAACCCACAGCTTGTAAAGACTTTTTTTTGTATCCAGCTGAGAGATTTAAGTTCTTGTTTCTGGAACACTTGTTCAGTCCTCCGGCAAAAGACTTCTGTCTGGAGCTCTGCTGGATTCCTGGGCTTTGTTGCAAGTACTGGCTGTTAAGGGTTATCCATAGATTTTCAATGATGTGTGAGTTTAGGCTCTGTCTCTTCAGTTGGGTTCTCTGCAGCAAGTTTCTAAGTTCAGTAAAACAGTGAGCAAGCTTAATGTTTTTTTTGCACATTTACAGGCAAATGTTAGACTGGCGCCTGTAAAATAATCTGAAAATAATGATTTTTAGAGGTTGAGAGTCTTGGAAAAAATGTTGAGTTGGAAAAAGAAGCACAACTTTAACGCAAAATGTATTAATTAAGGAGTCAGGAAACGTTTCCTCAATAATCATGTTAAATGTTTGCAAACATTTAAAAGATGCATTTTTCTGACCTTTTTTTAATGTATGACTAATTATGTTTGAATTCACCTCATGATTTCATTACAAGCCACAATTAGGAATGTTCTTTGGATAAAATGCTTACGCGTGATCAACGCTTTCACCTCTGTGCAACCTTAGATCCATTAATTAGATAATAATTTGTGAAATTTAAGCAGGATTTTTAATGAAATGTTAAATTATGTAGCCTATGTAAACCTGACATTTTGGTTTGTTGAAAGCTTGTAAAGGTTTAGTTACGGTGTTATGTTAAAATGTAAAATTTAAATATGTTCCACTGATGTGGCTTAAAATAATCTTTAATTTAGTTTTATATTTGTCAGGTTTTTCAGGCTCTGATGCATGTTGAACCCAGCCTCTGATTGGTGTTTGACTGCTCTCATTATCGTTTTTTTCTCAGATTATTTTCCATAGTCGGTATGAGGTGCGGTATGAGGTGAGGTATGAGGTGAGGTTTCCGATTAATGCTCTCCTGTTAGTCTAGGTGGACGTCCATGTCTTGGTAGGTCTGCAGGTGCTCCATCCTGTCTCCATGTTCAGATGATGGATTGTACAGAGCTCTGGGAGATGTTGAAAGCTGTGATGTTGTTGTAGAACCTAACTCTGCTTTACTCTGTACCACAACGTTCTCTCTGACTGGTCTGTTGGGTTCCTTGGTCTCCATGATGCTGGTTGTTCTCCAGTGCGAACTCCTAAATTTATTAGCAGAGCCCCCGTATCATCACACCAACAACATAACATGAGTAACAACCTGTCTGCCACACTCTCTGGTAGCTATGATAACGTTTAAACTTGCCTTTAAAATACGTTTTTGCCTCAAATACACAAATATACAAGTTTTGAAGGTTTCACTGCCTAATTAGAAAGCTGGTTGCTACATTTTATACACAGCGGAGGCTTGGTGAGTGAAAATCACCTGTCGCAATAAATCCATATTTTAAATAGGACCCCTGGTATTGTCTGTTAAATGTGGCTTTCTTTACCTTGAAAGTCGTAGGGTCTTCTGTCTCTTCACTGGACCTTTTCCTTTTCGCAGAGAAATCTTTCAGAGACCTGAAAGAGAGTGTGAATGGGTGAATGACTGAATATAGTGTGAACCGC
Organism: Valencia hispanica; assembly: GCA_963556495.2. Lineage (NCBI taxonomy): Eukaryota > Metazoa > Chordata > Actinopteri > Cyprinodontiformes > Valenciidae > Valencia > Valencia hispanica. The sequence goes on from OY747706.1 coordinate 3,817,747, forward strand.
TTTGAGGTCCTCATGGACTAAATAAAGCGCTATACAAGTACAGGTCATTCACCATTTACCTCTGTTTTTGTTCATTCTGCTAGCTTGTGGGTTTGTTTTTAGCGATGACGTATCACGTGACTGAGGCAAGCACCATGACGTTTGTCAAAAGTGATTTATAGCTTGATGTAACTGATGTAACTGAGAGAATCCAGTCATTTTTCAAAATCAAACATTGTTTAGACTCAGATAATAAATAAAACTGAAATACTGCAAGTTATTTATTCCTTCTGTGACCCGTGGCCCGGTACCGCAATGAAGCTAAGCTAACTCAGCTAGCGAGACCTTTCCGTGCCAAGAAAAACCGTGTGAAAAAGAAAGAGTTCCCATAACGTGAAGTACACCAACAGAAAATCTGTGTTTTAGCGTGCTTTTGTGTTAACTCAGAAAGGCCTGAATACGGAGAAAGTAGATCAATTCAAGAGAGTCTGAACACTAAACAGCTGCACGAAGTGCAACAGAGACGTCAGTAAATGACGTCACCTCTGAACTAAAGAAACAAACATCTGTCGTTAGACTCAGATTACATTTCATTGAATAGAAACGCATCGCATCGAAAGCCAGGCATTGCTTCCTTCTGCATCCCAACTATGTACTGCTTGGTGTTGGTTTGTCACAGGACGTCATAAGAGATGGTTACGTTTGTGTTAGTGACATGAAAAGTGCCGACTACCATTTTTAAAGGACTTTGTTTACTTGTCTTTGAGCCCTTATGGGCTCCCGTATTGTTTGATTTGGTAAAAACCAGAAGGACACTAAAAGAGTCAGGATTCCTTCCATGTGATATTAAACCTTGAAGCTGTGGTGCTTTTCAGTCATTATTGGGTCAGTAATGTTGTGTTTATATTCTCCATAAGGAATGATGGTTTCCTTTAGTGTTTCCAACATGATGTTTAAAGCCAACAGACTGAACTGCTTGTTTGGTATCGCAGGTTTTAGAAAGTAATCATGTGATCTCAAATGGGAGCTGCAGTCTTGAATAAAAAAATCTGCCTGTCTGTGCCGTGTTCTGAAAGGAGCTCTAACGATGCGTTCGTGAACAGAGGGTTGCAGTTAGGAAATAAAACCTAATCCACAGACAGTCTAATTGTTCCTGTAGAAAGAGCTGCAGATCTGAAAGGGCTTTCAGATTTAGCTGAAAAAAACAGTGTGCCCTGCTTTCATGTCTGACAGGTGTAGGTTTCCTTGCTGGGCTGAATCCTAATGTCTGATACTTTCTGACAGCCTCGAATTAATACACTCAATCAAATGGCAGCAAATTCTTGTTATGATGATAATCTGATTTGTTATTAAAAAGTAGAAACGTGGAGAACATTTGAAGGACACTTAAGGACACATCATGCTTCCCTCCTCTGAGTTTGACACACAGAGATAAGAATAAATGATGAACTGAGTGGGGGAAAAAATGGATGACTGTGTTTATTGACAATCTTCTAGCGGATGAAAATTAGACTTCATCTCCACTCAGTAGCTGTCAGAGAGATTATATTTTGCAGAAAAGATGGGGCGGCTTTTTATTTGTCAAACACTCCATAGCTATTATTTCCTCCTCCTTTTTAATGTTTGTGATAAAAAGAAGGAAATGTTGGACCAATAATCTCTGCTTTGTGCAGGTGCTGCTGTGGGTACAAAATGGAAATGTGCTGATTTTTTTTTTATTCTAAAGTAAATATAAGTAAAATTTTCTTGTTCTTCTAACTCTCTCTGGATGGCTGTAGCAGTGTAAACTTTCTAGCCGAAGAACAAGTAATGGGATATTCCCTTATGTACAAGTAACATTGCGCCTGGGTATTTCAGATTCCCAAACTAGTTTTTCTTTCAAATATTTTAGGTACGCTCTAGGAAACAAATATGCAAATAGGCTAACTTCCTGTGAATAATTTGAAGTTACGTTCCACAGAAAAATCTGTGACTATGCAGGGGCCTGCTGTAACACTAGCATTAATAAGCAATTTGTTATAATTATGGTATAATTGTTCATTCTGTGAATACATTTTGATCATGTTACTTTGGATCAAATTATGCCTTTACATGTATATATATTACATATATGTTACATATATGTAAGTAAACACCTTAACACTATAATATTTTTTGTGGAACAGGGTATAAAGCTTCTAGAATACTGCAGTAAAAGGGTCTGTCAGTGTTTAGCTGTACATGAAACACTGTAAGATGAAAACTAATGGTGTTTCATAAATATATAATAAAATGCATACTGGGAAAGTTATTAGGGAGGTGTTCTGTGCATTTATTCTGATGTGATTTGTGAAGCTATAGCAGATCTTGTTACTCCTGGATTTTTAAAATGTTCCTCTGATTTAGGAGCTCTGATTACGCTGCTCCTCCTCAGCTGCTCAGGTCGGGCTATTGTCTGTAGCATTACTAATTCTGAGCTAATTCTGGCTCATTCCTTGAATATTTCATATTTTCGGCACAGTGTAAATATTTCCATAGTGTTCACAGTGTAATTGAGTTCATTATTAAATTAACTCAAATAAAGTGACCTTTACTTTATGTTTATGGGTTTGTTAGTTGATGAGCTGGAGTAGATTTGGGTTAATCAACAGATTAATCAAAGACATAATCATCCTTCCATAAACAATTTAGTCATTTGCGTATCACCTCAATATTCATTTTTTTGTTAATCACTTGACTCTATTCTGGGGACGATTGATGAGCAGCTCCGACTCCCAGTCACCCAATCAGTATCCTTAACACTGTGTGGTTTTAAATAATAAGCCTGCTTTACACAAAATGAACCTTCCAGCACTAGCCTCCAGCTTATTTGTTGCATCTTAGCATTTAATATGTGCCTGTGTGTCAGTGCCAGTGGCAGTTAATTAATATGCATTACAGCTAAGTGCTCAGGTGTCGCAGAGGAGACCTGGCATTTTGTGCAGTGCAGCGTTGAGAAAGTGGGCCGTGAGTTATGAGGGACAGGACGGATTGTGACACTTGGAGTCGGCCCTTATTCAGTGTGCACCTTTTGTCTTCGCGCTTCCACCGTGTCCCTCATCTCTGTCATCCACCGAATTCTAAAAGTCCATCACCCACAACAAATACCCAGCGGGCGTCCCTTATGGCCTCTGCTCTGCAGGTACAGTTTTACTGTAGCTGTGGTGACAATGAATCAGAATCAGAAAGGGTTTATTGGCGAATGTTGGGCAGGTTTACTACATTAGGAAATTGCTGCGGTAAAAAAAAAGAGACAAACACTTAAATAAAAATATAATGTGCTAAACAGATTGATATATACATGAGTGCAGGTAACGATCAGTGTAAATCAGACAGGTGCAATGATGGTGTAAGTCAAAACATTGTGAGCTGTGGTTTAAAGTTGTGAAAATTTAAATAGCCCATTATTTGTTTACCTTTTTAGTAAGAAATGTCCACATATTGATGTCTGATCTCGATAAAAAAAACTAACCCCATTTTACTTATTAAACAAAAGATATCAACAAACTGTGATGTAATAGAGGAATAAGTTAGGACACCCTATAATAGCTGGCCTTACCACCTTTGGCTGAAGAAAGTCAGTTATTAACTTCTTGTATCAGTCGGAAAACAATCAGTCCCACTTCTCACTTCCAGCTGTTGGATGTTTATGTTGGATGATAGTCTCCAATTTTCCTCTGATGAACGATAGAATTTCAATTCAAATTTTATTTTATTTATATAGAACATTTACTACAACATAGTTGCCCATAGTGCTGTACACGTTGATAAAGACAAAACAATAAAAAATACATAATAAAAGACTAAAATAAAACATGAAGGAAAGCAATTGTAGTTGTGGTTGAACACAATAAAAATATTACAATTCCCACCACAAAATGATAATAATATGAAGGTTACTTGGTTAAAAGCCAATGAAAAATAATGAGTCTTAAGTAACAACTTAAAATATGGAGCAGCAAATTTTTCCACAATTTAGGAGCAGCGACTGAAAAGGCTCTGTCACCGTTTACGTCGATAAAGGAACCTCCAGGAAGAAAAGAGAAAGTTCTAACTGGAACATGATGTTGGAGCAGCTCAGACAAAATAAACAGGAGCCAGGCAATTTAACGCTTCAAAAACAAGTAACTGGATTCTGTAGCTAACGGCCAGCCAATGCAAAGCAGCAAGGACAGTGGTAATACGATTGTGCCGTCTACCGCAGGTCAACAAACGAGCTGCTGCATTCTGAGCGAGCTGCAAACAGAGAAGAGATGCCTACATTAATCATCGCTACAGTGATCAAGCTGAGAAATAATAAGGAGATGGATGACCTTCTCGAACTCATTTTTAGGCGGTTAGGGCTTAACCTTCCCAAGCAGCCTGAAATTGAAAAAGACACTCTTGACAACAGAGCTCATCTTTTTTCTGTCCATACTCCAAGGTTTTTGGAATTCATGATAGATTCTTTGATGGTGAGCTGAGCAGGTCTTGTTGCAGCAAAGCCTCCACAAACCATGACATCTCCACCTCCGTGTTTTACAGGAATGCTGTATTTGGTTCATATGAAGCATGTCCTCGGTTCAGGTCTCCAAATAGTTCAGTTTTACTCTCACCTACCCAAAGAACATTCTGGTTCTGGTCTTTGTCGACTTTCTCTCTGACAATCTTAAATCTGACCTTCATGTTTTCCTTAGGTTTCCTTCTTGCACACATCTCATGAAAGGTACATGTCTTTAGTCTCCTTCTGATTAAACAGACATGAACTTTCATGAAAACAGTCGAATGGCTGATGTCAAATACTTTAGAGACTTCTTTATCAATCAATCAAACTGTATTTTTTTACCCTTTTCATACAAAGTTTGCAACTCAAAGTACTGTACAGATTAAAAATGACCCCACATAAACCACATTCCCATCACTCCCCCAAATATTTGAAATCATGATCACATTTATACCCCCCTCCTCCCAACCTAACCACCATGCGCACACACACTCAAGAGCAACAATAAAAGGACAATGGGCCGAGTACAGATGAGCCAGGTATTGTAAGGAAACACCATCAAAGGAGCCATCTGCACCGGCAGCAGCACATCAACAGCAGCAGCCAAGGCACTGACCCAGGGCGCCCAGAGGAGGCAAGGCCGAGAACCCCACCTCCACCCAAGCTCCAGCTGGAGAGCAGCCAGGGAGCTACAGCCGACCACTGCTCCCGAGGCAGAGGGCTCCCATAGAAGAAACACTGGAAAGAAGATTAAAATAGCAGGTTAAAATATAAAGCAAAACAGTGAATAAATATGATAAGACTAAGTAGTAAAACACTGATAAAATATAAGCAAGCAAAACATGGAGAGCAATTAAACAGACCATATAAAAAATAATAATCAGTTAAAAGTTAGGCTAAAAAGGTGAGTCTTGATCTGCTCTTAAAAACATGAACATTCTCTGCGACCCTGACGTTCTCTGGCAGCCTGTTCCAGAGGTGAGGGCCATAATAATGGAAAGACGCCTCACCATGAGTGTGTGTCCTGACTTTAGGGATGACAAGGAGACGGCTGCCAGCGGAGCGCAGAGACCGCCAAGGTTCATATGGTAAAAACAGTTCTGAAAGATAAAAAAATCCCAAGACCATTAAGACACTTTAAAACCATAAAAAGACCCTTAAAATCAATCGTAAAACATACGGGGAGCCAGTGCAATTAGTTTAAGACGGGTGTGATGTGTTCCCGCCTCCTGGTCTTCATCAGGACACGTGCTGCTGAATGTTGTAGAAGTTGTAAATCTGAGATATTATTTTTGGGAAGGCCAGAAAGCAGAGCATTACAGTAATCAATCCTACTGGTAAAAAAAAAATCAATGGTAATAAAAGCATCAGTGTCTCCGTGTTGGCCCGAGAGAGAATGGGGCGGACTCTGGCAATGTTCTTTAGATGATAAAAAACCTATTTTAGTAATGTTTTTAATGTGAGGGATAAAAGTCAGCTCAGAGTCAAAAATCACGCCCAGGTTCTTCACTTGTAAAGGATTAAAAGACAGTGATTGTAGTTTTGGTAACAGTTTCTCTCTCTGAGCCTCAGGACCGATGACTAAAACTTCAGTTTTATCCTGGTTGAGCTGGAGAAATTTTTTTTTCTGCCATCCAGGATTTTATGTCTAAAATGCAGTTAAAAAGTGCATCCATTGGGCGTGTGTCATCGGGAGACATGGAGATGTACAACTGTGTATCGTCAGCATAACTGTGAAAGTTGAATCCATGTATTCTGATCATATAAGCATATAAAGGTTAAGAAGCACTGCGCCTTAAATCGAACCCTTTGGCACACCACATGTAATCTTGTGGACCTTAGAGGAGCAGGTATCTAAACTTACCATAAAAGTACTTCCTCCTTCGCTGCAATCGGCTGCTTCGCTACTTTGCTCTCCCTTCTGCTTGCATTTTTCTGCTTATTTTTATTTTTTTTCCCTTATGATCCGACCTGCAAGACTTTTTGAATACATATAAATTTATGGGAAAAACCTTTTTTAGTAGTAACGGCAATATTTCATAGATCTTTTATCTTAAGCGCTCTGTGTGCGTGGCCTACACACAGCTGAAGCCTGATCTACAGCATCTAAGTACTTAGCATTTAGCTAAAGCTAGATATAGCTCGTAAGGTTGCTAACGCTAAGCTACAGCAACAAGATGCCTTCCATCTCCACAATGGACTACCAGGACCTTCTACAAAAGATAACAGCACTGGAGAGGAAAGTTCAACGGATAGAAGTTAATGTGGAGGTAAATGGATTGTGTGGAAATGAAACAACCTTATCACTCTTTCAAAACAGTAGAAATGAGCAAGCTAACACACGGCTAAGAGGCAGGGATAACACGACCAAGAAAGAGGGAGCCTCTGCTCATTACATTAAATCACCGAGTGATAATCCTCCCTGGCACTATCGCGGTGCTAAGCCAAAAACTAAATCATTTCTCTGGGAAACGGGAGGACGTAGTGCAGGCTGGACACAGCGAGCGGAAATCTGTTTTGAGACTGACTGGCCTGCACTCCCTACAAGAGAGAGGGCTTCTTCTACTCCCGTACATGAAAGGACACGGGACAGAACAGCTGCAAATGGGAAAGTTAGCCACAAACTTTCAAAACAACGGAATGTGAAGCTGCAGAACAGATTTGCTCCACTGTTGGAGAACCCTGGATCTTTAACTGACGACCATCCACCCCAAGGCAGCGAGATGAGGACTGATAACCTGTCAGAGAGTGAGAGGCCACAGAGAAAGCAAAAGACTGGGCCTGAAACTCCGATTGTAGGTGATTCCTCTGTAAAGGACGTTCAGTGGATGTGTGGAAAGAACACCAAAGTCTTCTGCTTTCCAAAGGATATGGTCAGTGACATGAAGAAGAGGATTCTGAAAACTGTGACTAAATATCCAACAGTGAAAAACATGGTTCTCCACACAGGGTCGAATGATGTGTCCAAGCAACAATCGGAGGTTCTAAAACGGGACTTCACTGGATTATTGAACACCGTGAGCTCGTTGGATGCAGCAGTATTCATCAGTGGACCTTTACCACCTGTCAGAGGAGGAGAAGAAAGATTTAGCCGTCTTTTGGCATTAAATAAGTGGATTTTATCTGCATGTGCTGACAACAAACTGCAAATTATTAAAAACTTTCAGAATTTTTGGGAACGTAGACATCTTTTTAAGGCAAATGGATTTAGTTTGAACAGGTCAGGTGTAAGACTGTTTACCTCCAATATTTTCTACTTCCTGCGTCATCCTTCTGTGCTTGGAGCCAAAAAGGAGATACACAAAGGCTTATCTCAAAAGGTAGACCAAATGAAGCTGAGTGCAGAGGGGAGGAACTTCTTCTGCCCTCACTCATGGGAAGCTTCGAACAGAAGAAGGAAGCAGGATCTTTATTTGCCCCAAAAGCCCTCAACAGCTCTAAAGAACAGGACAGCGGACCTCCATCGCCCCCGTAAACCCCTGACAGCCCACAATCTTCCCTACCGCCCCCCTACCCCCACTCCCCCCATCTGAAATTCACTGAGCAGATGATGGAGCGGGTCAACATTGGGCTCAGATCTACCCCCCAGACCAATCTGTTTTCTTTACCCATAAACCCCACACCAGGACGATCAATGGTAGACCAACAAGCCCGGCCCCCTCCTACCCCACCACGTAAACATGTACAATCTCCACAGTCTGATGTATGATGTGTTAAGGGTCCAGGCTGCGTGGATATCAGCAGTCAGAACTTTTCCCAGGACAAGCTGGGACCCTGTTCATTAGAAGGTTCGATAATTTCTGTACTTATAAGTAACAGAAGGAATGTAGTTATGTCAAAACACAGAGCACTGCATTCTAAAAGGTTTTTAAGTAAAGTAAACATACGCTGTACACAGCCCGCCCCAAAACACAAACGGCACAGTAATACTCTTAAACCTGTTAAGATGGCCTTATTAAATGTCAGGTCTATAGTAGGGAAGACAATTTAATCAATGATCTTATCACTGAGCATGGCCTTGATTTTATGTTTTTAACTGAGACTTGGATAGATAAGAATAGCAGTGTTTCCCTTATCGAATCAACCCCTCCCAACTTTAGTTTGGTCAACCAGGCCAGACAGAACAGGAGAGGTGGAGGAGTTGCTGTTTTATTTAATGAATCATTCCAGTGTAAGCAGTTATCTCTTGGAAGTTTTCCTTCTTTTGAATATGTTGCTGTACAGCTGAAGGCCTCATCTAGAGCCATGTTTGTTAACATTTATCGGCCTCCAAATTACTATGCTGACTTTAATGATGATTTTAGTGAACTGCTGTCTATAATCGGTGTTGATTATGGCTGTATAATCATTGTTGGTGATTTTAACATCCATATTGACAATCCCCAGAACAAAGGGTCTAAAGACCTGAGTAACACTCTGGACAACTTTGGGCTGACTCAGCATATAACAGAGCCCACACATAATAAGGGTCATGTTTTGGACTTACTGATCTCGAAGGGTCTGGGTATTTCCAGGATTAATGTGCGTGATGTGGGCTTGTCTGACCATTGTTGTGTTTTCTTTGAGAGTATAATTTCGGTTCACATAAATGTTTTAACGAAGGTTATCACAAAACGATGTATAACTGAAAACACTAGTGAGATCTTTAACCAGGTCTTCTCTCTAACACCTGCCCTGTCAGGGGGTTCAGTCAATGAACTTGTGAACAGCTTTAATGCTAAAATATTAAATGTTATGGATACTATTGTTCCCACAAAGGTGAAGGTTATCTCTGGAAGGAAAAAGTCTCCATGGAGAAATTCCACACTGGTGAGAAATGAAAAAAGGGAGTGTCGGAAAGCCGAGCGCAGATGGAGAAAAACAAAACTTCAGGTTCATTATGACATGTATTAAGAGAAACTTCACTCTTATAACTTACAACTGAGGAATGCAAGGAAGTCATATTTTACTGACATCATCACCAGGAATAGTCATAGTGCTCGCACATTATTTGCTGTTGTCGACAGGCTAACAAACTCTCCTGTGTCAGTAGCACCTGAACTCTATTCCACCAAGGCCTGCAATGACTTTGCCAAATTCTTCACAGACAAAATCCAAAATATTAGACAAGCGGTTGGTTCATTAACGGCAGGTTCAGGTTATGTACAGTGTCCACGGAAAATCCGTTTAAACACCATTAAACAGTTTTATCTCATAAACAGCAAAGATCTGGAGGACATCTTACGTCAACTGAACTCCTCCTCTTGCTGTTTAGACATCCTGCCCACAGGCTTTTTCAAGAAGCTCTCAAAGATCTTGGAGTCAGATCTGTTACAGATTGTGAACTCATCTTTAATGTCGGGTGTTTTCCCAGAGCCCCTGAAAACAGCTGTAATTAAACCCCTGCTGAAAAGAGACAATCTGGACAAGACATAAATGAACAACTACAGGGCCATCTCCAATCTTCCATTTTTAAGTTAGATCATTGAAAAGGCTGTTTTTCATCAGCTAAATGACTTCTTAAGACAAAGCAACTGCTATAACGTCTTTCAGTCAGGTTTTAGACAGCACCACAGCACTGAGACTGCTCTAACCAAAGTCATCAATGACATTCGTTTGAATACTGACAGTGGAAAAATGTCAGTGTTAGTTTTACTGGATCTCAGTGCTGCATTTGATACAGTTGACCACATTATTTTACTCAAACGACTGGAGAACTGGGTGGGTCTCTCTGGCACTGTACTAAACTGGTTCAAAACGTACTTGGAGAACAGGAAGTACTTTGTGTCAATAAGTAACTTTACATCTGAGCAGACGGGAATTACATGTGGAGTTCCCCTGGGTTCCATCCTGGGACCTCTTCTGTTTAACATCTATATGCTCCCACTGGCACAGGTAATAAATAACAACAATATAAATTACCATAGCTACGCAGATGACACACAGATATATAATAGAATGTCACCAGAAGACCAAGGGCCTGTACACGCTCTTGGCAAATTCAATGAGGAAATTAATGACTGGATGTGCCACAATTTTCTGCAGTTGAACAAAAACAAAACGGAGGTAATTGTCTTTGGAGCTAAAGAGAAAAGATTGAAGGTCACCACAGGGCTTCAGTCCATACACCTAAAAATCACCAACCACGTCAGAAATCTGGGTATAGTGATGGACTCAGACCTAAACTTTGAAAAACACATTAAGGCAATCACAAAATCAGCCTACTATCACCTCAACAATATCTGAAGGATAATAGATCTGATGTCTCAGCAGGACCTGGAAAAACTAGTCCATGCATTCATCTTTAGTCGGCTTGATTATTGTAACAGCGTCTTTACAGGTCTACCTAAAAAATCAATTAGGAAACTGCAGCTCATCCAGAACTCTGCTGTTCGAGTTCTCACTAAAACCAAAAAAGTGGACCACATCAGTCCAGCTCTGAGGTCTTTACACTGGCTGCCTGTCTGTCAGAGGATAGACTTCAAAGTTCTGCTGCTGGTCTATAAAGCTCAGAATGGTTTAGGACCAAAATACACCAGTGATCTCCTGACCCAGTATGAACCTACTTGACCCCTCAGGTCATCTGGATCCGCTCTTTTATCAGTTCCCAGAGTCAGAACCAGACATGGAGAAGCTATGTTCAGCTTCTATGCTCCACATGTCTGGAACAAACTCCCAGAAAGCCTCAGATCAGCTGAAGCACTCAGTTTATTTAAATCCAGGTTAAAGACCCACCTGTTCTCAGCTGCCTTTGATTAGGTTTTTATTCTAAGTTTTAAATCTGCATGGCTTCTTTTAAGATTTTTTTTTCTTTTCTTTTTTTTAAATCATGGTTTTTATTCCTGTACTTTTGCTTTTTCTGCACCATGCTGTAATGCTTTTGATGTTTTATGTAAAGCACTTTGAATTGTCTTGTAACATGAATTGTGCTATACAAATAAACTTGCCAAACTTGCCTAAATGTCCCGTCTTTATGTCCCTCACCAGACTCATAGCTGCTCCAATCTTTTCTCTGAAGACCTCAGACCAATCTTTGGATCTCACCATGGGGTTCACGCTCACTTAACAGTCAGGAGCAACAAACTAAATATCTGACGTTTAAAACAGTACAAGCTTCCTTCAAAATGCTGAGTGTTGATGTTCTCATCATGTCCACCTGTGTGTGGTTTGAGCCATTTTGGATGTAAATAGATTTAGGGGTGTCCTGATTCATTCCTCCTCAGAAATAAGTATTTTTAGTATATTTTACAGATTTTTTGGAAAATTTATTTAGTTTGTTTTTGCAACTTGAAATTTTCAGTATTTTTAACTGGTATTAAATCTCCACTATAAGATGTTTTAATAATTTGACGCCCCAATAGGATCTCCTGATTGGCGTGATTTGTTCGAGATTCCTGCTCAGAGGAAAGGAAAATAGGAGTGGAAAAATATCTATAATTCCTTCCTTCCTTCCTTCCTTCCTTCCTTCCTTCCTTCCTTCCTTCCTTCCTTCCTTCCTTCCTTCCTTCCTTCCTTCCTTCCTTCCTTCCTTCCTTCCTTCCTTCCTTCCTTCCTTCCTTCCTTCCTTCCTTCCTTCATTTTTCTCTCCTTCCAAATTTTCATTCTTTTGTTTCTTTCATCGGTTCTTTACTTTCTGAGAAAATCCAGTAGGTGATTTTTCAGAGATTTTCTCGTACATCTCACTGGATAATTTGCAGAATACGTAACAGATTGGGAATCTGATCGAATGAGGGAAACTCTCTTTCACATGGAAATCAGGCACATCGGGAGCAGGAACAGCCACCCCAGTCGCAGGCATATGGTGCATTAATGGGCGACCCTCAGGAGTCACTGTGAAACTCGGTCACATTTTGGTCCCCAACACCCTTACATGACAAACAATGGCCAGGTGCCATGGAGACGGCAAGGCGGCTAATTCATCACTAATGCTTCCTGAGTGACACATTGGAATGACATGGTGTTCAGCACATGTCTGTCTCCATTCCTCCCCCTCTCTCCCCCTCTCTCTCTCTTGCTCTCTCACTGCCTCCCTCTCATTAAAAGACTAACACGTAATGTCTTAATTATTTGGAGCACATTAGAATCTGAGTCATTAACAAGTCTGTTTTGTATAGCATGTCCCTGTTCCTGACCCCACGTGTGATAACTGGAATTGCCTTCATCCAGTCTTGCTTCGGATCTTCTCCATCTGTATTTGGGTCTGCTTTCCTTCCGTCTCTCCTGTCCTCCCCCTGCAGGGAGATGAATAAGCTGTGGTGCAGACATGCCTCAGCAGTCACTCTCTCAATCCTTGAGGGATGATCAAAGCTGTGGGACACAACCTGTCCAATTCTCCACCTGTCTCATCGACAACTAGATTTAGCCGTAAGAGGGCGAGGATTCAGACATCTCTATTCTTCACTCTGTCTGTCACCGCGCTGATAAATAGGAACCACAGAGATGGAGGCTGGCTTTAGCTTTGCTATCGCTGCGGCATCTTTTCTGTGGAAGCGCGCTAACAAGGAAGGAAGATTCCAGAAAGGAAGAAGGTTGAGCGGGTCAAGCAGTGATTTGTTCACACAGCCAAATGCTGATGTGTCTGAATGTGATGTTTTACTTTGTTTACTACAAGAAGAATGTCTTTACCAAGACATCCTTGTCTGATCTGTTGGATTTTTGCTCCTAATAACTGTAAAATTCTAGGCTCATTTTAAACACTTGGTGGTGTCAGCATCATGCTGTGGGGATACTGAAACTGTTGACGACAAGAAATTCATTGCTGAAACAGAGAATGTTTGCCCCAAGACATATAGTGGATACAGCAAACGTGTAAGAAAAACGTTGCCCATCACCCTGTAGAGACCATTGCCACTATAAAACAGGGAGATGGCAGCTTTATGCTGTGGGAATGCTTTTTATTCCAGCAGGGACAGGGAGGCTGATCACAGTTGATGGGTAGATGGGTTGAGGTAAATAGGGGACAGTCCTGGAAGAAAACCTGTTAGAGGCTGTAGTGCAATGTTTTGGATTAAAACATATTAAAACCCCTTAACGTTCCTAAGTTACATACCTCTGGGTTAAATCTTCCTTTTTTCTTAACACTCCTATGTACATATACATATTATACATCATCGGAAAGCTAAGAGTCTTGTAATTCCAACAATGTAAACCAATCAAGGAGACAAGTGAAACTCTAAAAATGTGAAAATCATGCAAAAGTTAATTTATTTTAGTAATGTAGCTTAAAAGGTGAAACCAATATATGATATAGACTCGTTACATGCAACGCGATAAATTTCAAGCCTTTTATTTGTTATAATTTTGATAATTAAGGCGTACAGCTTATGAAAACCCCTAATAGGAAATTACAGAAAGTTAAAATATTGTCAAAATGTTCAATATTTTAGGCTCAAAGTGTCACACTCTAATCAGCTAATTAATCCAAACCACTTCCAAAGGGTTCATGAGCCTTAAAATGGTCTCTCAGTCTGGTTCAGTAGGAATCACAATCATGGGGAAGACTGCTGACCTGACAGTTGTGCAGAAAACCATAATTGACTCCCTCCATAAGGAGGGAAAGCCTCAAAAGGTCAAAACAAGTTGGATGTTCCTAAAGTGCTGCATCAAAGCACATTAATAGAAAGTTATGTGGAAGGGAAAAGTGTAGAAGAAAATGGTGCACAAGCAGCAGGGACGACCACCACAAGCCGCTCCTGAAAAACAAACGTCAGAAGCGTCTTACCTGGGCTAAAGAAGAAAAAAAATGCTAATTTTACATCTCATTTGGAAACCAAGGTCCCAGACTCTGGAGGAAGAATGGAGCTTTATTAAGTCCAGAGTCAACGGCACCATCTACCAGGACAATTATGAAGCACTTCATGCTTCCTTCTACAGGCCAGCTTTATGGAGATGCTGACTTCATTTTCCAGCAGGACACGGGACCTGCCCACACTGCCAAAAGTACCTAAACCTGGTTCAATGACTGAAGGATTGCTGTGTTTGATTGGCCAGCAAACTGCGTGACCTTTGACCCCCATAGAGAATCTATGGAGCATTGCCAAGAGAAAGATGAGAGACATGAGACGGAACGATGCAGAAGAGCTGAAGGTCTTCCATAACACCTGAGCAGAGCCACAGGCTGATAGCATCCATGCCACGCCGGACTGAGGCAGTCATCGATTTTCACAGGTCCCACATTTCTCTATTTAAGATCCTTGTCTTATTGATTTCATGTATTATTCTAATTTTCTGGGATTTTGAATTTGGGGTTTTCAAAAGCTGTAAACCATAATCATCCAAATTATGCAAAAATAAAGGCTTAAAATATCTTGCTTTGCATGTAATGGGTCCATATCATATAATTCGAATTACTGAAATAAATGAACTTTTGCATGATATTCTAATTTTTCGCGTTTGACCTGTTCAATCATAACTGTAGACACAGCAAATGCTTTTGCCAAACCACTCAGGGAAAAAAAAAATGTCCGACTCACTGTTCAAAGCCTCATATGAGTGACAGAACCAAACAAAAACGTCTTCTTCTTTTTACACCCACAAGAGCCCGATTAATGTCCTCCAATAGTATAGCTAGTCCACAACAAGTCTGACGTCAAAAATCCAGCATAATCCACGGCTGAAAACCTTCATAATTTCCTTCCTTTCAAGTGGATCCCACAATGTTTTGATCATAGTTTCTGTCAGCATGCTCATATTAGCCTAAAGATTACGCTGCACACTACAGGAAGTGTTAGCAATTCATTGACATCTTACTTGAACCAATAGGTAAAGGTTTACCCCCCTCCGCTGTGGCAAAATCTTAAACTATTGGCTGATGGGTGAAAAGCAACTTTCTCATTCTTCTTTGTGTCTTTCCAACCAATCCAGGGGGGGGGGATTATGATAATTGACCCCTCGAATAGCCAACGGAATGATGTACTCACAGATATCTCACATGAGGGGCGGGGTTTATTGCAGAACAAACTTACTTCTCCAAACACAGATGTTATAGTATTATGCACAGTTATGCACCAGAAAGAGATCCTGTCGGCAATGTGGCAAAACACACTTCCAAAAGAAAATACAACATAGAGGAAGTCTTAGAGCTTTGTTTGAGAGGGACAGTTATAATTCGGACTTTTTTGTTTTGTTTTTTAATCGGACTGGTACAGTGATGTGTTCTACATTCACCCTGGGGAGGGCACATTTTCTGGCACTCTTTTGGGAAACCTTAATTGTTAGAAAAACACGTGCAAAATGCTCTTTTTTTGGTTTATTACTGTCAAATATGGTTTGGGTAAATGTAATATTTCAGGCTTTGGACCCAGTGTATTTTAGTTCACCGCTCTATTCTGAAGACATTTTTAGAGCATGTATTTATAGGAAATAAGTAGGCGGACATAAAATGGTATCTTTTCCAGTGTATTGACGATCATATTACTTGGTAACAATAGCACTTAGCTAGATTCTCACTGTTGTGGGGGAAACTTCAGAGTGTTTGCTTTCCAAAGAGACCCCAACCAGGACTTTAAGTTTAATTTGGGTATGTGTTTTTAAAACATTTAGGGTGAAGATTGCAGGAATGTTTTGAGGTTTAGTGAGTAAAATGGCCTAGTCAAAGTCTAGACCTATATCCTATTACATGAAACTAGTTTTAATGATCTTGAGCTATTTTGCCAAGACTTTGCAACAAAGCTGGTAAGCTGGTTTTGTGAAGTTTACGGTTGTAACATGATAATATGTAAAACATTCATGGGGTATGAATACTTTTGGAAGACACTGTAACTATTGTAAAGCGTTTGGTTCTGGTGTGTTCTCACACATTTTTGTTTAGTCTTCTATCTATCTCTCGGTTATGACCAGCGTGTGAAGAGCAATCTGTTACTTGGCTGAGACCTGCAGTTCTTCTTTCCATACGTCTTTCTTCCCCTGCCTATTTTTTCATCTTTGCTCCAGAACCGCTGCCTCTCTGTGAACCCGCTCCTTATGTTACGTCCTCCTGGTTTATGATGTTTCAAGCAAACACATTACTAAATTCTTTCTCTCATAAATCCTTCACTCTTGTCTGTGTGTGCACCTCTATCTTTTACCTCCTCCTGTTTCTATGGATGACTTGTACCTGGTGTTGGCAGTGTTTTCTTTCCTGCCTGGTTTGGACAGAGCAGCTTCAAGTCCACCAATGTTTCATGCAGCATGTCAAAAAGATTATAGGTGAAAATAATTCCACACATAGATATCCCTGTCTGCCTGTGATACACGTAAAAACATATGACGTGTAATGGTTTAGTACAAGGGATCCTACATGCACACACCCCTGTCAAAATGGCAAGTTTTTGTAAAATAAAAAAATGAGACCATGACAAATCAGCTTGTTTCACCTTTAATCTTTTAATAGGGAATTGAGGCTGTAAATTTTCTACTGAAAAATAATCAAATTGAGCTCCAGGTCTGCTGAACTTTATTCATAGTTAATCAGATTTCCTTTAATGGATGGCAGATGTATCCCGCTAACTGATAGTGAAGTGTAGTGAAGCGTTGCAATACTACCACCTTAAATCACCACTGTGCGTTTTGTTAAAAGAAGATCAGTCTTGCGTCAATTGGCGCATGAAAGTCAATGGGGCTAATCACAAAATGTCCACCGTGAAACATCAGCAGTGATCAATCGCCAGTGTTTGTTCTAAAGCTGCTACTGTGACGGCTGAAGCAACTCTGGCTCCTGGCAACTGTTGAGTCCAACATGACCACAGCCAAGGTTCAACAACAAAACTAAGGCTGCAGAATGTATGCTTTCTGTCTATGCTAGCTTATTTTATAACAGGTGCACAGTGACTTACATTGTTGTCTAGTTGCTTCCTTCTGGTGCATGCTGTTGATTTGGCCTTCCTATAAGATAAATAGAATATTTACAGTTGCAAAAAGCTCCCAGAATGTTGAAGTTATTTTTGCCTAATTTCATGTAATGTCACCACATGCAGCAGTTTATTGGAACCTATACATGAGCACATCGCTAACTAGTTTAGTATTTAAGTAATTCCTCCGAGCAGAGCACAACTTAAACATACAGAATGCTTAAATGTTTGTTTCCTAACTTAATTTCCCATCCCACCATGAAACATAGAGATGTCAGCATCATGCTGTGGGGATACTTTCCTTCAGCAGGGAAGCCAAGCAGAGCTGATGAGTAGATGGGTGGAGCCAAATAAAAGACAGTCCTATAAGAAAACCTGGTAGAGGCTGCAAAGTCCAGACCTAATTCCAGAGAATAGATTAGGAATCTGTGATGTTCACAGATGTTCTCCACCAAATCTGGCTGAGCTAGAGCTACTTTGCAAAGAAGAATGGAGAAAAGAACCTGTTGGAAACTGCTGGCAACATATTTTTCTAGTTCTAGAAAGTATTCATTCAGGGGGGCTGAATCCAAAAGCACATCACATTTTTCAGATTTTATTTGCAAAAAAGCTTGTATATATTCCTTCCACTTTAAAAATCTGGGATGTTTAACATGTAAAATCCCAATAAATTAAACAAGGATACAACATGCAGAAAAGAGGTGCAAATATTTTGGCGAGACGCTACATTTTGGGATCTGCTGTGTTTCTCCTGTCTTTGAACACAAACACCGTCAGCTAATTGCAGCAATGACCTGTGCAAATTACCGTGGGCTCACAAACAAGCAGAAGTGCAGATAATAAGGTTATATTACCCACCACAGTGGTTCAGCTTGTTTTATGTACACACATATTATGCCGAAATGTGACAGTAAACCTGCTGACTTGTAAATGAGCTGGCATGTTGTTTGGCTTGGATCCAGAACCGCTGCTTATCTGTCAGCGCCACTAAACAAAGTCCTGTTTTCACGTCTGTCTCGGGAGGTTTCAGCCTCCATTGTTTGTCCACAATATGGATTCATGTGAAACTGCTGCAAATGAGGTGCTCATTAACTCATTAAAGCCTAATTAGTTGTAATTAGAAAGAAGAAACAAATTTAGCCTTGTTTGCTTTAAATAGCTGCTGTTTTCAAAGACTAATGGAGATTTCATAACTTCTTGGAGAGCATGTAGGTGTTTGGAAAGCACGGACTCTCAACCCAACAACATGGATGGTCATACAGCCTAAAGCTTCCTAAGCAAGCTTCACAGTATAATGAAAGGAACAGTCGAGCAAACAAGTACAATGCCAGGTGAGTGCAAAGAAAGTTCGGAAACTCTTCATAATTAATTCAAGTCCTGACTGATTACATCTGACTTTCAAATTGAGTATATTTGCATTGAAATTGAATACAAACGTAATTGTTTGAAAGAAGGCTTTAACAAAGTGTTGAAGTGCTGAGGCGGTTTTAGGAGTTTGACTGTCCCAGAGGTCGTGCTTGACGTTTTGTTGTCATTTTTTTAAACACATATCTTCGTTGAGTTTTGCACTATAACAGCACATATCGAGTCAAAAATATATTGTTAACAATGTTTGTCTTCTCTACGCACCCCCCCGATACACCCCACACACCCCCATTCTCCCCCACCCCACCCGGACCGCCCATGTACTGCATTACAATGAAATAGCCAAAAAAGGTCATAAGTGACTAAGGAGAACTAAAGTAATTTAAACAAATGTTCTGTTTCTGTTTGCCTAATACGTAAGCAAATCTCACATATGTAAATAAATAAGTAATAAAAAAAACAGGAGTTAAAGGTATGATCTTGCCTTGTGGATTATTTTCTAAGGTAATAAGATATCAGGTCTTGATTCTAAAAAGATGAGGATTGAGTCCCATATCTTGTGATAGACATGGGTTTTACGTTTAATTATGTACATGAGCCTTTCAACAGCCATGCAGGAGGAAAAATCTGTAATCCATGAATTTAACGATGGACAATGGATATTCTTCCAGTGTAGTAGGCAGAGGTTCACCAGCATTCTTTCATGAGTTCTGAGTGTTGAAGTTTCTGGAATAAGGCCCAGAATACAGATCTTTGGACACATTGGAATTTCTTTTTTTATAATATTGGATACTGTGTTAATTATCTTTTCCCAAAATTCTTGCAGGTGTCCACATTTCCATATGCCAGGTGCCTCTCTCGGTTCCACATTTTATGCAGGTGTCTGGTATGTTTAGGTTAAATTTGTTTAGCTTTTCACGAGTTATATATGTTCTCATGAGCCAGATATAATGAGTCAGTTTATATCACTGTTCATGGATATTGTTTTGGGCTTGTAAACACGCTTTCTCCATTCCTCTTCTGAAATATCTGTATGAAAGTCTTGTATCCATGCTAATCTTTATCATTTGAGGACTCGGTAGTCGTGTCTAGCAGTTTCTTATAGATCATCGAGATCTTTCCCTTACTATGAGGGTCTGATGTTGCCATTTATTCTAAAATACTTAAATGAGGGCATTGGTAGGACTGCATCCAGGAATGGATAAAACTACCAATCTGAAAATGTTTAAACAAATGAGTTGGAGGGATATTCCTCGAATGACATAAGAGTATTATTTTTATAAAGGTCTGAAATCCTCTGTAATCCCAACTGTGCCCATTCCCTAAATCCAGGATCAGATTTACCTAGTTTAAATAATGCGTTGCCCTAAATGGTGGTAAATTGTGATATTTCAGGTTTTTCTCCAAACATGTCTAATTGTGCTTTTAACAAATGGATTAACTGTGTCCTTTTTAAGCCTCTTTAAAGAATCAGAGTAGGGATACCTGTCTAGAGTAAGTCCTCTGGCATTTTCCCTCTCTATCTGAACCCAAGGTAAGTTGGATTACTTAGAGAACCAAAAGAAAGCCGATCTAAAACGGGCTGCTCTAAAATACCATAAAAGGTTAGGAAGCTGGAGTCGTCGTCCTCCCCCGGTCATACGGCAGGTATAGTAACGTCTTTTGTTCCTTATGACATTGGTAAAGGTTTTCTGCATGTTAGAGAAAAAGCCAGGTGGGGTGAAAGTGGGCTTGATTGAAATAAAATTGTAGGGAGGATATTCATTTTAATTATATTTAGTCTACCAATTATAGTTAAGGGGAGAGACATCCACCTATCCAGACTTTAATTTACCTGAGCAATGATGGGGTCATAGTTGCTTGAGATTATATCTTTGATTTGAGGTGTACTATTCAATTCAATTCAATACAAAAATACTTTATTGATATATTTATTAGGACCATTAATCCCTAAGTATTTGAATCCCTCTTTAGCCACTGAAAAATGATGTTGGATTGTTGGATTATTTCTTTCTTGGTTATTTAGAAAAAGTATTGATGATTTAGACTGAGGGAAATTAAGTGTTAGTATATATCCATCCATCCATCCATTTTCTTCCGCTTATCCCGGGTCGGGTCTCGAGGGCAGCAGCCTAAGCAAAGAGACCCAGACTTCCCTCTCCCCAGCCACTTGTTCCAGCTCCTCGGGAGGAACCCCAAGGCGCTCCCAGGCCAGCCGAGAAACATAGTCCCTCCAGCGTGTCCTGGGCCTTCCCCTGGGCCTCCTCCCGGTGAGACGTGCCTGAAACACCTCACCAGGGAGGCGTCCAGGAGGCATCCTGACCAGATGCCCGAGCCACCTCAACTGACTCCTCTCGATGTGGAGAAGCAGCGGCTCTACTCTGAGCCCCCTCCGGATGACTGAGCTTCTCACCCTATCTCTAAGGGAGAGCCCAGACACTCTGCGGAGGAAACTCATTTCAGCCGCTTGTATCCGTGATCTCGTTCTTTCGGTCACCACCCAGAGTTCGTGACCATAGATGAGGGTCCTGTTCCTGTTCCTAACTGGGATGAGAATCAGCACCTCCAAATCCGAGGCCATGGTCTTGAGCCGGAAAAGGGTGGGGTCCCTTCTCCGGGTCGGGGATGGGGTCCTTTCCCAAGTGGGGGAGTTTAAGTATCTGGGGGTCTTGTTCACGAATGAGGGAAAAATGGAGCGGGAGATCGATAGACGGATTGGTGGGGCATCTGCAGTTATGCGGGCGCTTTACTGGTCTGTCGTGGTGAAGAGAGAGCTGAGCCAAAAGGCGAAACTCTCGATTTACCGGTCGATCTACGTTCCTACCCTCATCTATGGTGTTGGTATATATCATATAATTAATTCTTTAAGGAGTTGTTGTAGATGGTGATGGCTGTGGGCAGGAAGGATTTCCTGTAGCGGTCTGTATCGCAGCGAAACTGAAGAAGCCTCCCGACTGAAGACGCTCTGTTGTTGTATGACTGTCTCATGAAGAGGATGCGCAGGGTTGTCCATAATTTTTTTGATTTTGTGAAGAATCCTTCTTTGCATCATCATCTCCAGATGTTCCACAGTTGTCCCAAGAACAGAACCAGCCTTCTTTATCAGGTTGTTTAGCCTATTTAAATCTCTGGCTCTGATGCTGCTAACAGATGACGGCTGAAGAGATTACACTCTCCACAACAGACTTGTAGAAGATCTCCAGCATCTTGCTGCAAACCTTGAAGGACCTAAGCTTGCTCAAGAAGTCCAGTGTGCTCTGTCCGTTCTTGTAGACGGTTTCACTGTTGTGCTTCCAGTCCAGTCTGTTGTCAAGGTGAACTCCGAGGTATTTATATTCCTCAACCACCTCCACTTCTTCTCCCATGATGGAAACAGTTTTTGACTTATCCCTGTTTCTTCTGAAATCTACAATCATCTCCTTTGTTTTGTTCACATTCAAGGTGAGACGATTGTTTCCACACCATGTCACAAAGCGGTCCACCAGCTCTCTGTATTCAGCTTCTTGTCCATCTCTGATACACCCGACAATTGCAGAGTCATCTGAGTATTTCTGCAGATGACAGGTCTCTGATTTGTACTGGAAGTCTGAGGTGTACAGAGTGAAAAGGAATGGTGAGAGTACGGTCCCTTGTGGTGCTCCTGTGCTGCTGACCACCTGGTTTGACACAATTCTTCAGTCTCACAAATTGTGGTCTGTTGGTCAGGTAGTCATTGATCCAGGCGATTGTTGAGGGCTCCACCTGTGTCTTCAGGAGTTTCTGACAAAGCAAATCCGGCTAAATTGTGTTAAATGCACTGGAGAAATCAAAGAACATGATCCTCACAGTGCTGCCTGCTTTGTCCAGATGACAGTGGGTTGGTTGAAGTAGGTGGATAATGGCATCTTCAACTCCCAACTCCACAGCGATAAGCAAACTGCAGTGGGTCCTGATACGTTCTTGTTTGCTTACTCAGGGGTGCCAACAGGAGTCTCTCCAGGACCTTCATGATGTGGGATGTCAGGGCAACAGGTCTATAGTCCTTGATGACTGATGGGTGAGTTCTCTTTGGTACTGGAACAAGGCAGGATGTCTTCCACAACACTGGAACCTTCTCCTGAGTAAGGCTAAGGTTGAAGAGGTGCTGCAGAATCCCACAGAGCTGCTCTGCACAGGCCTTCAGGACTCTGGGGCTGACACCATCTGGACCTGCAGCCTTGTTCCGGTTCAGTTTCTCCAGCTGCCTCTTCACCTGACTTTTGGAGACAGACAAGTGGGAGGGGGAGGCAAAGGGGGTAGCAGCATTTCCTGACTTGGTTGAAGTCAAACTTGTGGGATAAGAAGAGTCCATGGCTGAGG
The DNA here is from genome assembly GCA_963556495.2 of Valencia hispanica. Classification (NCBI taxonomy): domain Eukaryota; kingdom Metazoa; phylum Chordata; class Actinopteri; order Cyprinodontiformes; family Valenciidae; genus Valencia; species Valencia hispanica. The sequence goes on from OY747706.1 coordinate 3,840,736, forward strand.
TGAAGGATAAAACCACCTAGGTGTAACAGGAAAGCTGTTGATCAGAGGAGAGTGGGATGTCTGTTTGGCTGGGAACAGGAGAGGGGGATGCTGAGCTAGTTCCTGAACTGAACCTGTTGAAGAATGTGTTCAGTTCTTTGGCTCTGTCCAGACTTCCATCTATCCAATCCTTCCTGTCCCTAAAACCTGTGATCTTTCTCATTCCTGACCAGACATCTCGGATATTGTTCCTCTGTAGTTTGTTCTCCAGCTTCTTCCTGTATGCCTCTTTGCTTTCTCTGATATTGACCTTAAGTTGCTTCTGTATACTCCTCAGTAATTCCCCGTCTCCCTCCCTGAAGGCTCTTTTATTCTTGTTTAGCAGTTCCTTCAGGTCACTGGTGATCCAGGGTTTGTTATTAGGGAAGCATCTCACTGTTCTGGTGGGGATGATGTTGTCCACACAGAAGTTTATATAGTCAGTCACACACTCAGTGATGGCATTGATGTCCTCTAAATGTGCTTGGCAAAGAGTCATCCAGTCTGTGGTTGCAAAACAACCCTGCAGGGCTTCTTCAGCTTCCTGTGACCATTTTCTCACAGTTCGTTTTGTCACAGGTTGCCTCTGAACAAGTGGTTTATATTCTGAACAGAGAAAAACAAGATTGTGATCCGATTGTCTCAGAGGAGGCCTTGGTTTGGACATGTATGCATCCTTTACATTTCATAAAACATATCCAAGGTCTTGTTTTCTCTTGTGGAGCAGCTGACAAACTGTTGAAATGTTAGAAGTGTAGTAGAGAGCGAGGCATGATTAAAATCACCAGATATTGCCTCAAATGCATTGGGGTGCTGTGTCTGTAGCTTAGCAACAACGGAACTGATGACATCACATGCAGTGTCAGCAACGGCTGAAGGTGGAATGTAAACAACTGCCTAAATTACACTGGTGAACTCTCTTGGTAAATAATAGAATGAGAATAGAATAGAAACAATGGGGACAGGGGGCATACCTGGCGAGTTCTCGTTGACAGGCTGAACTGTTCCGAGACTCCATTATTTGTAATAACTAAGTAATTTAATCCATTGGCAAAATTTAGGGCCACATCCATAGCGACAGAGTACATCAAATAGATAAGGCCGTTCGACTCTGTCAAATGTCTTTTCAGCACCCAACGACAGAATGCAAGTGTCCTTTTCACCCCTTTTTTCATGTATAAGATTCAATACTCGCAGTGTTTCCCCTACATAGACTTAGCTGTGGCGCTGCGCCACGGCTACTTTTTCAGCGCCACGGCAACAAAATGCTAAAAATAAATAATTTTACGGGGACGAGGTGATTATTTCTTAATTGAACCTGCGCTGCCGCCTCCTGAGGAAACAGTGGTCTCTGTCAGAGATGTGCACGTGATCAAAGTGTGCCTAGAGGCGCGGGAGGGGCCATAACTGATCCTCGTTCAGTCTCGTCAGTCCCGTTAAGTGAATGTCGAGCGCATCCTACAAGCATAAAAGGACAAGAGAGAAGGTAGCTGTGGTTAAATTGCTTTTTGATTTTACAAGTTAAACAGGCATTTTGTTAAAGATATTGATGAGCAGGGCTCACGATTGTATTTTTAAGTAATTGGCCGTAGCCATTGACTGGTAAGGCCGTAGCACTAAAGTAGACTAGTGAAGTTGACACTAGCTTAAACAATGTTGGCACAATAACAAACGCTTTTCGCGCCACATTTTATCATTGTATTATGTCACTGGTAGGGTGACCAACCGTCCTCTTTTCCCCGGACATGTCCACTTTTCATGTGCTGTCCTGGGCATCCGGGGGGATTCATAGATTGATGAAAATGTCCCGGTTTTTATTGTTTTTCATAGGACCATACTTAAACTGACTGGTGTGATGCATGCAATATGACAGGTTTTCTCTCATGTAACGTCTTTCCGAGCTGCTGTCTAAGTGCCTGGTTCTGATCTGTTTATTGACGGTACAGACAGCAGGCTGTGCACCGAGTTTCGCCGCACCGCATGCATTGCGCAGCTCTGCTCTGCGCCGAGTCGAACCTCACCGCACCGCACCTCATCTCATCTCACCGCACCTCACCTCACCGCACCTCACTGCGTTATTGCGTTACTGCTGTTTACAAGAAGTCAAAGCAAAAGCTTCATGCACAAACCACAAAACATATACCGTCCAGTCGCAACAAATGGGTGGTGGAGTGCACCATTCACATTGCTGGGATGTGTGTTTCTGTGTGTGACAGAAGTGGCAAAGATCACATGGACACAAAAACTATAAAAAGGCTGAGCAAAGTGAGAGTTCATCTATAAATTGACTGAAGGATGAAGATGCAAACTAAACAGAGTAAGCACCTTTTCATTGTGTTTTTTAGTCTGCAGCGGTTTACTTTTATTACAGTGAAAAGAAAATAATATTTGTTTTCTCAGAAGATTATTTCAGATTTTTCTTCAGTTTTTGTCCAGTGCAATTTAAAAAGTAAACTAATATTGTTGCTGGTAACTTTTTTTAATTCAGAAGAGTAATTATTTCTATTATAATTTATTTTCTGAGATTCTAAAATCATTTTTCTACTTGTGAAAGCCTTTTTGAAGTTTGTTATTTAACTAATTTCTTCTAACCACATTGAGAATGCACACTTTAAATATGTTAAAATCAAAAGTCTTGCCCAAGTTCTGAAAGTGCTCAGTACTGTGCCAGATGTCCTCTTTTTTGGAAATCAAAATATGGTCACCCTAGTCACTGGTTACAATTTCAGATGAGCCTGCTCAAGTATTTTTCAAAAAAAACGAAAGGCATCTGAGGAAGAGAGCTCCAGTCAGGTAAAAGAACACCAGGGTCATGCAGGATACTTTAACAATGTCAACAGTTCTGGTATTCACAGTTAAGATTGAGATTGGTGTGTTCATAATAAAACATTGACATCAAGTTGAGTTAAGTGTCATAACTCCTCGCATACACATCCGCGGTGCAGCAGCCCCGGTCGGTCTCAACACCCCCCCACCCCCCGCTGGTGTAGCACCACAGCTACAAAAATTTCTAGGGGAAACACTGACTCGTCATGTATTATGAAAGGACTGCCTATTTCTGACAAATCCAATTTGATCATTGTTAATGATCACTGGCAGGTATTTTTCTAATTTTAGCGTCTGTGTTAGTTAAGGAAATTTGCCTATACGACTTACATTTAGTTTCTGGTTTATCTGGCTCGAGTTATTAGTGTAATCAAAGCTTTTCTTAGGGACAGGGGAAGGATTCCGTTTTCCAATGACTCTTCAAACATATTCAGGAGAGGTTGTACTAATTTTTCTTTGAAGACTTTAAATATGTCAATAGGTAAACCATCCGTTCCAGCAGTTTTCCCATTTTTCATGATTGATATGGCTTCCAGTGACGGTGAGGAATCTAGGTGTTCTCTGGCTTCATCCGAGAGTCTAGGGATTTCAATATTATCTAAAAAAACAGTTTGATGGGTAGCATCCCCGGTGGCCTCTAAGATGTATAGTGATTGAAAGAAATTGGCAAACTTTGTATTTATTTCAATCGGATCTGCAGATAAAGTCCCTGAAACAGTTAGGATATTATTGATAGCTTTGCTAACCTGTTGCCAAGCTAACAATTTGCCAGTTTTTTCCCCCTGTTTGTAAAATGTTTGTTTTAAGCGGCTCAAGCTATTTTCTGCTTTTGAGCTTTTTCCTTCCTAAATGTGACAGCTATAATGCTTCTAATACTGACACAACATGGCCACCTTTAACAGAACACTTCATTCATTTAGTTGGAAACCTTCCACCATGTCTCTTTGAAGAATTCAAACAGTATTTTTCTAAGAGCAAACAAGGTTTGCAGCGGGAGAAATGTTGCAGTGCGGCTCATTTTTGAAGGAAGATATAAAGTGTAAGTAGCACTGGAGTTTCAGTGGAACGTGGCTCTTTCATCTTTTCAGAAACAGAACTACTCTGTGGAAGAGAGGCGTTCTGGGTCAACTTTTGATCACTCGGAATTGCCCTCTCCTCTAAACATTTAGTCCAAGCCCTGTCGTGCTTTTTGCAGAACAGTGTTAACGTGTTTTTACAGCCACCCTGCAGACGTACAGTAATCTTGTCTCAACATGTACAACATAAGGCAGAAAAAAAGACTGTTCTGTTGAACGTGTGTTTGGCATTCTGTAGTAGGGCTTTGTCCTCTGCACTGCAGTGGGACAGATTTATATGACGTCCATTTTTTTGCTAATTATGTTTTCCAAGCACATATTTCATCTGGTGCTCGCTGTTCCCTGTCCGCACTTATCACATGCCCTTCCTCCATCCTCCACTTTAATTCCTTAAAACTGAGCGACCAGCTTGTCTATTACCTCAATTCGAAACTGTGAAACAGAAATTAAATAATAGAGGTTTTTTATCAGCTATATATATATATATATATATATATATATATATATATATATATATATATATATATATATATATATATATATATATCCAGTATGCCATTACTTAAGGCTGATGGGCTTTCTGGAAATTAACGCGAGTAGTGTTTGAGACTTAAGACTACATCTTTTGTTAGCGTGGGGCATAGTTTTGTTATTCCCTGAGAATCTCTTCATCTTGTTTCCACTTATTCCTTCAGCATGTCAGAAAGGATATGAGGATGAAGCTCTGTGTGTTCTCTGGAGGAGGAGCAGGATACATTATCTTGTCTTGTGGTTTCACATCAAAGCATTTTATTCATTTAATTAAGAAATTGTCAGCACGTCAGCTCCTTCAGATTGGAATGAAATCAGTTGCAACTCAAAGCCTTCTCATTTCCCCCCCCCCCCCTAATATCAGGCAGCGTTTGAAGTTTTGAGCTGCAGAAAAATGGTTTCCGTGAACATCAGCCGGTCATGATGTGTCACTGCTCGGTTGGGTAAACCCCCGAGTAGGACTCAGGCAATTGCTCTCTCTACTATCCCCTGTGTGCTGTAGTCTCTGGCGGCTGTGTCTCCAAAATTATTTGAGTGTCTGGGTTGACAGGTGCACAGCTGCACACCTCCTTGGCATCAGTATTCTCCTAACAGATGCTGGAGCGGGTCTGGGTGCATTTGCAGGAGACAGATATTTTTTTGGCAGAGCGGATGCTGCAGATGCCTGTGATTGGATGCTGGATCAGGATGGAAATTCCTCCATGACGAGGGCAGCAGATCAGCAGTTGGAGGCCATGCTGGTATGCTTTGGCTGCAAACAGACAAAATGTATCCATGTTGGACAACCAAGGCACAAAGACACACACACACACACACACACACAATGGACAACAAACCTGGATCCATTTCAAACCCCCTGAGATGACTGTAGATGATGAGTGTTGTTATCTACTGGCTGTGTTGACCATCTGCTCGCCTTGTCCCATGGAACTCTAGACCTGCTATTGAGTATTAGAATCATGCCTTGCAGTGGCCTGAACCCCATGCTAAAGGTATTCTGTGGGATTGAGATCAGGTGACGGTGGAGGCTATTAGAGTTCAGTGAACCTATTGTGAAGTTCAATAGACCAGTTTCAGATGATCTCAGCTTTGTGACATGGAGCATTATCCTGTTGGAAGAAGCAATAGAAGATGGGTGCATTGTGCCATAAAGGAATGGAGACGATCAGCACAACACTCCAGTAGGCTGTGGGATTTGAATGATGGTTAGAAAATGTGCCAAGAAAATATCCCCCGTACCATTATACCACCACCACAAGCCTCAACCATTGATACAAGGCAAGATGGATTCATGCTTTCTTGTTATCCCTAAGTTTAATTTTACTGGTTAGATCATGCAACGTTTTTTCCAACCTGTTCAGTGCTGGTGAATATCTGCTTTAGAGTTTGAAAGTTGTGTTTTACATACCTTGGTTATTTCGTCGACTGCTCTGCTGCAGTCATCTTGAACCAGTTTGCCACTGCAGGGCATTTCTTAATCCACACAGCTGCCGCTCACTGGATATTTTGTGTCTGTGATCATTCTCTGTAAACCTTTAGAGACGGCTGTCGGTGACAATCCCAGCAGATCAGCAGTTTCCTAAGTACTCAGACCAGCCCATCTGGCACCAACAACCATGCCAAAGGTTTAAAGTCAGTTAAATCTCATTTCTTCCCCATTCTGAGGCTCATTTTGAATTTCAGCTGCACTTCTTCACCACATCTAAATGCCTGACTGTGGACGAGAAGTTTTGAGATTGTAAATGAAAAACTTCCAGACCAATCCCCATATTGTATGTTGCTTTCATACAGAATTTATTGTATGATGCCTTGAACAGTTCTCTTTAGAAAAAGAGTCTCAATGGGACATACAAAAATAAATAGCTGTTGAAGAATGATTGAATTTGAACATGTCTCATAATTGACTGGTAGTTTATTGTAGTTTGATATATATTAAAAACATTACAATGACAAAAATTACCTTTCTCTGCACTTGATCTTGAATGATCAATGAAATATCTTCCCTCAGATGTAGGAAATCAAACAAGGCCTTGGAGCAGAGCATATTTCTACTCTGGTTTGCGCTCAGTCCCCATGGTAACCAAATGTACTGAACAATTGATGATTGTAGTTTTCACTACATTCATCACTACAGTAGGTTTTAAATCCAACCTACCACTTACTATGTCACTGGACAGAGAGATGTTAGCTACCAGCTTGCTAGCACGTCCAACTGGTGGCTGAGTTGCTGCAATGGACGCCGGGGGCGTCACTAGACCTTATTCACTGGGGCACGTGCCTTAGAAAAAGTCTCCAGTGCCCCAGTAAAATTATAGCGCCACTCTCGCTGGAAACGGCATTCATGAGAGCCTCTCTGTGTCTGCTTTAGTCAACTTAGGCTCCAAACAAAGTTGTTCTGTGTGTAAAATTAATTCAAAAGTAAAAAAGAAATCTGCAGGTAGCCTATTTAAGACCGACAAGCCACACAGGAACATCACGCAGAAGCTTTTCTCTACGCTGTATTGCACACCTGTGGTGCATTCAAGGAACGTTCGAAACGCATGGTGAGTTCACAAACGTAGGACATTTAAAGCTTATAACAAAAAACACAGAAAATAATAAACAAAGTTCAATCCATAATATGCCCTACTTATTTTTACAAAGTACTAAAAGACAAACAAAAACTATATTCTTTCTATTAATGTCATCTTGAGATATCTCAGCCTTTTTTCAGAACTATACATTTTGTTTAACAGGTCTTGGATGTCCAGTTGCAATTTGATATCTTGTAAATATTTCATACTACTTCCCTTCTCTCAACAGTATAATTGAGGCAAAATAATATAACTGTCTCTTCTTGAAGACAAAAGTCACAACAGTAATATTTTCAAGTTGCTTCAGACTAAGTGCAGCCAAGTAATTGACCACTTTGCAAAAATGACGTTACAGTTTACTATCCAAAAAAGGATTCCCTGAAGAGACACACAACAGTTGTTCATTAATTGTTTTATACTATGGAAATAAAAGAACCCAGAGATGTAAGGGTGCTATTATTTTTTTTTTTACTTTTGTAATTATTCAGTTTGCAGATGTTTTCAGAAATAGATATTTCAAAAAAATTCATTGCTCTTCCTTTTTGCTTTTATCAGTAATGGTTTAAAAGTCTAGAGTAAAGTTCAAAAGTAGGCCAAATGCATTATCGTAGTACATTTCAGGTGGTTAATCAAAGAGCTAGACAACAACATAGTCTGATAAGATTGAATAGTTTAAAGAACTATTTGGTTTTTTATGATAATTAAGTGCTGAATGTTTTTTTTTCTTGCACACTTTGCGCTCTCTCATGAATTCTTTGTGCCCCAGTACAGTATTAGTTCTAGTGACGCCCCTGATGGACGCCGTCAAAAACAAAAAGACAACAGTCTCTCACCTACAGCTGTGCATGCTGTGTGTGTAGGAGCAGCTATAAATATTCCATCTCCTAATCTAGAGATGAAACGATTCCTTTAACAAATGTAGGAGGAGAAGACACCTTGCAACAGGAAAGCTCTGGGTTCAATTCCATCTCCCTTCCACATGTCAATACCCCCACGGGAAATGGACCTGAGCCCAAGTTTTCCTACCGATCTGCACATGTGTATGAATGTGTGCTCATCATGAATGCAGCTGGAAGAAAGACGCTCTTATGCTGTGACAATGGTCGATGTTTGGGCTGGGCAATAAACTGAAGATGTACCGATATTGAAATGTATGACTATAATAAATGTCATTTTGCCCATGTCGGTATATTTAATTTAAAAATGAAAAGATGTATGTAGTTTGGCGATGCCCATGTCCTTTTAAGATGCTGTACTACGTTACAGACCGGATGTAACAAGAAGAGAACAGTGTTGGCAACTTAGCGACTTGGTCGCTATATTTAGCCAGGTTTTAGACCCGTCCGGAAACTCTTTTTCAAAAAAAAGCGACAAATCTAGCGACCTTTTTTAGTATTATCGGAGACTTTTTACAGACTCTGACATGAAGCACTTATCCTTACTCTTCTCACCCAGCAGCGTTGCTGCCTTTGGCTCCTCCCCCAACTCAGAGCGCTTACAGCAGGCAGCCAGTCCAGCTGCAGTCAGAGCAGATATTTACCCCATTGGGTCCAGACTGCAAATGAATCGCCCATGCTTGAAGCTGCCGCTGGCTGATTTTACCCACTAAGTCAGGGCGGGATGTAAATGTAAAAATTTCTGTCTAAAATAAATGACTGCACACTAAAATAAATCACCAATTTCACTCACACAGCCTCGCTATGTGTGCGCCTCTCTGTGACAGACATTAAATAGTCAATGTTTCAGTCTAAACTGGACTCTCAAAAATACAGAAAGGCTTGGTAATCGAACCCTGAATTAAAAGGCTGGTTAAAGTCGTTTATTGGAGATGTTACACGAGCCTACTGCCTGTATTGTAAGGCTGATTTTTATTGCCACAATTAAAAAGGTATAAAAAAGCACATGACAACTTAAAAACATGCTAAAAAGGCAAAAGCTGATAAAAGTTCGCCCCAAACCACAATGCCATCAATGGTTAAAAAATGTATTCTGCAAAAGTTATTTTTAAAATGTATTCCCCCCTTCTACCGCGTCTATTCCAATTACATGCAGATTATGCAAATGAGGCAATGATGTCATCTAGGGTTATATATAGTAACTCTTGGGACAGCCAATAGCTACTCTCCGTGTTGAGGAGTTGGTAACACTGGAAGGAAAGAAAAAGGAGTTGGAATTACACAGATGAAGATGTCCGCATTGCCTCGAAAACACTGTCAGGGAAATCTGAAATTGTACACAATTTTGAGTTTAAACATTATACGTTGTATGACGTGTAACGAACTAATCAAGTTTACTGCTACCTCAAGGTAATGACAATGTTATTCTGCAGCGTTTCTGCAAATAAAAGTTAAAATTTTGATTGTTTTGTGTTTTTGTTCAGGATCACTGCACCCCCCCCAAAAAAAAGACCTGCTAGGACTGGGAGGGATTGGGACAGCAGGGAATTTTACTTTTCCTTGCTTTCTGGACTTTGTACAAGAAAAGGAGTGGTATGGGAAAGCAAGAAAATCTATTCCCATGTCTTCCTCTGCTACCGATCTGCATATTGGTGTATGACTGTGTGCTCGTCATGAATGCAGCTGGGAGAAACTGGCTCTTCTGCAGAGATAATTTTGGTGGTGGTTGTGACTAGAAAAGTTCTAAAGACATTTGTTTACCAGTTATCTTTGTTTAAGCATTGTCTGTCCTCCACAACCTCGAAGGTCACGGTCCAGAACATTTATTGGATTGTCTGTTGTGAACTAATATTTGCTGTGCATGCTGAAGGGGAATGTATTTTAAGCCATTGACAACCTCTTTGTGGGCTTGTGGAGGGTTTTTTTTGTCTTGTCACTGTCGCGTTAAGCTGCAGCTTCAGAGCTTTCCAGACCTTTAAATAATGAGGTAGATGGTGAGCAACATCAGGTTGCTCAGCTAAGGGGAATTAAAATATTGTGACGCTACTGTTGGGATAGTGGGTGGATGTAAGATTTATAATATAACTGGATGTTGGCTGTAAATATGTGAGCATAAAAACAAAGCATCTGCAGTGCCAACTGAAGCTGCGTAGGCATTTGGCATTTGACACTGAAAACCTGGCAGTGGGATGGTGGTAGAAGACAGAAGGTTTTTTGAACATCATCTGTAGCCATAGGCATGCTGTCAGGGATAAATAGTTAGATTCTTGTCATCAGCAGTCTGAGGGCTGGCAGCTCTCCCTTCTGGGATCCCAGGTTTTTAATTAGAATATGTGTGCATATTTGTATACAAGGACCCATTCAGTCGCATAGGGTTGTAATATTGCATAATAAATGAATCATGGGCATATGTGTAATGAACGCGTTTCTTTGGCATGTGTCCCTTCCTAATAAAATAAACAGCTTTTGTGAATTTAGACATCTTGTTAAGCGGTGAAATTTCTTGTTAAAATTAATTCTTGCCTTTTTACTTGTTTAATTTAAATACTGCAGAGCATTATTTTACATTTGCCTTGCATTCTCCATCCCTCCTTAGAGTCCATCTGTTTATTTAACTCCCACGCATAAACAGCCACTAAGACAGTGGAGATCGAAAAAAAGGGAAATAAATGTAAGCAAACCTTTGATATTGTTGGAAGCATAATTAAATGTTTTAAAAGTTTTAATCATTCAACCCCTCAGCCTGGAGAAAGAAGGATGCACCTCCCGTAATATTGTAGACTCAGCAGAACTACAGGGTACTTAGGGAGTATGCAAGCTCAAATCAGCTTCCTGGAAAATTAAACAATAAATTTATGTTGGTTTAGTACGCAGTCTAACAATTAGATGGTCAATCTGTACCTCAATATCGAACCCACAACCAGTGCCATCCCCAATCAACAACAATGTAGAGAAAATGTCTGAATTCCACGAATTAAAACAAAACAGCCTTGAAAAAATCATGATCCAATTAAGCTCCTCCTCCTGCTGTCTTGATATCCTACCCACAGCTTTTCTAAAGAAAGTTCTTCCTGTTATTGGGTCTGATCTTGTTCAAACAGTGAACTCATCCCTGCTATCAGGTGTCTTCCCTCAGGCTTTAAAAACAGCAGTTATTAAACCACTACTAAAGAAGAAGAATCTGGACAACACGTTAATGCAGAACTACAGGCCAATCTCTAATCTTCCATTCATCAGTAAGATTATTGAAAAAGCTGTTTCAGCAGTTAAATGGCTTCATAACAATGACAAACCGTTTTGATGCTTTTCAGTCTGGTTTCCGTGCTCACCACAGCACCGAGACTGTCCTCGTGAAAGTATTTAATGACATCCGCATAAATACAGACTGTGGAAGAACCACAGTGCTGGTTCTGTTGGACCTCAGTGCAGCATTTGACACTGTTGATCATGATATTTTATTGGAACGACTGGAGAGCTGGGTCGGACTCTCTGGTACAGTACTTGGCTGGTTCGAGTCTTACCTAAAGAACAGGGACTTCTATGTTTCAATAGGAAACTTTTCATCAGAACGAACAGAAATCACATGTGGGGAGCCCCAGGGCTCCATCCTGGGGCCACTCTTATTTAATATCTACATGCTCCCACTAGGCAAGATTATAGCAACCAAAACCATTAGGTACCATAACTACGCGGCTGACACTCAGCTCTACATTACAATGTCACCAGGTGACTCAATTCAAATTCAAATTCAAAATTACTTTATTAATCCCAAAGGGAAATTAAATGTTGTTGTAACTCATTATGCAAGTTCCTTCAAAGATTTGTTGTAGATGCTGATGGCTGTGGGTAGGGATGATCTCTTGTAGTGCTCTGCAGATCTGAAGAAGCCTCTGACTGAAGATGCTCTGTAGTTGTATGACAGTCTGATGTAGAGGATACTCTGGATCTATGACATCTTCTTTTCAACTCATCAGGGTTTTGTGGCTGTAGTTGAGGTATTATTTGAGCTTTTGTGATTTTAATTAGCTGCTGCCAGTTGTAAACCACCTTGTTGCCATGGTTATGCATCATAACAAATGTCCAAAAATAAAAAGTATCAGCAAAAATCCTTCCAGCTGCACAGCATTCAAAACCAGAGAGAACAGTTGTCCACAAAAACAATGTTTCTACCAGAAATGGAAGAATTAAAGTTTTAAAAAAGAAAAAAATATGAACCAAAGTAACAGAGCTACTCCAACATGCTGCCACCTTGAGCGGCGCAATTCCGGAATGAACCTCTGAACCCATTCAAACCCTAAATCAATGCATTGACCAAATAAATGGATGGATGTGCCATAACTTTCTCCAGCTGAATAGAAACAAAACTGAAGTGATTATTTTTGGACCCATGGAGGAACGATCAAGAGTCAGCACACAGCTTCAGTTAACACAGATAGAAACTACTGATCAGGCTCGAAACCTAGGTGGAGTAATGGACTCAGACCTGAACCTCCAGGGTCACATAAAGGCAATAACAAGGTCAGCCTTCTATCACCTGAAGAACATTTCTAGGATTAAAGGACTGATGTTGCAACACGACCTAGAAAAACTCATTCATGCGTTTATCTTTAGTCGGATTGATTACTGCAACAGCATCTTCACAGGTCTTCCTAAAAAGTCAATCGGACAGCTGTGGCTGATCCAGAACGCTGCTGCTCGTGTTCCTCACTAGAACCAGGAAAGTAGAGCACATCACCCCAGTTCTAAAGTCCTTACACTGGCTCCCTGTAGCTCAGAGAATAGACTTCTAAATACTTTTACTAGTTTATAAATCATTACATGGCTTAGCACCAAAATATGTTGAAGACCTGTTGTCATGGTACCAACCACCAAGACCACTCAGGTCCTCCAACTCTAGCCTACTAAACATCCCTAGACTCAGAACTAAACATGGAGAAGCAGCTTTCAGTTTCTATGCTCCCCTTATCTGGAACAGACTTCCTGACGAGTGTAGAGCTGCTGAAACTCTGAACTGCTTTAAATCGAGACTAAAAAAACATTTGTTTAGAATTGCCTTCGATTAAATGATTGATGTCATATGAATGAAATGTGTTCATGCTCTCTTGCTTTTTTTTATCTTTCTCTTGCTTTTTTGTGTATCATGTGTAATGTGTGTTTCTTTTACTTTCCATGGTTTTTTTTGTTTTTTAAATCACCAAATCATGTAAAGCACCTTGAATTACCCTGCTGTTGAAAGTGTGCTATACAAATAAAATTGCCTTGCCTTACCTTGCCTTACCTGAACACATGCAAAATGTTTATGTGAGGAACTCAGAGCACAGTGCATATATATATATATATATATATATATATATATATATATATATATATAAGGGATGTGTATTTGTAAGGGAGATGATAGATATATTGTGATATTATGAGTAAGACTATATATTGTGATTCTTAAAACTGAATTTAACTGTAGAAAACTGTCCCATCATTCTAAACACGCCAACCGGTTTCATACTTAAACACATCCAGTTTTATTACTAGATCTAGTTTATCCACTGGAACAAAGAAGGTGGAAAACAGCCACAAACTACCAGTCATACAGTCAATTTTACTACAAAAATGACTGTCATCATTCATGGTTCCATTAAAATCCTAAACAAGGTGCTTTACATGATTAGTGTCATGTCTTGCGTAGAGAGGACCCAAACGCAGCAAAATAAAAGAACAATAATTTAATTAACTAAAGAACATGAAATTTAGAGAACTTAGGAGGCCCAGAAAAAGTAACGACGGGGAACACAGGAACCAAGAAGGGATGTTTGACGACGACCCAGCAAGTAGTGGCTGACAAAGAGGTGCTTATATTTTCTGAGGAGGGGTGAGCGTGGCAGGGAGAAGACCAGGGACTAATTTGCGGTTGCAGGTGAGAGGGAATGCACAGGTGGAATCAATCAGCAGCTGGGAAGGAAGTCAGAAAGTCAAGGCAAAGAACAAAACATAAGAAATGACTAGACAGATAAACCTAAGAAGACATAAGGAAAAACCAACACAAAATACAAAGTGGTAACTAGGAAATAAGTCTGAGAAACTTGAAACACTAATGAACATAATAGAGGAGGGAAAAATAACAGAATCACATGACTCCAAAAACATTACTCAAACGCAGACATAAATTTAGGATAAAGTAAAAACAGCAATAAAACATGAAGCACACACAAAACATATGATACATGAAAACATTACTCAAAGGCAGCTCTAAACAGATGAGTTAATAGCCGTTTTAAAAGAACTCAGTGTTTCAGCAGCTTTGCAGTTGTCTGGAAGTTTGTTCCAGATTACAGGAGAATAGAAAGTGAAAGCTGCTTCTCCATGTTTGGTTCTAATTCTAGGGATGTATAGTCCTCCATATAGAGGCGTCACTTTTTTTTAAAGTAAAATATATTAGTTTTGTTTACTAAAAAAACGGTCATAAATAAAATGTTAAATATTTGTGATCGGTTGTCCATCTGCTTATTTGGACAATTACTCTTCAGTTAAAGGATTAAGCATAAATTCCTATATGAACGAATACATTTATAAAATGCCTTACGCTTACACACACTCCAGATAACAGCCCTAATAAAAACACTTACCACCAATTTTAGGTCCATTTTCTACCACCATTTTTTATGATCCAGTTTACAGTCGTTGCTTTGACGGTGAAGCAGCGTGGCCATCGTTATATCCTTACCCGTGATTTTAATGCTTAGCGGCACGCCTCTCACAGATGAAGTATGGTGTCTGAACAGAGCTGGCATAACTCTTCCTCATCAACACACCGCTGACCTGGGGGTCATTTTCTATCATATGTGTTTATGGTGAGTGTGCAAGGGTGCAGGGTTGCATGCAGACAGAATCACTTGGATTTGTTTTCGATTCCTTGATACTGATCCAGGAATTTCTTTTATAAAAAAAAGAAAATACATACAAATGTACATATGACTTTTTTTTACTTTGATCAGCATTAAACAAAAAAAACTTTTTCCTGAATTATTCCTTCCTTTCAATTTTTGAAATTAATTTGATTTTAATATGTTCTATAAATTAAAAAAGTTAAAACTATAGAACTGACTGGAGATTTGATTGGATTTTTTTTTACATATGAAATGGTACAAGCAGACATAGCCAGAGTAGAAAACAATATAACCACTTGAAAACAGTTGCTATTAATGTTTAGAAATGTTTATATAATACTTTGCCCATATTTGAATCACTTTGGAGTTGTTTTGATGTTTTGACAACCTAGTTATTTAGCAGAAACCAAAGAACCCGTTCATCTGATTCGCAGGTAATTGAATAATTAATGATTGAATAAATTCACAATATACTTACAGTAAAATAGTGAAGTCTTTATTTTGTGAATTGTTTTGCTAACCAGGAAAAATATCTTTTAATTTAGATATTTTTCAAAACAAGGGCTATTTTCATCAAAATTGTCTCATAATCATCTCCTGATAGTGGTAAAACCACAGTGCTGGTTCTGCTAGACCTCAGTGCAGCATTTGACACTGTTGATTATGATATACTATTGGAATGACTGGAGAGCTGGGTGGACTCTCTGGTGCAGTACTTGGCGGGTTCTAGTCCTACCTAAAGAAAAGGGACTTCTTTGTTTCAATGGGAAACTTTTCATCAGAACGAACAGAAATCACATGTGGGGTGCCCCAGGGCTCCATCCTGGGGCCCCTCTTATTTAATATCTACATGCTCCCACTAGGCAAGATTATAGCAACCAATAAGATTACCATAACCATGCAGATGATACTCAGCTGTACATTACAATGTCACCAGGTGACTTTGAACCCATCCAAAACCCTAAGTAAATGCATCGAGCAAATCAATGGATGGATGTGCCATAACTTTCTCCAGCTGAACAGAAACAAAACAGAAGTAATTACTTTTGGACCTAAAGAGGAACGATCAACAGTCAGCACACAGCTTCAGTTAATACAGCTAGAAACTACTGATCAGGTTCGTAACCTAGGTGTAGTAATGGACTCAGATCTGAACCTCCAGGGTCACATAAAGGTCAATAACAAGGTCAGCCTTCTATCACCTGAAGAACATTTCTAGGATTAAAGGACTGATGTTGCAACACGACCTAGAAAAACTCATTCATGCGTTTATCTTTAGTCGGATTGATTACTGCAACAGCATCTTCACAGGTCTTCCTAAAAAGTCAATCGGACAGCTGTGGCTGATCCAGAACGCTGCTGCTCGTGTTCCTCACTAGAACCAGGAAAGTAGAGCACATCACCCCAGTTCTAAAGTCCTTACACTGGCTCCCTGTAGCTCAGAGAATAGACTTCTAAATACTTTTACTAGTTTATAAATCATTACATGGCTTAGCACCAAAATATGTTGAAGACCTGTTGTCATGGTACCAACCACCAAGACCACTCAGGTCCTCCAACTCTAGCCTACTAAACATCCCTAGACTCAGAACTAAACATGGAGAAGCAGCTTTCAGTTTCTATGCTCCCCTTATCTGGAACAGACTTCCTGACGAGTGTAGAGCTGCTGAAACTCTGAACTGCTTTAAATCGAGACTAAAAAAACATTTGTTTAGAATTGCCTTCGATTAAATGATTGATGTCATATGAATGAAATGTGTTCATGCTCTCTTGCTTTTTTTTATCTTTCTCTTGCTTTTTTGTGTATCATGTGTAATGTGTGTTTCTTTTACTTTCCATGGTTTTTTTTGTTTTTTAAATCACCAAATCATGTAAAGCACCTTGAATTACCCTGCTGTTGAAAGTGTGCTATACAAATAAAATTGCCTTGCCTTACCTTGCCTTACCTGAACACATGCAAAATGTTTATGTGAGGAACTCAGAGCACAGTGCATATATATATATATATATATATATATATATATATATATATATAAGGGATGTGTATTTGTAAGGGAGATGATAGATATATTGTGATATTATGAGTAAGACTATATATTGTGATTCTTAAAACTGAATTTAACTGTAGAAAACTGTCCCATCATTCTAAACACGCCAACCGGTTTCATACTTAAACACATCCAGTTTTATTACTAGATCTAGTTTATCCAGTGGAACAAAGAAGGTGGAAAACAGCCACAAACTACCAGTCATACAGTCAATTTTACTACAAAAATGACTGTCATCATTCATGGTTCCATTAAAATCCTAAACAAGGTGCTTTACATGATTAGTGTCATGTCTTGCGTAGAGAGGACCCAAACGCAGCAAAATAAAAGAACAATAATTTAATTAACTAAAGAACATGAAATTTAGAGAACTTAGGAGGCCCAGAAAAAGTAACGACGGGGAACACAGGAACCAAGAAGGGATGTTTGACGACGACCCAGCAAGTAGTGGCTGACAAAGAGGTGCTTATATTTTCTGAGGAGGGGTGAGCGTGGCAGGGAGAAGACCAGGGACTAATTTGCGGTTGCAGGTGAGAGGGAATGCACAGGTGGAATCAATCAGCAGCTGGGAAGGAAGTCAGAAAGTCAAGGCAAAGAACAAAACATAAGAAATGACTAGACAGATAAACCTAAGAAGACATAAGGAAAAACCAACACAAAATACAAAGTGGTAACTAGGAAATAAGTCTGAGAAACTTGAAACACTAATGAACATAATAGAGGAGGGAAAAATAACAGAATCACATGACTCCAAAAACATTACTCAAACGCAGACATAAATTTAGGATAAAGTAAAAACAGCAATAAAACATGAAGCACACACAAAACATATGATACATGAAAACATTACTCAAAGGCAGCTCTAAACAGATGAGTTAATAGCCGTTTTAAAAGAACTCAGTGTTTCAGCAGCTTTGCAGTTGTCTGGAAGTTTGTTCCAGATTACAGGAGAATAGAAAGTGAAACCTGCTTCTCCATGTTTGGTTCTAATTCTAGGGATGTATAGTCCTCCATATAGAGGCGTCACTTTTTTTTAAAGTAAAATATATTAGTTTTGTTTACTAAAAAAACGGTCATAAATAAAATGTTAAATATTTGTGATCGGTTGTCCATCTGCTTATTTGGACAATTACTCTTCAGTTAAAGGATTAAGCATAAATTCCTATATGAACGAATACATTTATAAAATGCCTTACGCTTACACACACTCCAGATAACAGCCCTAATAAAAACACTTACCACCAATTTTAGGTCCATTTTCTACCACCATTTTTTATGATCCAGTTTACAGTCGTTGCTTTGACGGTGAAGCAGCGTGGCCATCGTTATATCCTTACCCGTGATTTTAATGCTTAGCGGCACGCCTCTCACAGATGAAGTATGGTGTCTGAACAGAGCTGGCATAACTCTTCCTCATCAACACACCGCTGACCTGGGGGTCATTTTCTATCATATGTGTTTATGGTGAGTGTGCAAGGGTGCAGGGTTGCATGCAGACAGAATCACTTGGATTTGTTTTCGATTCCTTGATACTGATCCAGGAATTTCTTTTATAAAAAAAAGAAAATACATACAAATGTACATATGACTTTTTTTTACTTTGATCAGCATTAAACAAAAAAAACTTTTTCCTGAATTATTCCTTCCTTTCAATTTTTGAAATTAATTTGATTTTAATATGTTCTATAAATTAAAAAAGTTAAAACTATAGAACTGACTGGAGATTTGATTGGATTTTTTTTTACATATGAAATGGTACAAGCAGACATAGCCAGAGTAGAAAACAATATAACCACTTGAAAACAGTTGCTATTAATGTTTAGAAATGTTTATATAATACTTTGCCCATATTTGAATCACTTTGGAGTTGTTTTGATGTTTTGACAACCTAGTTATTTAGCAGAAACCAAAGAACCCGTTCATCTGATTCGCAGGTAATTGAATAATTAATGATTGAATAAATTCACAATATACTTACAGTAAAATAGTGAAGTCTTTATTTTGTGAATTGTTTTGCTAACCAGGAAAAATATCTTTTAATTTAGATATTTTTCAAAACAAGGGCTATTTTCATCAAAATTGTCTCATAATCATCTCCTGATAGTGGTAAAACCACAGTGCTGGTTCTGCTAGACCTCAGTGCAGCATTTGACACTGTTGATTATGATATACTATTGGAATGACTGGAGAGCTGGGTGGACTCTCTGGTGCAGTACTTGGCGGGTTCTAGTCCTACCTAAAGAAAAGGGACTTCTTTGTTTCAATGGGAAACTTTTCATCAGAACGAACAGAAATCACATGTGGGGTGCCCCAGGGCTCCATCCTGGGGCCCCTCTTATTTAATATCTACATGCTCCCACTAGGCAAGATTATAGCAACCAATAAGATTACCATAACCATGCAGATGATACTCAGCTGTACATTACAATGTCACCAGGTGACTTTGAACCCATCCAAAACCCTAAGTAAATGCATCGAGCAAATCAATGGATGGATGTGCCATAACTTTCTCCAGCTGAACAGAAACAAAACAGAAGTAATTACTTTTGGACCTAAAGAGGAACGATCAACAGTCAGCACACAGCTTCAGTTAATACAGCTAGAAACTACTGATCAGGTTCGTAACCTAGGTGTAGTAATGGACTCAGATCTGAACCTCCAGGGTCACATAAAGGTCAATAACAAGGTCAGCCTTCTATCACCTGAAGAACATTTCTAGGATTAAAGGACTGATGTCGCAACAGGACCTAGAAAAACTCATCCATGCGTTTATCTTTAGTCGGATTGATTACTGCAACAGCGTCTTCACAGGTCTGCCTAAAAAGTCAATCAGACAGCTGCAGCTGATCCAGAACGCTGCTGCTCGTGTTCCTCACTAGAACGAGAAAAGTAGAGCACATCACCCCAGTTCTAAAGTCCTTACACTGGCTCCCTGTAGCTCAGAGAATAGACTTCTAAATACTTTAACTAGTTTATAAATCATTACATGGCTTAGCACCAAAATATGTTGAAGACCTGTTGTCACGGTACCAACCACCAAGACCACTCAGGTCCTCAAATTCCAGTCTACTCAACATCGAATAGAATTAGAACCAAACATGGAGAAGCAGCTTTCAGTTTCTATGCTCCTCTAATCTGGAACAAACTTACAGACAACTTTGAGTAATGCTTTGATGTATCATATGTTTTGTGTGTGCTTCTTGCTTCATTGCTGTTTTTACTTTATATGCTTTGTCTGTGTTTTACTGCTATTTTTATTTTACCCCTTAATCATGTAAAGCACCTTGAATCACCTTGTTGTTGAAAGTGTGCTACACAAACAAAGTTGCCTTGCCTTGATAAACTGGATCTCAGGTGGGATTTTTCTGTTTTTCACCAATATGATACATATCTCATTGTACTCCCCATCATTCAAACACCCATTTGATACGGTACAATTGTTTTAGACAATAGAATATAATTTGATTCAATGCCATTTATTGGTTTAAAGCCTTTGTCTACAATTTCAGTCCTCCAGAGCCACTGTCCTGCAGCTTTTGGATGCATCCCTGCTCCAAAACACCTGAATTAAAAGGCTGAATGACATCCTTGGCACCAGCAAGGTTTGCAAAGACCCGGTCATCACCTATTAATTTAGTTCAGGTGTGTTTGAGGAGGTATGTATCCAAAAATTACAGGACAATGGAACTCCAAGGTTGGAAATGTTACTAAAGGCATGGACTTCCTTTCTATGGGTGTTTCTTACTTTACTGTAATTCAGTCCACAGCTTCTTTTGCTCTTTGTAAAAAGTAATCCGAGTTGAAGCATTCCCTGAATTCTGTCCTGCCTCTTAAATTTTAGCCTCTGCACAAACCTCTAGGTATGTATCTCTCCAGTCAGCAGTGCCACAAAGGTTGGCTCACTGCCACCACCAAGTAGCCCCCCCACAGCCTCCCAGTTTAACTTCTACTCCCATAACGCTGTTATAAGAGCTTAGGCAAGTCTCCCACTGTCTTGAATTATACAGCAATTCACTCTAGAGCTTCTTCATGCAGATTTCACTTTGAAGTTTTGTAGTTTGCTGGGCCAAAGTTGGTCCAAAACGCTGCATGTTTTCTCATTTAAAATTCTATATTTGAAAGTGCTAAAAGTGAACAAGAAAATAACTTAATTAAATATTTGCCCTACTTCGTTTGCTTAAACAGCCATGCTGCTTGTATAGTGCAGAAAAAAAGCAATTTTGCAAAAAGAAACTTGCAGATTTATTCATTTTTTTGTTGCTTTCTTTTTCACCCTTAAAATGTTCAAAATCATTCAACAAATGAAAATTAGTTATGTTTAGCTGATGAGAAAAATAAAATGTCCAAACCACTCCATCTGTGGACAATGGTTCTTATTATTCATAAGAACTAGGGTTGTAACGCTAAACACAAAGATCAAATTTTGATATGTTTCCTTCCTTCCTTTTTTTCAATTCCTGAAATTGATTTTATTATGTTTATAACTTCAAAAAGTTGAAAGTATTGAACTGTGTAGAGATTTGATTAGATTTTTTTGAAAATAGTACAAGCAGACATAGCCAGAGTAAAAAACAATATAACCACTTGAAAACAGTCAGTGTTAATGTTTTCAATATGTTAAAACAACTGTGCCCATATTTGAGAATAAAACATGCTTAAATCACTTTGGAGCAGTTTTGATATTTTGACAGCCTACTCTGTTAGCTGTAATTGAATGCACCATGGGCAGCTGCTTGGAAAATGGGGATTCCTCAGACTTGTGTTTTATCCAAACTAAGTAGTTTGGGCTGATTGGATGCTACTGGTAGCCATGTGGACGACAGCTGGTTTTTCTCTAGTATCAGTGATGTTTCCATTCAGCTTGACATTGTTTCAGGTGAGTCATTCAGTTCAGTGCAGAGCGTGTTATGGACCTTATTGCTGTTGAAAGATGCGTTCTCTGACAAATTTCTGGTTCGGTCCATCTTTCTTTTTTTACTGTAGCTGCATGAGAAACCATTAATGTTCCTAAATAGCAGAGTTTAGTGATAGCTGGGAGTCCTTTCTGTTTTGTTTTGGTGTCTCTTTTTAAAGTTGCCCTGAAGAAACATTGCATTGTGCTCTGAGTTCCCCACATAAACATTCTGCTGTGTTCAGATAGAAAACAGTTGGATTCATTCGGTACACATCCGTAACGAACCAACAGGGTCATACCGAAAAATACGAATACATGTGCAGTTATTATAAGAACCATTACCATTATTTATATGGTTCTCTGGAGTCTCTAAGCCTTGGAGCTTTGTAACAATTTCCTCTGTTTCTATTTAGATTAGAGCACGATTACCTGCTTTTTCATGTCTTTTAGCCTACTTCATGCTGTCAAACGGATTTTATCTAAGTGAAAGTAACTTTCCATAAAATGTGGTTAATCATAGGGAGGTAGTTGGTTTTTTTCACATAGGATAGGAGTGGTTTGCATAGCAATTTTTCTTTAATAAATGAAATTATCATTTGAAAATTGTTTTTCGTTTTAACTCATGTCTTTGTCTGATTTTAAAATTACTTTGATGATGTAAAACATGGAAGTGTGACAAAAAAGCAAAAACAGAAGAAATCGATAGGGAGCAAATACCGATTCTCAGTGCTGTATGTTATATTAAGTAATGTGCTTTTGGGTGCTGTTCTGCATTCCCGGTTGATTTCAGAATGTCTCCCATGGCTTCTCTTGTAGCTTGTAATGTTCGATGCTGTGAAAAGGTACAGCTGGAGGAGACTGTGACATCGCTGGAGTGTATATATGCAGAGGGAAGAGCGAATAACAGTTTGACCTCACCGCTCCAGCTGTCGAGAGTTTTGAATCTGAGGTTTTCTGACTCTTTCAGAGCAGAATTACATCCAGGGCTAGAACATATTTACTATGGAGAATATATCGCCTGAGCGAAAAAAAATGTGATGAAAAGACTGGCAAGGAGAGAAAATGATCTTAATCGAGATGCTGCTCGGTGCAGAGGTTTTATGAATGAAAAGAGAAGGCTGGAAAAAGAGAGATAGGAGGAGGAAATTGGGAAGGTATATGGAGAGCTGTTTTTACAGATGATGATCGTTTAGATTACCCCTTGGGCCATGGTAGGTGAGCAGAGTCAGCAGTAGCGCAGCTCACAGATAGGCCCATGCAGACTGGTGAGAGTTGCCTCTGGATCTCAAGGCCTGGAGGAAGAGCGATCAATATCCTGTCAGTTCTATAAACGAAGGAGTGATGCCTCCATTTCCCCCGGACGTGCTTCGTTCCACGTCCTGTCATTTCAATTTCACTGTCCCCCTTCCCGGGCCGCACATGGAACAGAGATTAAGCGTGCTTATGTTTCAATTTATCAGTTTTTGCTAAAGAAGATTGAGTATGGAGAGGATGGTAACGCTCCCTGCAGCATGTTCTTCACATAACATACAGGGAGTTAAACGAAGGGTGGAATTATTTATCCACAGACTGCAAAAACTTTCATGAAGACACTTTTAAATTGTGTCATTAATATCAATATATTCAATATAACGGATCAAAATCCCGACTACAGATTGGATTTTGCTTCTTTTTTCCCCCTGCTGCTTATCTCTTTTCTTGTTCGGATTTTTTTCATATCAAATAATTTTATGCTGACATTTCCTTTAAAAAGCGTTTTTTCCTGGGCCTCACTGCTCAGACTCCATGCTTCTCTAGCAGTGAATCATATTTTTTTTAAACACTCGTGTGTGAGGGGAAGCCAGTCATTCCCAGCTGACTTGGCAATGAGTGCCAAGGATGGCTGACACCACCTCCTCCACAGCTGTGGAAGCTCTGTGCACGCCACAGCTGCAGGGCTGTGCTCTCTCCCATTAGAAAGATGATAGGCCATTACCACACACAGCACCGGAGCGGCTTTTCAACACCTCTGACTTACTGTACCTTCACATTAAAACAAGGATATTTATTTTTGCGGATGTCCTAATTGCAAAGACATGTTTTATTCCCAGCTTGAGACCCTAAAGTAACTCCCTGCCTGTGAATGTCGGTTTCTGGATGATTGTTGTTTTGTCTCTGTGCGGACGACCAAGAGACTTTAGAAGGAATGTCGAGGTCAGATGCTTTTCCGTGTCAGATTTTGAGGAATTGTGTTTAACTTCCACAATGCTGTGAGAAATGTTCTGCCTGTATAACAGAAAATCATGACTCAAGATAAGTCACCATCACTATGGCGGCTGCTGAGCTCACTGGATCACACATAAACGGCCACACATGGTAAATATAGCTAACAGGGAGAGAGGGATCACATCTCAAGCAAGACTGCACTATTTGTAGCTCATTACAAACCTACTGTATGACCCGACAATCAGAAACAACATCTTTCTTCTGACTCACTTAAAAGATCAATCGTTCTGTTAAATACGTGACAGCCATCTTGCTGTTTTCTGTGGCCACTGTTTAGAGTTCCCGATCCAGTTGGCTGTCCATGTTTCCCCAGGGAGGAGGAAGGAAGCGAGCGTAAAACGATGAGGAGTAATGATGTAATCTAATTATGTTTGTCTTGTTACACAGTACGTCAATGGAGCCCTGATTAATTCAATTTGCAAATGGGAGGAACAAACTGTCTTGTTTTTGCTGCCTGCATTTCTCATAGCTTTGTTCTGCTTTTAGTCCATAAGGAGGCTAGCAGGTTTTATCCTCCGTTGGTCAGAAATGTTTTCTCTTCTGTTCATAATCCTGACTTTATGATCATCTAACCTGACTGTTTTCGTTTAATTGCCAAATCTTTCTGGGTTGGCTGATCAAATCAACAACAGATTGGAACTTTTCTTTTTCTCCTGAAAAATGTAAACCTCTGAAAATCTATTTATTTTTCCTTCTTACATCCAGGTTTGTATGAATAAATTAGAAAATCCAGGGTTCACGTTAACCGAATATTTTCCACATTTGACCTTTTTTTTTTTTAAAGGGGGGGTATTATGCAAAATGGACTTTCTGAAGCTTAATATCCTGCGAACCTGTCTTTCCCTCATTATAAACATACCTGAAGTGTTGCTCTGACCCATTCACTCATGTTACAGTAATCTTTGAGTCTCTGCTGGTAGTTCTCGGGGTTGCTGAAACGCCTGCGCCCACCTATCCCCGCCTTTTCCACCCATCTCCTCCTCCGATCTAACGTACTCAGCCGAGAGCCTCGCCCCTGCAGAGCTCCCCTACCCCTCCCCACCTCACACAACTCCGTCTGAGTCCCAGGTGCAGTCATTATAAACACACCAGCTGCAGCTGCGCGTCTTTTGTGGGGATTTTTTTTCCGACTCCGTGCATGCTGCGATGATGCACGGTATGTGACGAACTGAAGGCGGAGTGTCAGAAAGAGTAGGAGGGTCTTAGAGAGGCACAGGTGAAAATCAAGGCGTCCAATACAGAAGTGAATTTCTTTAAGGTGGATTTGGATATATGACGGACTTTTAAAAGACTTAAGGTGACAATTTTATTGGAGTGTGCTATAGAAGGGTAATGTGTGCCAGGAAGAAGCATAATACCCCCCCTTTAAAGGTGACGAAAAATATGAAGGCTATCGGTCATTTTGACAGATTAGTATTCACACCCCTGACCACTTGATGGAGAGGCGCAGACATTTTCACCTTTATGCATGGAGTACAGGTAACTAAATCAATAAAAAAAAAGGTTCCCATGGAAGCATCTGAGCATCATCTCAGACCTGGACACCGTACTCAATGCATCGAGCTGACAGCACGTTGAAGAGTTATGGATTCTTTGGCACTCCAACTGTGACCAGTGCAGCTGGTTACAGACGTTACAGTTAGTTCAGAGATTCTTTCAGACTTCTGATCAGGAGAAATGTTCTCCGATTTCCAAATTCTGGCTGAAGTGGCGCTTAATTCTAGTCTCCAGTGTGACAGCAGAGCGCTGATTCAGCCTCCAGAACAACACCTAAACCTCGCAGGAGAAGTCATCAGTCTGAGGCAGAAATCCAAAACCTCATGACAAAAACCTCTGCAATCCCACTTTTTAAATTCCGCACAAGCAGACGATCATTTCAGTTCCATGTGGAGCAGGAAGATGTGAGACTTTGTGTTCAGGCCACAGCAGGTGAACTGTTCGTATTTTAAGTGCAATCTGCAATCCGGATTGAATACTACTTAAAATGAAAAGAAAATAATTTTGAATATGTTGTTATTTAAAAAACTGACAAGTAAAAATAGATTATGACCGGATATTTTTGACTCCATCAGTCAAAAATGTCTAGTACGACCTCTGAGAAAATCACTGACACATTATGTTGTTAAAAAATTAGGATAACCTATGATGACTGCTGTGTTTCTCTATCATATTGGGACAGATATTTATAATGAATTTAAACAATACAAAAAAAATGAAATAATATAAATAAACAATAAGAACAGAAGAATATACTTAATTTAAAAAAATACAGCTTATAGGGAATAAGTTAGACAATGACACAAATGTCTTTGCTGATGGAGCTGATCATTTAGAGTGCTGTATCCTAGCATTATGGAAAGTTTAGTGAAAGGTAAAAGTGTCATAAGAAAAAGGTGCATGCAGATTTGGGCGATCCCTATTTTTACGAATCCAGAAATCAGATATCTAAACTGTGGCACCTGGACGGTTTAGGGTGAAAATCACATGCAAAGAAAAACCATCACTTGGACTATGTCTATGCCAAAGCATGATGTGTAAAATTGAAAGGAAACACAAGAAACAAGAGGAAACGCCTGATCTTTGCCGCCACCGTAAACAAGAAGCCCATTAGGCAAGGCAAGGCAATTTTATTTGTATAGCACACTTTCAACAAAATTGATTTCATGATTTGGTGATTTAAAAAACAAAAAAAACCAATGGAAATTAAAAGTAAAAGAAACACACATTAAACATGATACACAATAAAGTAAGAGAAAGATCAATAAAGCAAGAGAGCATGAACACATTTAATACATATGATATCAATCATTTAATCGAAGGCAATTCTAAACAGATGGGTTTTTAGTCTCGATTTAAAGCAGTTCAGAGTTTCAGCAGCTCTGCACTCGTCAGTAAGTCTGTTCCAGATAAGGGGAGCATAGAAACTGAAAGCTGCTTCTCCATGTTTAGTTCTGAGTCTAGGGATGTTTAGTAGGCTAGAGTTGGAGGACCTGGGTGGTCTTGGTGGTTGGTACCATAACAACAGGTCTTCAACATATTTTGGTGCTAAGCCACGTAATGATTTATGAACCAGTAGGAGTATTTTAAGTCTATTCTCTGAGCTACAGGGAGCCAGTGTAAGGACTTTAGAACTGGGGTGATGTGCTCTACTTTCCTGGTTCTAGTGAGGAACACCAGCAGCAGCGTTCTGGATCAGCTGCAGCTATCTGATTGACTTTTTAGGCAGACCTGTGAAGACGCTGTTGCAGTAATCAATCAGACTAAAGATAAACGCATGGATCAGTTTTTCTAGGTCGTGTTGCAACATCAGTCGTTTAATCCTAGAAATGTTCTTCAGGTGATAGAAGGCTGACCTTGTTATTGCCTTTATGTGACCCTGGAGGTTCAGGTCTGAGTCCATTACTACACCTAGATTTCTGGCCTGATCAGTAGTTTCTAGCTGGATTATCTGAAGCTGTGTGGTGACTCTTGATCGTTCCTCTTTAGGTCCAAAAATAATTACTTCTGTTTTGTTTCTATTCAGCTGGAGAAAGTTATAGCACATCCAACCATTTATTTGGTCAATGCATTGATTTAGGGTTTGAATGGGTTCAGAGTCACCTGGTGACATTGTAATGTAAAGCTGAGTGTCATCCGCGTAGTTATGGTAGCTAATGTTATTGGTTGCTATAATCTTGCCTAGTGGGAGCATGTAGATATTAAATAAGAGGGGCCCCAGGATGGAGCCCTGGGGCACCCCACATGTGATTTCTTTTCTTTCTGATGAAAAGTTTCCTATTGAAACAGAGAAGTTCCTGTTGTTTAGGTAAGACTCAAACCAGCCAAATACTGTACCAAAAAGTATGTCCCAGCTCTCCAGTCGTTCCAATTAAATATCATGATCAACAGTGTCAAATGCTGCACTGACGTCCAACAGAACCAGCACTGTGGTTCTTCCACAGTCTGTATTTATGCGGATGTCATTGAATACTTTGACAAGGACAATCTCGGTGCTGTGGTTGGCACGGAAACCAGGCTGAAAAACATGAAAACGGTTTGTCATTGTTATGAAGCTATTTAACTGCTGAAACACAGCTTTTTCAATAATCTTACTGATGAATGGAAGATTAGAGATCGGCCTGTAGTTCTGCATTAACATGTTGTCCAGATTCTTCTTCTTTAGTAGTGGTTTAATAACTGCTGTTTTTAAAGCCTGGGGAAAGATACCTGACAGGAGGGATGAGTTTACTATTTGAACAAGATCAGACCCAATAACAGGAAGAACTTTCTTTAGAAACGGTGTGGGTAGGATATTTTCAATTCAATTCAATTCAGTTTATTTTTATAGCGCCAATTCACAACAGATGTCATCTCAAGGCACTTAACAAGAAGTCATATCAAGACAGCAGGAGGAGGAGCTTAATTGGATAATGATTTTTTTTCAAGGCTGTTCTGGTTTAATTTGTGGAATTCAGACATTTTCTCTACATTGTTGTTGATTGGGGATAGCACTGGTTGTGGGTTCGATATTGAGGTACAGATTGACCATCTAATTGTTAGAATCTTTTCAGTGAAAAAGCTGGCAAATTCATTGCAGGCCCTGGTAGAGTTTAGTTCTGGGGCTACTGTCACCAAAGGATTAGTTAGTCTTTCCACTGTTGCAAATAGAGTCCGTGCATTATTAATGTTTCTGTTGATGATTTCAGAAAAGAACGATTCCCTAGCTGCTTTTATCTATTCAGTCTCTTTTTGTAGATCTCACAGTGAACCTGGAGTTGAATATTCCGCCATTTTCTCTCGGCTCGCCGACACTCTTTTTTCACTACGTACCAGTGGATTACTTGTCCACGGAGACTTCTTTCACTTTAGTTGGAGCAATGGAATCTATGATGTTTGAGATTTTCGCAAGGAAATTATCTACCAGCTTATTTACTGAGTTTGAGTTGGGAGATGAGGGGGATGTGGTAGATGGGTAGATACATTTAAAGGTTTCCACTGAACTGTCCCCTAGAAAATGCTTTTTTATAGTGGTCTTACTATGGCTGGATAATTTAGCAGAGATGGTACTTTAAAAAAAATACAGAAATGGTCAGATAATGCAATATTAATTACAGAGATGTTGGAAATATTTAAACCTTTGCTGATAATTAAGTCCAGAGTGTGTCCTTTATTGTGTGTTGGTTGTTTGACATGCTGGATCAGGCCGAAGTTGTGGAGAGTATCATCTAATGTTTTTGCTTGTCTATCTTGGGGGTTGTCGGTATGGATGTTAAAGTCCCCCACAATGATTAGTTGGTCATGTTCGATACATATTACAGAAAGAAGGTCACTGAAATCATTAAAGAAGTTAGATTTAAGTTTTGGTGGTTTATATAAACTTAGAATTAAAGCTTATGGACACTAGTCCCAGGCGTTTGGTGTAGTCTAAGTATAGGTGTTAATTGTGTCCCAAATTTGATTTGCTCGTTCAGTCTGTCTGTAAAGTTTCTAAATGGAGACTCATTTGATGTGGCTCAGTTACAGGAAGATGAAGACTTAATCTCTGATGGTTGTTTATCTGTTCGGTCCTGTGGTGTCATCATGACTTGCTGTTTTTGTTCTCTGATATCCATGGGCGCCTCAAGGTCAGCTTTTGGGAGCAAGTGTTTTGCTTTCTGATGTTGATAAAAGAAAATGTTTGCGGCTAACACCCTTACTCCGGCCTTGTTAAGATAACATTGGCCTACTTTGAACAGATGGTTAGTACTTCCAAATACTTTGAAATTATTAATAAATGTGAACGAATTCTCAGCTGATTGTTTCTTCAACCATTTATGGAGCATCCGGAGTCTGCTAAATCTTTCATCATTCCCTTCAGGGACTGGTCCGCTGATGAGGATGTTTACGTTAAGTCCATCAAGTCTCTGTAGGAGATCAGAAAAGTCTCTCTTCAGAATCTCTGATTGTCTCATCGCGATATCTGCTCATCCAGCGTGAATGACGAGTTTTTCCAAAGTAGAATGGTGGTCCAAGATTTTCTGGATTTTTTCTGATATTTATCTCACTGTATTTTTGTATCAGCTATAAACTCTGGTGTTTTTGCTACAAAAGCCTCAATTCCATTAATTGATCCGTCTTGTATGATAACAATCTTTGCTGGGGGGGAGAAATATATCTTGTTTTTGGCTGAAACCTCTTTTGTTTACTTTTACCAGAAGTGGCAGGTCTGGGTTCAGAGCTTTCTCTGTGCCAGAGTTTCTTTTGGGGTTTTTTCCTCGGAGAACAGGCTGGGGTTGATGATTCTGTGCGTTTTAAAGCTGGCCAGTGTTCATTAGAGTGCGGAGTTCTACCGCTCAGGCGCCTGTTGGCTGAGGGAGTAAACTTGTCCTGTGTTTTCTGTGTGACACGGTTAGACCGATGTAAAACCGGGCTGCGAGGCTGTTCCTCCGTGTGTGTATTCAACGATAAAGTTGTGTTGTTTCCATAATCAGCGTGGAGATCAAAATTAATTTCCAGACGGCGTAACTTCGTTTCAATGCCCTCAATTCTGTGGAGCAGTTTTTCAAGATCCTCAGCTGATCAAAAAGCCATGTTGATAAGTCCATAAAAAAGTAATCCAAGAAGAGATCCGGGCCAGTACAGTAACTCTAGGGGCTGGGTAGATAAAGTAACTAAGAAAAAGTTAAGAAAAAAAACAAGAAAAGCAAACAGAAAAGAAAATAAAGTGAGGGGGGGATCGGGTGTGAGGGACAAAGAGAGGCTGCTCCTCCTTCAGCAGTCAGTTAGTAGTGTCAGTTAGGTTAGCAATCCTAAAGCTCCCAAAAGCTAAATTTTCTTCCAACTATTACCATAACGGATCTGCGAACATCAAGCATCACTCAGTACATCTAAACCGAACGTTTGGCACAAATTGAGCTAATACCTTAACCAGAATGGGAGCCTTTATCCCAGATTACATGTCAGTCAGAAAATCTAATTTTTGAATGAAGTGCGTTCCACTCTGTGACGCTAGGTGGCAACACTTTCACCCTTTCACTTTGGCATTCTTCCGGTTGGCCTAGAATGTCACAGATATTAAACAGATACTGGCAGCAGTGGAGCAGACGGAGTAAAAGCAGGATATGCACAATGAGCAAAGAAATGGACGGCAACGCTGTAGCACAAAACATTTGTTGTGTTGTTTATGATTGTGTTACACTCGTTGTTGCTGCTTGTTCTTGTGTTGTTATTCCCATTTCCGCAGCCTCGTCCCTTCCCGAAGCGGGATCGCCCAGGCTACTAATAGCTCAGCTAAGATGTGTTGGACTTACCATGCAAAAAAATGTTGGCTTTCTAACCGCATTATCTGGATGTGTTTGCTCGATTAAGAGAAGGCCAATTCGGTTCGACTCTAGCCGGACTAAGGTGTATACATGCATTTCATAAGTCCAAATTCAGTCAGACTAAGGCATTAATTTGGTTTTCTCTTTTTGCATGTAAACGCACTGACTGAGAACCAGGGCATTTGCTTTATGGAGCGGTCAATTCCAGGTCTTCCATCAATTTAATAATCCTATCTTGGCCTCTGACTCATAATCAAACCTAAAGATTCCCACACCTGGCAGTGAGCCAGAATCATCAAGATGACTGAAGCAAGCATTTGAATTCAATCGGTTTCCTTTTTTTAAATAAATCACTAAAGTAAAATAATTTTTAAGGGATGTTCTAATTTACTGAGATGCATTTAAATGAACTATTTCATATTTTTTTATATGAAGACATAAATAAATGGAATTAGACAAATTGGCCATCATATGAATTACAACTGATGCAGGATGAATCTAACTCAGCTGACTCATTGTGTTTTTTTAAAGGCAAATGCCTCCCAGTCAAAAATGTCCTCCTGCATTTGTATTAATATGATATATCCAAATTGTAAAAAATGTCTGAAAACATATCAAACCACATTACTACAAGGTATTATTATAATAAAGGATCTGTGTCCTTGTGCAACAGCCCTTACAGATCGGGTGGAACTTCCGCCATCATTCCTCAAACTGAAATGGAAATGAAACTAGCACCCATGCCCTCATAAGTCATACTGTTGAGAGAAAAGTGACCCCTCTTGTGCGAGATTGAGGCACTAAATCAGCCTGCAGAAATCTCCTACCCTGCTCATCTGAAGACGCTCATGGAGAACCATCATTCACGCAGGGCAGCCGGTCACTTTGATAGTCTGTGTACCTTCCTGTTGGCTCTGCAGCTGTGAGCGCATGTGTTTTAGATTTTCTGTAGAAGTTTTGATCTCCGTGTCGGACAAAGGCAGAAAAGAAAGCTCAGGAAATCCATATTTGTTCAGTTTTACAATGGTGTGAAAAGGATAAAGTGTGTCTGAAGTCGAGGCTTGCCCTCTCACCCTGACATATTGGCCATGTTGGAGTTGTTACCCTGTGTCCTGTGCAAGGTCAGCCGCTAAAGGTTTTTAGGCGAGCCTTTTATCAACAGATTATTCTGGAGACGTACGCAGCGACAACGCGAGCCAGCATTTGAGTAACCTGATAGAAACACCCTTTGCCTCAAAATCTAAAGGCAACTCCAGGCTGGTCTAATGGGTCCATTTTGTGTTTATATTTAACAAGAATTTACTTTATTAGGTACATCTCATTTATACCAGTTTGTTCCACTCTTAACTTCAGAACTGCCTTAATCTTGGTTGCATAGATTCAAATGGGTGTCTGAAACATTTGGTCCAAATTCAAATCAAAGATACTTTTATTTAATACAAAATTGAATTAAATGATGTTTTCACTTAAATTATCCAAGTTGGTTCAAAGAGTTGCTGTAGATGCTGATGGCTGTGGGCAGGAAGGGTCTCTTGTAGCGGTCTGTATTGTGACTGAAGACGCTCTGTTCTTGTAGGATAGTCTCTTGAGGAGGATGCTCTGGGTTGTCTATAATTTTCTTCATTTTATGAAGAATCCTTTGTGTTATCTCCAGAGGTTCCACAGTTGTCCCCAGAACAGAACCAGCCTTCTTTATCAGCTTGTTGAGCTTTTCAGGTCTCTGGTTCTGATGCTGCTACCCCAACAGATGATGGCAGGATATTCTCTCCACAATAGACTTATAGAAGATCTGCAGCATCTTGCTGCAAACCTTGAAGGACTTAAGCTTTCTCAGGAAGTCCACTCAGCTCTGTCCCTTCTTGTAGACACTTCACTGTTGAATCTGCAGTCAAGTCTGTTGTCCAGGTGAACATCAATGTATTTCTATTCCTTCACCACCTCCACTTCTTCTCCCATGACAAAAACAATATTTATCTTAACCCTGGTTCTCTTGAAATCTACAATCATCTCCTTTGTTTTGTTCACATTCAAGGTAAGATGATTGTTTCCTCACCATGACACAACCTGGTCCACCAGCTTACTGGACTTGGCTTCTTGTTTATCAATCAAACTATATTTATAATGCGCCTTTCATACAAACAACTCAAAGTGTTTTACAGATTAAAAATGACCCCACATAAACCACATTCCCATCCCACCCCCACAGATTTAAAACCATGATACTCGCTCCCAACCCAAGTTATGCGCACACACACGAGAGCAACAACAAAAAGGATATCTGACTGAGTACAGATGAGCCAGGTAAGCTAAGGAAAAGCCATTAAAGGAGCCATCTGCACCGGCAGCACATCAACAGCAGCACCTGTGTCTTGCACTGACCCAGGGCGCCCAGAGGAGGCGAGGCTGAGACCCCCACCTCCACCCAAGCTCCACCTGGACAGCAACCAGGCAGCTACAGCTGACCACCGCTCCCGAGGCAGAGGGCTCCCATAGAGGAAACACTGGAAGGAAGAATAAAATAGCAGGTTAAAATATAAAAGTAAACAGTGGATAAATGTGATAAGACTAATTAGTAAAAAACTGATAAAATATAAGCAAGTAAAACATGGAGAGCTATTGAATTAGCTATAATAAACAAAAATCTGTTGTAATAATCAGTAAAAGTTAGGCTAAAAAGGTGAGTCTTGAGCCTGCTCTTAAAAACATGAACGTTCTCTGAGGTTCTCCTGTTTCGT
Source organism: Valencia hispanica (assembly GCA_963556495.2). Taxonomy (NCBI): domain Eukaryota; kingdom Metazoa; phylum Chordata; class Actinopteri; order Cyprinodontiformes; family Valenciidae; genus Valencia; species Valencia hispanica. The sequence goes on from OY747706.1 coordinate 3,874,762, forward strand.
ACTCAACACATCCAGTTTTTGTCATGTTTGGTATTAAGGAGGACCCAAATGCAGCAAAGTATAAAATAAAATGATTTAATGAAAACAAGGAACTTACATAACTCGGGAGGACAAAGGCAGCAACAGGGGACCAGGAACAAGACGGGGAAGATAAGACAACAGGGAAGCCAGGGACCAAACAGGAAAGAGTGACGACGAACCAGCGAGTTGCGACTGAATGAGGACTGTATTTATACTGAGGGGAGAGTGAGGATGTGAACAGAAAGAGCTGAGGACTAATTAAGGGAAGCGGTTGCAGCTGAGAGGGAGGGAGCAGGTGAAACTAATTAGCAGCTGGGATGGAAGGCAGAATGGCTAGGGAAACTGGGAGGAAGACCAGGAGCAAACCATAAGGACTAGACGGGGGATAATACTAAAGAGCAATTAAATATAACAAAACTAACTGGGACTAATAAAGGGTAAGTATTAATAGGAACTTGGGAAAATAAAGAGATGAACTCAGACAAGGGCAACCAAACACAAGAGCACCAGAGGGAGACAAAAACTCAAACCCAAAGCCCAAACATCCAAGAAACCCAACAGTTTTATTACGAGATCTAGTTGATCCACTGGAACGAAGAAGGTGAAAACAGCCACCGACCAGCAGTCATATTTTTAATTTTACAACAGAAATTACTGTCATATTTAATGCTTCCATTCAAATTCTACAAAATAAAATAAATACAAAAAAATCGATACATTGCTTTTGAATATTGATACAATATCGCAACATAAAATATTGTGATATTTTGGTGTATCGATATTTTCTAGTTATCTCTAGTAACAAATTTCTTGGTTAAATGAAAATAATTTTACGTCTAAATCTGCCAGGGGTATAAATTAGTTTGGGCTTCACTGTGTGTAACTGGTATAATGGTGCTCATTCAGTCTGCGTAGCTGAGACAGAACAAGAGCTTCTCGACATGTCTGACAGGTTTATTACTACATGGAAGGCTAAAAGAGTCCGTTTTAAACGGATTAGATTTAGATTGGCACATCTACCTTGAAAGCGCTGTGTGCAGCTAAAACATCTCATCCTCAGTTTCCGTGTTTGTTTAGACACTCTGAGTCCCACCCATCTGATCAAAGCATGATGTCAATGTCGGGAATGAACATAAATGTGATTTTTTTTAGATGAAGGTGAGTTATTGACCTCCGCCAGGTGGTAATGTTTCCGTGCCCCTCTGTCTGTTCGTCTGTCTGTTAGCAAGATAACTCTAAAAGTTATAGACAGATTTCGATGGAATTTTCAGGAAATGTCCGCAATGGGACCAGGAGTAAATTTTGGGGTTGATCTGGCATCAAGCGCATTTCCACCCACCGACCAGCGGTGCTATCGTGAACTCCTCTCCCGACTCAGAGAGCTCACAGACGGCTGAGCTCGTGCAGCAGCTCCGCTACGGTTGGAGCATATACACAGCAGATTAATTGCACATTAATTGTGCTGGAGGAGCACAGCGACAGCATGAACACAGCCATGCGTCTCATTAACAAACATTTTAAGCGTAAAAGTACCGAAAGTTAGAACAAGATAACATGGGGATGGGGGGGTCTGCGCTCTGAGTGCTTTTCCAGTTTTGTTGTTTGGTTAACAGGTTTTCCAATGGGAATCTGTTGGCGGTGTGATAAAGTTGCATCTTTTGTTGACTCCCAAATAGAGCGCCGTTTCAGTGATGTGAAGATAAGCTGCATTCACTTTAATTTTATCATGTAAAAAAGTTTAAAGTTCTCCAGAGAGTTAACACCATTCATGCACAACACTGTATACGCCACCAAGAAATGTGTAAATCTTTTTAAAAGTGAAACATTTAATTGCAATAATAGAATCTGAGAGACTGTTTGCTTTAACAGAGTTTGGACCAGCTGACGCCGGAGGTGCTGACAGTCTCTCCTCCTGCTTCCCCAGTCTCCAGGGAAAGGTAAGAGTTCTTCTTCCACCTGCTACATTTCTCCTCCAGATGTTGTGATGATCTGCTAACATGGCGGTAAAATGAAACTGAGAGTCTTTAATTGCCCAGAGGATTTGGTAGCACTCTTCCCCTAATATCTCTGGCGCATTGTTCTGTTTATTTAACAAGGCACTTCAGAAGGGAAAATGCTTTAGTTCCACTATGCCTTTAATTTAATTCCCACAACACGACAATCAGAACAAGTCTGAGCGCAGAGATGATTAAGATACAGATGCAACAAGGTGGAAAACCTTGATTGACTGTGAAAATGAGTCACTCTGTGTAAAAGTGAAGGTGCCACGCTGATAACCACCCAGAAGTCCCTGATGTGATGTGTGGTAGTCAGGCTTTAAATTGGAGCTCAGCTTCAAGGAGCTAACTGAATTCAGCCAAACCGCAGATAATATTTGCCTTAAGATGAAGGCACGGGAGAAGTCTGTTGTAGAACGGCCATAAATGAAGGAATGTTGGCCGTAAAAAAGAGAACTCCTGCAATGCAATGCTGTGTAGTGGGAGAGTTCAGGAGGCCCTTTGTGAACGTATAGGTTCCACAGCAGGATACGAGTCATGGCTGCTTTAGACGGCGGGATGAAGATGTTTACGTCTCACTCTTCCCCCCAGGATCCAGCAGCAGAGTTATAGTCTGTGATATGTTTATGAGCATGCATAAGGATGCCAAATACTGTAGCTCATTTCCTGTCAAACATGCTTTCTGATCTTCCTGAGCACTGTAGATATTTTCACAGAACATACAAAAGTCCAGGTTCTTTACTAACAACAATAAGTTAATCTCTAGCTCTGTCACATTCTAAATGCTGAAGATCTAAGTGTCTGACTAGATTTTCCTAAAACCTGATGCTTACAATAATTAAGTTTCTTCTCACTGACATGTTTTCTAAATTCAGAACTAAAAACTAATTCCATCATCTTGCCACTTCCTAATTTTCTGAGATATGAATATGATGTGACACAGAGAAACCTTTTCTTCTAGCCTTTATTAAAATGGGAAAAACAAGAGAACATGCTGCTCAGGCAGCGGAGAACCTAACAGCTAAACTAACAGCTTACACTACATTTACTTCCACTTAGACTGACTAGTAGGGGTGTAACAGTACGATAAAAGTCCCGGTTCGGTACATACCTCGGTTTCAATTTAACGGTTTTGTTTGATTTTTGGTACAGTCAGGGAACAAAGTGAAAACATTTTTTTGTGTAATGACGTTTAAAATCAAACTGTCCTTGCAGTAAATGTTCCAACAAAACAGTTCACAGATAGCATAAAGGTGTATATAATAAGATATAAAATAAATAATATATAACATTTTAAATATTTTAAGTAAACTGTTACATCAATACTTTTACTTTCAGACCGCCCTAGTGTCTGTGTCAACAGTGGTAACAATTAATCGGGGGTTAAGCTGTTACCTGAGCCAGCTGACAGGATGCTGCATAAATTATACAGGTGAAGTGGGAGGTATTAACAAAAACTAGAAGTAAAAAAACTTTTGTTCACTCAAATATAAATAAAGACGAGACATTAGCTTATAACATGACAGAAAATAACTGACAGGTTAAATATGTTAGAATATGATTTAGGTAAGGATATAAAAATATTTAACAATTAAATAAGAACAGTTTCAAGCCTTCAAAAGTCACAATAATAGAATATTTTCTTTCACATATGTATTTTGTTGCAAGTTGTAAGATCATTTAAGGCTATTTTAACACATTGAAACAGGACAGCATGTTGATTTTATGGGTCCATCTTAGATATACACTGGCTTGCACAAGTATTCGGCCCCCTTGAACTTTTCCACATTTTGTCACATTACAGCCACAAACATGAATCAATTTTATTGGAATTCCAGGTGAAAGACCAAAACAAAGTGGTGTACACGTGAGAAGTGGAACGAAAATCATACAGGATTCCAAACATTTTTTACAAATAAATAACTGAAAAGTGGGGTGTGCGTAATTATTCAGCCCCCTGAGTCAATACTTTGCAGAACCACCTTTTGCTGCACTTCCAGCTGCCAGTCTTTTAGGGTTTGTCTCTACCAGCTTTGCACACCTGGAGACTGAAATTCTTGCCCATTCTTCTTTGCAAAACAGCTCCAGCTCAGTCAGATTAGATGGACAGCGTTTGTGAACAGCAGCTTTCAGATCTTGGCACATATTCTCAATTGGATTTAGATCTGGACTTTGACTGGGCCATTCTAACACAGGGATATGTTTTGTTTTAAACCCTTCCATTGTTGCTCTGGCTTTATGTTTAGGGTCGTTGTCCTGCTGGAAGGTGAACCTCCGCCCCAGTCTCAAGTCTTTTGCAGACTCCAAGAGGTTTTCTTCCAAGATTGCCCTGTATTTGGCTCCATCCATCTTCCCATCAACTCTGACCAGCTTCCCTGTCCCTGCTGAAGAGAAGCACCCCCAGAGCATGATGCTGCCACCACCATATTTGACAGTGGGGATGGTGTGTTCAGAGTGATGTGCAGTGTTAGATTTCCGCCACACATAGCGTTTTGCATTTTGGTCTCATCTGACCAGAGCACCTTCTTCCACATGTTTGCTGTGTCCCCCACATGGCTTGTGGCAAACTGCAAACGGGACTTCTTATGGTTTTCTTTTAACAATGACTTTCTTCTTGCCACTCTTCCATAAAGGCCAACCTTGTGCAGTGCACCACTAATAGTTGTCCTATGGACAGATTCCCCCACCTGAGCTGTAGATCTCTGCAGCTCATCCAGAGTCACCATGGGCCTCTTGGCTGCATTTCTGATGAGCGCTCTCCTTGTTCGGCCTGTGAGTTTAGGTGGACGGCCTTGTCTTGGTAGGTTTACAGTTGTGCCATACTCCTTCCATTTCTGAATGATCGCTTGAACAGCGCTCCGTGGGATGTTCAAGGCTTGGGAAATCTTTTTGTAGCCTAAGCCTGCTTTAAATTTCTCAATAACTTTATCCCTGACCTGTCTGGTGTATTCTTTGGACTTCATGGTGTTGTTGCTCCCAACATTCTCTTAGACAACCTCTGAGGCCGTCACAGGGCAGCTGTATTTGTACTGACATTAGATTACACACAGGTGCACTCTATTTAGTCATTAGCACTCATCAGGCAATGTCTATGGGCAACTGACTGCACTCAGACCAAAGGGGGCTGAATAATTATGTACACCCCACTTTTCAGTTATTTATTTGTAAAATAAATTTGGAATCATGTATGATTTTCGTTCCACTTCTCACGTGTACACCACTTTGTTTTGGTCTTTCACGTGGAATTCCAATAAAATTGATTCATGTTTGTGGCTGTAATGTGACAAAATGTGGAAAAGTTCATGGGGCCGAATAATTTTGCAAGCCACTGTATAATAACTTTATATTGGTGTGTGTGTGTGTGTTAGTGTGGGTGGGTGTGTGTGTGAGGGAGAGAACAGCAACAGAATATTCCCAGCCCTGCAGTGTGACATCACATGGCTAGTCCAATCATATTCATCAAGCTTAAAATAAGCCCCACAGCTAGCCTGCCACGGAGCCGGCTTGTCCAACAGCACATGTCACCATAGCAACTAAGCTGGGCTTCAGGTTAGCTTCATTCGTGGAACCGTATTTAAAGAAATTTAGCCGGAATTGTTAAAGTAGGCCTGGCTTTTTAGATAAGCTCGCTTCGTGTAACAGCCCTCAACACTGAAATTCCAGGATAACTGCAAAAAATAACAATGGGAACTGGAGCGATTGTGTTGATAAAACAATTATCCTTCTCTAGTTTCCAGTGCTTGTTTTTTTTATTTGCTGTACTGCATTATGCCAACATGGCAGATATGACGGTCAAGTCTTCTGTGTTGCCGCCGTCCACCTAGCGTGATGTCAGCCAAGGTTGGGAGAAAGCAGTAGAGTCCAATTTGGGATTACTTACTACCAGAATATGTGCAAAAATGATCAAAAGCATTATTGTACTCACAATGGCTTGTCTTTTGTTTAGTAGTGTTGGCAGTTAGTTTCAGTGTTTTTCTTTTCAGAACTTTAGCAGCTGCTTTTATTCTTGGGCTTTCTAATGTACAGGTGCTGTTATTGTGTTTACAGAATTTTTGAACATTACTCTGCCATATATCTTTTATACTTGCCTGACATGTATGGTTGTTCATCTACATTTTTTAAAAACTATAATCATTTTCTGAGATTTTGTTACACATTTCTTTTTTGTCGTCTTGCCCCTGGTATGTAACTTGTATTACAAAAAAACTAAAACTATAACTGAAACTAATAAAAACGATAGTGAAACTAAGCATTTTAAAAACATTTAAACTAAACTAAAGTGACGAACAAATGGTAGAAACTAATTCAAACTAAAATACAATAGAAAATCTAAAGTCAAAGCTAAATAAAATGATAACAAATGAACATTTTAAAACCTTTGGCATTTAAGTTCCTAATCTCCCCTAGAAGAGTCGCGGGTCATAACTTTTGCTAGCAGAAGGCTGGGCTGCACTGTATTTGTTTAGAGTCGCATGTGTTGCTGGATAAAGTGGAACACAGCCGTGCGGAAACTCGGTACGCCTCTGTGCCATACCAGACATTCCGTACGGAAAAATCAGAATACGGATACATGTACTCATTACACCCCTAGTGACTAGAGTTTCCTTTATTTTTACTCAGAGAAAAAGAGATCGGTCAACAGTGATGAATTGTAGAATCAACATCAGTAATAAATTTAAACCTTAGGAACTAATGGGCCTATTTCAGTGAGATGGGCCAGACCTCCATAGACAAAAACCACTGGTCTTACAGTTGAACCAAACCACTCTGTCTGTTTGAAATAAATGATATATGATACATCCATATCCATAAAAAATGTTTTGCTTTTTTGTTTTGAAAAGAAATCTTATTTCTCAATTATTTCTCAAACGTAGCCCAGATGTACAGAGCTGCCGGTCTCTGTCTGCATCACTGAGAGACTAAAGTGCCATATAGTTCTTTACAGAAAAATGTTTTTCACATTTTCTTCTTTCCTTTATTTTTTGCACACATCAAAATGTAGAACTGCACCAGATCGAGGTGTACTTTTATTTTTTCTGCTGCTGAATCCAACATAATGTTCAGAAGAAAAATCTCTAATTTGCTGTTTTGCATTAGATTGGTAATTTGGTTCCTACAGGGGAGCCTTAAGTAACCTTTGTGGTATGATTGATCATCATTTATAAAAAAGTGTCATCAGCAACCGGAAGAATGCCAGCATGAAAAGGGCGCATGTCGCCACCTACTGTCACAGAGTGTAACGCACTTCATTCAATAATTCGATTTTCTGAGTGACATGTAGACTGGGATAAAAGCTGTGGTTAAGGTATTAGCTCAATTATTGCCATTAGCTCGATTTCGATCTGCATTTAAACGAACTGAGTGATTGTGTTTCTCCTGTTGTGTAAATAGATCTGGGACATCATCTTGGGATTTTTAAATGACTGAACTAGAAAACATTTCTTCTTCCAATAAAAAGGATAAAGCAGTTGTGATACGTTCAGGTTCCTGTTACGCCCTGCTGTAGTAGATATGCCTCCATAATCATTTTTATTTTATTTTGGAATTAGAACCATTTTTAAGAGTCTGATCGACCAATCACGGATCAGGGAAGGCTGAACATGAAATCATCTGATCCAATCATTCGCTGATTTCTCTCTGCATTTCTAGTAATTAAGGGATATAATTGTACAATTCTAAGCTTCACCAGCACATTTTAATGGTTTCTCTTCTGCAGATGAAGCAAGCAAATTAAAGATCGAGCCGGGTCGTGTTTAACCTCCATGTACGCCTGCAGGTTGAACATCCCACTCATTTTTTTACCGTGGTTCTTTGGCGTCTTTAATGTAATGTTAATTGTCTTTTTTTCCCCTCATTTTTTCCGTCGTTTTTTTGTCACAGATGTTTCATTCTTGTCCACACCTCTTTAATCAGACTGTAGCAGAACAGGATCAATACGATTTCCATGTAGCAGAAGAAAATACTGTATGGGAACAAACAGGACTGTAAGGCTCATCTCTGTTCAGCATGATTAAAAGTGCAATTAGGCAGAGACAACGATGGGGCATTTGAAAACGATGCTTTTCAGTGGAGTACACATCACCTGACATCCATACTGTAATTATTTTATATATATGTGTGTGTGTGTGTCTGTGTGTGTGTGTGTAATTAAATGGTTTGCTTTTGACTTAATGGATAACTCATCCATACTGGGACACATCCCTTCATCCTGCACCTCGGTAAGAACAAGTCATACTGCTTAATGCTTTTCTGTTAGTGGAGCATTTACATGTTTATTTTCCCAACTAAACACTGGCCCGTGCGCTGGAGGGCACTGGAGACCTTACATGGATCTCTTTAATTGGCCATTGATTCATTCTGTGATGGCTCTGAGAGCCAGTAAATTACAACCTCCTTGAGGAGAGAAGGAAGCGGCTGACAAGTTGAGTGCAGAGGTGTCATAGTAATTCTGACAGTCAAATCTGTGATTCCATTATTTATACTGCTCATTTTTATTTGTGTGGCAAGGAGCATTGACGCAACCCCTGCTGGAAAGACAGCAATACAGACCCCTGCTTGGGCACGGTTTATTTGCATAGGTCAATTCACATCGGTTGTGTTTAGAAAAATGTGTGCAGAGAGGCACGTTGTATGTGAGCACGATGCTATAGAGCTGCTTCACAGAGCGACTCTATTTGACATGAAATTGGTTTCTCTGCAACATATTTTACTGTCAAGATAAATAATGTGACATTATTCACTAAATTTATGTATAACTGTGTGCATTGAGTCTTTTGTGTTGAGTTTTACAAATGGTTTTATGCTGCAAGGCAATATGATGAATTTGTCTTCTAAATGAATATTAATGCAAACGAATATGAATACAAATCGGTTTACTTTGTCGTTTGAAAATATTTCTGAACAGCTGCATTGCTTTGCAGTCTTTTAAATAAAGCTAATCTGAATGGAAGGAAGAAAAGTTTGTTTTCTTTTCCCAGGATTGCAGATGGTAACTAGAACTACTGAATATTGCTGAAAGGATTCAGTCATCCATCACAACCATTGAATTTTAGGTTCCAGTTACTTCAGTGGCCACAGGTGTATACAATCCAGCCCTGGGCAAACTGACTTCTTCCTTTTTTTTTTTTTTTACATGTCCTGTTTGGCAGTGTGGAGCTCAGAATTGGTGTCTGAGTACCAAGTAGAAGCCCAACAGATTTACTTTCACAAGGGAGCAGTACAGCTTTTGCTATAGTCCTCCACTTGATATATGTGTGAAAAATCTTTATTATGAATTGTTGCGGAAAATTAAGGAGAAGAAAGAAGGAAGATGAAGAAGAGAGGTAGGAAACAAAAAAGTCATGAGAGAGGGTGAGTTGAAAATACAAGAGAGGAAGGGGAACAAAGAAAACACAGGAAAACATTGAAGTCTGCCTCCATACCCACAGGACGGCAGAGAGAGGGGGAAAAACAAAACAAAACACGAAAAAGGAACATCGACAAAACCAACCAAACATTGTGAACTAAGAATTACACAACCACATCACACAAAAATAGATATAAAAATACAACAATGTCACAGAAAAACTCATGATACCGATTAATCAAGATCTAGTGATGATAACCTCAGCCCAAGAATATATGCTTAAACATCAGAGAGACCCCACAAACTGATTTCTTCTAAGGACATCCATCCATCCATCCATCCATCCATCCATCCATCCATCCATCCATCCATCCATCCATCCATCCATCCATCCATCCATCCATCCATCCATCCATCCATCCATCCATCCACAAACTTCCCTCTCCCCAGCCACCTGGTCCAGCTCCTCCAGGGAATCCCAAGGCGTTCCCAAGCCATCCGAGAAACATCATCCCTCCAGGGTGTCCTGGGTCCTCCTCTGGGTCTCCTCCTGGTGGGACGTGCCTGGATCACCTCACCAGGGAGGCGTCCATCCTGACCAGATGCCCGAGCCACCTCCACCGGCTCCTCACCATGTGGAGGAGCAGCGGCTCTACGCTGAGCCCCTCCTGAATGACCGAGCTTCTCCCCCTATCTCTGAGGGAGAGCCCAGACACCCTGCGGAGGAAACTCATTTCAGCCGCTTGTATCCAGGATCTCCTTCTTTCGGTCACTACCCAGAGCTCTGAGGGTAAGGGGTGTGCCATTGTGAGTGCCCCCAATTTAATTCGATTGTCAAATGATTTTTTTGTTGTTGTTAGATATCTTCATTTCTTCCATGGCTACTTTCTAATTTTTAACCCATTCAGTTTCCATTATTGAAGTATCCAAACAAATTCATGTCCTGTCTTTTATTTATGTGAAACCACAAGTAAAACCAAAATATGTTTCATAATCGTATCAAGATCATATTTTCCCATGAAAGCTAAAGGAAATGTGTGTTGGCAATAGAAGTATAATATAAGGGGACCATATTTAGATTTCCAAAAAAGAGGACACTTGGTCAAATCCTCACACTTTAATCATATTCTGTTTACTGAAAGAAGATTCTTGATTTTAACATATTTAAAGTTTTCCTGCTCTATGTTGTTAGAAAAAATAATGAATTAAACTTCAGATTGACTTTCACAAATCAATCATTATAGAAATGACTTTAAATTCTTGAAAGAAAAAAAAGAAACAATGACTAATCTTCTGCATTAAAAAAATAACCTGTAACAATAATAGCTCACTTTTTAAGTCATATAGTACAAAAACTACTCCAAATTCTTAAATTATATTTGGAGAAAGTGGGTATTATTTTCTTTTCAACGTAATAATAAGAACCAACAAAAAGCAGCAGGGAGGACGCCTGGGACAGCAGCTGAAAAGTGGACATGTCTGGGGAAAAGTGGACGATGCTGCTAACAGAAAACACAACAACAAAGACGCTGCTTTCACAAGTAAAGTGCAAAATAGTTAAGGTATTTTGTACATTTGACACTGCATGGCTGAAATATTAGCTGCAGCTATCATGTTCCCGCCGCTCCGGACTTTTATGTTTCTGTCATTTCAATTATGAAAAATAACAGATTTTAAACTCTTTTAAATGGCTATTGATTTGGCATGTTTCAAATTGCAATTCATCGATTTAATAGTGAATCAGCTCACCACTAATGAGGGCAGGAACGTAGATCGGAACTTTGCACTTGGGAAGCACATCACGCCGTGGGAGCTCAGACCGACAGATCGCCGTCATTGGGCTGTCCGTGTCAGTGAAGGTAACATTTACACAGATAGCGTTAGCTTATGTCGTCCTGGAGGTTTATTACTTCCCTGTCACAGAGGCGGAATGCTTCACCGACCTTTTTGAGTTGTTCTCAAACAGCAGTGTTGTTTTCTGGATGTTTTTCACCATGTTAGCAGAGCTAAAAACTTGCCGACGCAGCTAATTGTTTTGGTCTCGTAAGCAGCTTCAAGAAGCGACTGAGGCCATGTACACACGTAGCCGGGGTTGTTTAAAAATGAATATCCTCACGACCTCGTCTATCAGCTGCGTATTTTGCTTTGTAGACGTTACACGCCGCTTACGCCTCTGGTAGAAACCAGACTTCGATCTGTTAAATTAATTAATATTTTCAGTATATATCATATTAAAATTTGTATTATTTTTATAACCCTGCCAAAGTAAAAGAAGTCAAATTAATGGTGTAGCAACACAGGATCATGGACGGAGGTCAGTGATCAATGGACTTCGTCCATAATTCAATCCATTACTGATAAAATTGTCAATTTAATTTGTATGACTGTTGTGAAAGTTATTATATGTCAATAATTGTCAGTAATAATTATTATGAAATAATAATCATTTTCTAAATTCTTTATTTTGACCTCATATTTGCTGATTATGGGTCAACACTAGGACCACACATCAGCTCAGTGGAGCGTCGGCCACAAATGACAGCACATAGAAAATTGGTAAAAGGCTTTTCACACACTGTGTTCAGTCCGTTAACCTCTCCCAGCATTCAAACTGCCTGATATAACTTCCCGATGGAGCCGGCAGAATCCAGGAGCAGAATTCCAAAGCGCTCTCATCCTGCAGCCGTCCCGCTGCTGCTAGCTGGGAACGATCCCGGGAATGTGCTCTCCTGCTGTGCAGCGAACTTCCAGGTCCTGTTCCGGAAAATGCTAGCCAGCTCGGGTAGACTCTGATGCTGGTCTTGCACATGAAGCTCTGAGTGTGTGTGTGGATGTGTGAATGTTGACAGCCAGCCCGTGTTGGTATTGATCTGCAGCCATTCCAGCTGGAGCCCAAAGGGCAGACTATATCATCTGTCAGACGGCGAGAAGGGCATTACAGCTATACTGATCTTAGATCACAAATCCCACTCAGAGATGGAGAGTGAGAAGGGGAGAAACTCAGACCTCATGGAAGACTGATTATGAGAGAAGGAGAAGAAGAAAAGAAGCTGAAACAGTGAAATATGAGGACGAAGTTCTGGTGTGTGTCAGCATGTTTTCAGGCCGTGTTCTGCCTTGTGATCATCAAACCTGGCCTCGGTTTACTCCGCCGCAGTCTTTGTTGATAAAGACAAACAGATCCTCTGACCCCTTTCACCTCCATGACTGCCCATGTTTTCATCCCCTGCCTCACTTTATCTCTATCTCTGCCAGCGCTTCTCTGCTCACCTCAGGCAACACGATCCCAGCCCTCTCAGGCGCCGATACGCATCAACAAACATAAAGAGTCACGTATGCTCTATATAAACATCTACACATAGTTCTTTGGCCAAATAACAATACAATTAGGTGCAGAACAAATCATAGCTCTTCTCCTAATGGCTGGAAAATGACTTCAAAGGTTACAGTATGTCTCTCAAAGATTAGAGTAACACTTCAGACTTTTGATGCTTTTTGCCTTCTTGTCATATCGATCTTTGTCTAAATTATCTTATTGTCCTCATTTTCCTGCGTTACAAAATCAATCCATTACAGTCGTGGATCAGATCTGCTTCAACAAGCTCTGAGTGTTTTTCCCTCTTTTTTTCCCCTGTTGTTTGGTAAAAGATTGACCCAGCCAATGATAATGATGAAATACAAGGTCGCCACAACCGGTGTGCTGTGCTTCTTCACAGTGATTACTCCATTACTCTAAATCTTCTAAATCCGTTCCTAGCTCACATTTAACACGCTGATGGGTCTCTGTGTAGCTTTGGTTTAAACGTTTCATGACGTCTATTGAAGAATATGGGAGCCTTTGAGGCCCATAAAGCAGCGGCAGTGATAATGGATTTACAGAGGCTCTTCTGTTTTTGTTTGTTAGCTCCTTTCCTTCCTTGCTAATGGACAAATGACTTGTTTGCTCAGTGACAGTGAGCCTTTTGTATTCAGCTGACGCGCGTGAATGCTAATGGTTGTCAAAATGAAGTACATTATTTGCCTATAAAAGTCATTGCAAGTTTATCAAGCTGTTCCTACTTGGTAATTAGGCAGCTCACGTCATACTTTTTGAGGAGTTTGGGATTTACAGGTGAAAACTAGGAACAACCCCAACAACCTCTACTTTGTCAGGTTTAAAAAGTGAAGATGTTTAACGATAAAGATTGATGACTAACCTGAAAACCCACGGTGTGGCGTAGAGGACCCACGGCGCTTTTATTATTATTTTTTTCAGGTGAATGCAATAGCTTCCGTAATTTTCAAGAAAAACTCTCAGAAAGAATCTCAGAAGTTTACTAAATTTATAAAGTCAAACATTTGCAACAAATATTACAAATAAGTCTTCTAAGGTTGATGTGGCAAATGTATGAGATGCATATCTGGGTATTTTCCAAAGTGTAAGTGGAAGATCCGGGTTCTTTTCTTGGATCAGAACAACATCTCGTGGGTCCAGACTTCATGCAGCCTTCTTGCAGCTTCTTTCTGTCTCAGATGGATTTTCTGGATTTTCCTGTTTAAAGTTTTCATAGCGAGTCTGGACCCAAGAGATGTCATTCTGAAACAGGAAAAGAGCCCAGATCTACCACTTACACTTACACATCCCTTACATTTACCACATCGATCTTGAAGGACAAAGAGTGGCAGAAGTGTCACTTTTTGTCATAAATGTTTTTTACAGTCTCAGTAAGTCTCAGTGTGGCCAATGTTTAGTGTTTTTTTTATCGACTGGCCCTTATACTCTGTCATACCTTTAAGGCCACAGTCCTAAAATATTTTTTTGTTTCTTCATTTGGCCTTAAATCTGCACCTTTTTTTTAAATTAAAAAAAAATTAAAAAAAATTCTGTTGTTGCTGACAGCCGATGGCGACGGGAAGCAATTCGCCCAGATGAAATGACCCGAGATTCGGCCCACCTCAGAAACCTGAGAAACAATTGTTCTCCTGAAACTAGCATACTTGCTTACAGCTTTGTTTTTATTTGCATCAAAATACTTCTGCTCCATTATTCACTACCAGCTCCTTCATTGTGTTCAGACATTTGACTGTATGCAAGGATCTTATAATAAGTTAAAATCCATTGTTGAAAACTGTGATGAGGTTACTATATACTGTAGGAAGGTGTTGAAGTTTGTTGATTTAGATCTTAAGTTATATTGCAAAGCTACAAAACACAAATTTTTAATAAGCCAAATTATATTTAACCTGCTTTTTTATCAAATAAGTTATAAGTTAATATGTGTTTCCTGTTTTAAAAGCTTAAACATTATTTATTCCTAAATCTGCACATACAGTGGGGCAAAAGAGTATTTGTCAGCCACCGATTGTGCAAGTTGTCCCAATTAAAAAGATGAGAGAGGTCTGTAATTTCCATCATAGGTACACTTCACCTGTGAGATACAGTATATGAAAGAAAAAATCCAGGAAATTGTATGATTTTTAAATTTATGTGTATAATGGTGCGGTAAATAAGTATTTAGCACCTAAACACAAGCAAAAATTCTGGCCCTCACAGACCTGTTACTTCTTCTTTAAGAAGCTCTTCTATCCTCCACTCGTTACCTGTATTAATGGCACCTGTTTGAACTCGTTATCTTCTTTAAAAGACACCTGTCCACACCTTCAAACAGTCAGAGTCCAGCCTCCACCATGGCCAGGACCAGAGACTGTTAGGCTCCTTAGGTGCTTGGGTTTTGAGTTTTAGTTATTTTCATTTCCTTCAGTTTACATTAACATTCTAGCTTATTTCCTGGTGTTTTAAGTGTGATTTAAGTTTTTCCTTCCACCACGCTTTCTCGCCCTCTTTTCCCCCAGGTGCTCTCTTGTTTTGTTCCTCATGTTTGTGTTCATTCCTTATTTATTTGCTTGGGTTCCTAGTGTTATTTGGTTAGCCTTCTATAGGTTCACTTCCTCCCCGTCTGTGTCACTCCCTGCCTCCCCTTGTTGCCTGTTAATTGTCGTCAGCTGTTTCCTGTTTTCCTTAATTAGTCTTCCCATTGTTTCCCAGCTCTTAAATACCTCAGTGTCCCTGCCGTTCCTTGTCAGTTCGTTGTCGTCTCTCCCGTGTATTCCTCATGTCCTTTCCTGTCGTCATTCCAAACGTCTTCGCCCAGCTTTCTCAGTCCTTGTCATCCTGCCACCCTGGTCAACGTTACTGTAAGTTGTTCTGCTACCACCTTTTCCACATTAAAGTTATGCCTTCACCACCAACCTGCTCGCCTGCATTTGAGTCTGAATTGCACAACCTGAAAGAGACCTGTCCAAGGACACCAGGGACAAGGTTGTCCACCTGCACCAGACTGGGATGAGCCAATCTACAACAGGCAACCAGCTTGGTGAGAAGAGATCAACTGTTGGAGCAATTATTTGAAGAAGGAAGAAATACAAGAACACTGAAAATCTCCCTCGACCTGGGGCTTCATGCAAGATCTCACCTGGTGGGGAACACATGATCTAGAGAACGGTGAGGAAACAGCCCAGAACTACACGGGGGGAACTGGTCAATGACCTGAAGAGAGCTGGGATCACAGTAACAAAGGTAACTATAGTAACACACCATGTCATCATGGATTAAAATCCTGCTGCGGTCGAAAGGTCCCCCTACTTAAGCCAGCACATGTCCAGACCCGCCTAAAGTCTACCAGACCATCTGGATGATCCAGAGGAGGATTGGTAGAATGTCATGTGGTCAGATGAGACCAAAATAGAAATCTTTTTTATAAACACCGCTCTCCGTGTTTGGAGGGGGAAGAATGCTGAGTTGCATCCCAAGAACACCATACCCACTGTGAAGCATGGGGGTGGAACCATTATGCTTTGGGATTGATTTTCTGCAAAGGGGACAGGAAGACTGATCCGTATTAAGGAAAGGATGAATGGGGCCGTGTATCGTGAGATTTTTGGACAAATACCTCCTTCCATCAGGGAGAGCATTGAAGATGAAACGTGGTTGGATCTTCCAGCATGACAATGATCCCAAACACATCGCCTAGGCAACAAAGGAGTGGCTACGTAAAAAGCATTTCAATGTTCTGGAGTGGCCTAGCCAGTCTCCAGACCTCAATCCAATAGATAATCTGTGGAGGGAGCTGAAAGTCTGTGTTTCCCCACTGTCTTTGATTAATGAGAGCCAGTGTCTGTAACACCTTTTCATGTGGTCCCTTGAGGAGATTATGAAGCATCCGTCCGTCTGTCCTTCACTCCATCCATATGTTCATCCTTCAGTCAGTCCATCTTTCAATCCATCCATCTATCCAGCCTTTGACTTTTCAGGTTAAGGCTTATTAAGTTGGACTACCTGGATAGAACCCATGCATCCAATAATATAACACAGGTATATTAGTTAAACATCACAATATAATTCAGTCCTTCTCAAAGATAAAATAATGTCAAAATGCCTGATGTTGGCTGACTTGCGTTAAAGACTGACTTCCTCTGTAAATACATTTTAATACAAGGTTCTCACTGTTCTTCAGTTAAATTGAATAAATGGAAGCAAACATATGATGGAGTTTAGAAAAGTTTGATTCTGAAAAAGCTAAAGGTGTTTTTAAGAGCAAGTGTTTTCCATTTTATATGTAAATAATTTATCTTGTAAAAGATGAGAGGGTGTACTCGTACTCATTTCAATTCTACTGTATAAATACGCTGTTAATAACTCAATTTCACAACTCAATGTGCGTGGGCTCCTTGCATGTAATCATATGCAAAGCTGCCTTTTATAGTCTTTTCACCTTCAGTTCACATCTCATCATTGAAGTGTCATGGTTCTGTTCTCACAGCAAATATTCTCATTAGCTGACATTAAAAATGAGTTGCTTGTTTCAGCAGGTGACTCTGCGAAGAAGAGACCAATGACAACAGCTTACATTCGTGCTTTTCTAAACAACGTTTAAACTCAAAATTAAAGCAAAATGAACTCTTGGACGAAGTTATCAAATGAAAACAAGTTCTCACCAGGAGGGTTCAACACTTCATTGAGTGAAGAATTACCCAGAGAACCACCAGAGCTTTTTTTTAATAGACCTTAATTTAACCAGATAAAAGACCCGATGTGACCGAGACCTCTTTCACAAGGGTGACCAAGAAAGCCAGCAGCACCTGGTGGACAAGACTAAGACAAATTGGTGACTGGGCAAGAGGCTGGGTCCATGCTGGACAGGTCTCCAGTCCATGGCAGGGCAACATAGAGACACACAGGCAGCCATGCACATACACACTCACATCTTTACAATTTGGAGAGAACAATTCACCAAACATTTAATGTTTTTGGACTGTGGGAAGAAGCTGGAGTGCCTGGAGAGAACCCTTGAACGCTCAGGGAGAACATGGAAAGTCCAGGCAGAAAGAGTCCAGATTTGAACCCAGGTTCTTCTTCCAACCCTTAATTATTACAAAATTAATAAAAGTAATAAAAGTACAAAATATCCAGCATTTTTTACATCCTTAATTGATTTAAATGTTTTACTACTTAGTTTCACGTGATGATTTAAGAAAATTTCTTAAAGACAATATTGTAAATGTTACTTCAGTTTTCTAGCCATGACTATTAGCAGGTTATCCTACCTACTAATCACCCATTAATCGGTTTTTCTAAAAGGTATTCCTCAAGGCTCTGTGTTCAGACCTACACTTTTTCCAGCTTGTAATAATAACGTGGATCAGAGGGTTGCATCAATTAACCGGTTCGACTGTTAATCACAGTGTGAGGGGAGGGGAGGGGGTGTCAGCTCGAAGTCATATAATTACGTAATAGCGTGACGGACAAAAAAACAATAGGTCGACTTGCGCAGACGACAACAATATGCAGGTGGATCATGACAGAAGCAAAACAAGAGATGATGACCACCAGTACTACTCTATGCCCACATAGGAACCGCTTAAAGTCTCCTGTGTGGGAATATTTTGGATTTTCAATTCAATCCAAAAGATGCTAAAGGATAGATCCATGGGTCAGTCATTTGCAGATCTTCCAACTTGTTGCAGCATCCTGAGATCATCATGCAGACATAAATGCACAATTGAAGGGAGGAAAAGCTACAATGGAGTCATATTATTTTAGTGACTGCAGTGATTTTAAAGTAATATTAGAAATATCTGGTAAACGAGGGTTAATTTAACAGCCTGGTGTTCTTCGCTACTAATTAAGGTTCAGATTCCTATTTGTCTATAGAAAGTGTTTCCTTCAGTGTTGACTTGAATAAACGTCATGCCCTCATCTTAGGTGTTTAACACCAAATATTCTAAGCCACATTTGTTAACATTTCCATCATCTGTAAATCATAGCAACCCTGATTGATTGTCAACAGATGGACCTTTTTTTAATTTTATACATAAACTCAAAACAGGCAAATGGACAAACCTAATTAAGGGAATTTTAAAATTAGTATGAACTCTATTTGATGATGGTAGACTTTGGTTTATTATTCAAATTAATTTCGATTTTTACAATCAGGTCTATATATTGCTACCTAAATATTTAAACTTATTAATAAGTTAATTTTGAATCAGATTACTTAGTCTTAATTTCCCTTCTTCAGCTTTAGCCCAAGATTGGTGTCGTTACATATTCTCTGTTCAATCAGTGTGCTAAAAATACAGATTTCAGTATAATCTGCCCAGAGATTGCTATATTTTTTTAACTTTAACTTTTTTTCACTGTGGTGAATTCAAAGGGAAGCAATAACTTCTGTCTGTGTGCAGTTTACACATTATTACAGCCTTACAGATGTTACAAAATAATTTTTCAAAGCAGTATCACCGAAAAGCAGCAAATAAATAGCTTCTGAAGTTCAAAACCTTTATAGAATGTGTTTGTGTGATTTATACATGTTAATACAGTTTTGAAATCAATTCACATAAAATAATAATGTGATAATTGTTAAAACATGATTATTTCTAAGACTATAATCGTACTACCAAAATTTCTAATCGTTGCAACCCTATATGCATCCCTCTTTCTACCTCCTGATGACACAGGGGTGGTGGTAGGGCTGGACAGTATAGAAAAAGAGCACATCGATAAAAACAAATGTCATTTTGATCGACATCGATAATTATCAATATCTATCCAAAAAATGTACAAAATATATTTTAATTGCAGCCCTTGTCATTTTATGCTATTCTTTAATTCAATTGAATTCAGTTTATTTATATAGCACTGATTCACAACAGATGTAATCTCAAGTCACTTTACAAAAAAAGTCATTTCAATACAAACATTTTATTCAGTTTCAGTTTTCAGTTTATTCAGTTTATTTATATAGCGCCGATTCACAACAGATGTCATCTCAAGGCACTTAACAAGAAGTAATTTCAATACATTTATACAAACATTCCAATCAGTTAAAAAGTTTCCTATTTAAGGAATCCCAGCAGATTGTGTCAGTCATTGGCGTGAGGTTGGGCCCCGTTGATGCAGACTTTCCAACCACAGCAATCCTTCAGCAATCCCTCATACTGAGCAAGCATGTAGCGACGGTGGAGAGGAAAAACTCCCCTTTAACAGGAAGAAACCTCCAACAGAACCTTTAATAAGTTTAAAGTTTAGCTAGTTTCCTAATGAACTAAGTTTAATAAAGAACACAAAAACTAAATTCTATTCAACCCAATAGTAAAACAACTTTTGTTTACAATAACTTAAAATTTGTAAAAGACAAAAACAAATCCAGTTAAGAGACCTGAGTGACATCATTAAATACTAACAAAGAAAAGACTGTTATTAACCATTATGTTATTGAAAAAAAATATTTTAATTATGTTCTTAGTTTAAATTGTAGGCTTTTGTTGATGCTTTTAAATTTCCTTTAAAAGTTGTATAACACTTTATTATATTATTGGCTCAGACCTTTGGCTTAGTTTGTGAAAACCAGGCCAATAAAGCTGATTCTGATTCAGTACAGCGGCTGAAGCTACAGCGAATGGTTGAGTCGAGACGGAGCCCAAAACATTGGAGCCGACTCCAATGGTTGAGCGCTGAGGCCAGCAGGTCTTCCCTTCTACGTTTGTATTTTTGAAAGCGTCTTCGCCTCTGAGGACATGGTGGAGAACCAGGTGGACATTTTTAAAGGCACGGGTGTTGTTAGCAGCGCGGCCCGGGTGTCTTGTGCCTTTCTCTGTGCAAATGGGACAGCAGAACCGGTCCGCAGTGGAGGGGATCGACAACGTTGCTGACCTAAGCATTTCTTGTGTTTTATTTTGTTAATGATTTAGTGTTTATATTTGTCCCGTATCTGTAGTAATAAGCAACACACCACATGTCTATCGATTGATATATATTGTTATTGAATTATCATCCAGCCCTAGGTGGTGGTGTAATCCTCTCAGCCCAGTCCGTTTGCTGCAACTTTATGCACCAAAGACTGTTTGGTGTTTGTTTTTTTTACCTCTTTCAGCAATCAATGCTGCTGCGATCCCAGTTTGTTATTCTGTGTCTTTTAAGCAGCCGTGTTTGTTTGGAGCAGAAGTTTTTGAGCTCTCTAAACAAAGCTGTGGGTCACCAGAGTGAGGTGATTGGGCAGCAGTGTGTCTGTGATGCAGAGCTGTGTTTTAATGGGTATGGCTGGAAGGGTGAGTGAGGAGGATTAATGGGAGATTTCAACCCAATGAGCCAGGACTTTGTTTTTATCTTTCTGGGGAGGTTCCGTCTGTCAAGCCCTAATGGTGTGTGTGTGTGTGTGTGTGTGTGTGTCCTTGTTTAGCTATCCTATTTAGGACCTTCTCTGCCATAGTCACTAATATTCTGCAGACCCATGGACCTTATAGGGACCAAAGCCCGGTCCTAAAATGGTGGACCCCTTTTTTAGGGTCAGGGGTTAGGTTTAGAGGTATGGTGTGAATTATGTTTTGGTTAAGGTTAGGGTTAGGAATAAACTGGTAATGGTTAGGGTTAGGTTAAGGGTTTGGGTTAGGCATAAATGCAGCTATTAAAATGAATGGAAGTCAATATAAAGTCCTAATATGGGTAGAAATACAGACTGGTGTGTGTGTGTTTGTGTGTGCGCGGGTGTGTGTTTGTGTGTGCCTGCTGGTATACACAGCAACATGATAATTCATCTTTTAAAACAGGATCCTGACATCTCTCCACAGCTTGTAGCTTTGGGCCAGCCGGTATCAGAAGCTTTTCTCCGTCTTGTTTTCAGCCATTGTTTCCTTTCCTTTCAGTGACACCACTCTCCATCTAATCCTCCTACAATAGAGAACATATTTGTATGTTATCCTAATGCTGGCACAGGATTAGCTGCATCTCCATTGTATATCTAAATGTAATATTCAGTTTAGCCAACATAATCTCATTGGTTCTTTTCATCAAATGCTTTCCTGGAGAAAATATTGACGCCGTTCTGATTCGATATGCTGAAATTCTTTTAAATTACAGATTTAATGTGTGATATCTGAGCCCGTTTTAATCTCCTTTTGGTTTCGTGCTGTTTTTTGTTTGCTGTGTGGTTATGTGTGTGCGTGTGTGTGTGTGTGTGTGGTTATGGGGGCTGGTAGATTTGAAGTCATCTATCCCGCTCTGAATCTCTGAGGTCTGCATAATGCCTGTGTAGACAGACAGATGGGGCATTTTTAGAGATGCTGTTGTATATTGTCACCACTGATGCTGAGATCAACAGAGATCAGAGACAACCTTTTACTACCGGACAAAAAAAATGTGTCAGAGCAGGAGGCTGACCTGGTTGCTGGGAGCTGGTTTTATTAACGTCAGTTTGGCAGAAAAACAATCTTGTGAGGCTGAGAATGATAGAAGCTGATTGATATGTTTCCAAAGTACTGTATTAAATCTATCAGGTCATGTTTCTCTCCATTTCCAGCTTCTTTGCCATGATGGCTGTATGTTTCAGGTTGCTGTTTTCCGCCATGTTTCCCTGGCAGAAGAAGGTTGTCTGAGGCTCCGGCTTACAATAAACAAGATCAAAGAATCAAATCCCAATTCCGTTCATTCAGAGCCTGCCAAAAGTATTCATACACCTACGACTTTTTTATATTTGAATACAAACATACTTTAATGTGTTATTATTGGGATTTCATGTGATATATATCAGTGGTCTCCAACCTTTTGTTCTCCACGGACCAGTTTAATATCAGACAATATTCACATGGACTGGCCTTTAAGGTGTGATGGATAAATGCAACAAAATAAAAAGATACAGCCGGCATAAAAACTGGGTTATTTTAAAATATAATAATAAATTCAAGTTCCAATGTGTAAACATAACTTTATTAGCAGTGTTTGCATAACATGGCTCCAACAACGTAACGTAAGTAACATCCTCTCTGACCCCTAATGCTCTCTGGTCGCTTTGGTAACATTTAAACATGCCTTTAAAATCCGATTTACCATTACATTCATTATCTACACCCATCCATCCGCTGCAGTTTTGCTGGGGGGGTGGTGGGGCTGGTGCCTATCTCCAGCATTTATCGGGCCAGAGGCTGGGTCCAACCTGGACAGCTCGCCAGTCCATCACAGGACATCACAGAGACACACGGGACAGCCAACCATGCACGCACATTCTCATACCTACGGGCAATTTAGAGAAACCAAATTACAGTCATGTTTTTGGATTGTGGGAGGAACCCGGAGAACCCAGAGGGAACCCACGCATGCACAAGGAAAACAAGCAAACCCCAGGCCGGATTCGACCACGGACCTTCTTGCTGTAAGCAAACAGTGCTACCAACTGCACCACTGTGTAGCCCCATTTACCAGGTTCACCACATAAACAAACATAAAGTGCGTGAAAAATACAACTCACCACAACGCTGAATCAGTTGGAGGTCATTGGCTCTTTTTGGTGCGTGAAAATCGCACGTCACAATAAATCCATATTTTAAGTATGACTTCTGGTAGTGGCTGCTACATGTAACCGTCTTGTTGTTGGAAGTTATTGGCTCTTCACTGGAATTTTTCTTTTTCGCATAGATACTTTTTAGAGACTCCTTTTTGCTAGCTTGTGGGTTTGTTTTTAGTGGTGACCTATCATGTGACAGAGGCAAGGTTATAGCCGGATGTAACAGAGAGAAAAATAAAACATAATTTAGACTCCAAATAAACTTGACTTGACTTTTTGCAAAGAATTACAGGCAAACATTTCAGGTTTTGCATCTGCAAAGCTAGACATGCCCCACTGGCAGCTTTAAATGCAGTCAAATGTGGTTTTATTAAGAATCCTCACAGAGGAGAGTTTTCAGGTTTAATAAACAAATCTTGACAAAATAAATTTCCTTTCCTTTGAAGTGTATTTTTTGTGTTGCTCCATCACATACAATGCCCATAAATACAGTCTACTATGTGTTTATAATATAATAAAATGTGCAAAATTCAAAATTGCAATTTCAAATGAATACATCAGCAGGGCACTGCATTTGGCACTGAATTCATCTCCCTTATTTCACACAATTATTATTATTTTTATTACTTTATTTAACCAGGTAAAAACCTCACTGAGATATCAAATCTCATTTTCAAGAGTGACCTGGTCCCAGACGGCAGCACAAGAACAATACAGAGAATTACACATTCATGTTACAAGGAAAGCACAACGACAGAAAAAGAAAAAGAAAACAGTTACTAAATAAAAGCTCTGAATTTATTTAATCTTTCCAGAGAAACAGGAACTGAAAGCGTCTTTGTCTGAGTTTTTAAAAAAGCCACACGAGTTTTGGAGATCCTGTCTTGCTGAAAGGGATTTCTGCCTCATTGCATAAACGGAGACCTGCATTGTGTGAAATCTTTTGTTGTGTCCATCAAAAATCCTGCTGCTGCTGCTGCTGTTGTGCCTTATTTATGAGGATGACCTTTGGGATGACCCTTGGATCTTGTACAGTTGTTCAAAGAGAATACTACATCCTGATTTCTCTGTAACAAATTATGCCACCATCAGAAGCATTGGACCTTCCAACATGACAAAAAATGTTCACAGTACAATTTTGCCGGCTTTTTTAGGCAAGATTCATATTAAATTTGTATATATGAGATGCTGTGGACTCTTAGTGATGACAGATTAGAGCCCACACAGCGAGACTCCCTCCTAAGACACTCTCATAGGTGATTGTCAGGCCTTTTCAACGCCAGGCATTTTTACAGTCTGCCCAGGCATAGGGAGATTATACTTGAAGGGTCGGGGGGTGGGGGGGGGAAGAGTCTGCAGTTTCCACACATTCCATACTGCAGTAATACCACATGCTTATGTTTGTATTATTTTTCTGTTGGTTCCAATCATTTTTGTTGCCACCGGTTCAGGATAAGATGCTATGGGCTTTGCATGTTTGATCCGAGGCTGCCTCTGGGGACCATAGAGCTTCCTCAACCTTAAGGAGATTATAAAACGTTATAGCATTAATCCGGAAGCACAGTTATTATCTCCTTACAAAATGTCTTTAACTACATAAGCAGACCATAAGGGACTACGAATGTGTCCAAATTCAGGGGCTGCATCCTGCGAAAGACGGATTTTAAGGACAGTTACATCACAGCGCCGCGACTAAGGCTGTCCAGATTCGAAGATTCTTTCAAATGCAGCCCACGAATCCGTCCTTCTCTTCAATTATTTGAAGGATAGGTCCGGTGTATCCTTCCCTGCTCTCCATATCCCAAAATGCAATGCGGGCCAAAGGGGAGATTTTTGTTCCAACAACAACCGCAGACGAAGCGGCAGGCGAAGTGGGAGGAGAGTTTTAAATGTAAATATATTAAAATCTGGTGGTACAAGTAACAGAAAGTGACCAAATTTCTGTCTGGTTTACATAACTATCAATAATTATGATCAATAATTTATTATTAATATAATTACTGATGAAGTTAAAGTTTGAATCTATTAATTAATGTTAGGGGCACCAGCTTCTTCCCGAAGCGCTTGTAATCCGAGTAACCCAGTCTCTTATGAAAAGTAAAAGTTCAAACGCTGTGGACAATAATTGTACGCATACAACAAGTAATCACAGAAAACTTCTCTTTAAGCAAAGGGGAAATATTAAGAAAATAGATCAACCTTCCAGCCAAAGCATTTCGTCAAAAAATCCCATCTATTCTAAAGCATGCAAGTAACTACTACAGATCTTAGTAAACGAATAATATGTGAAAATTAATCAACACAATTAACACCAAGGAGATCAGGGACAAACAGACGGCTCCCATTTCATCAAGGGAGGGGAGGTGAGGTTTAGTTCAGAAAGGGAGGTGGCTGATCCCTCACTCCAGGGGGCTCAAGTAAGAGATAACCTGTAGTACAGGGGCCATAAACTTATCTCTGGGCCAAGATGGAGGAAAGCACACGGCATGTAAGGGGACAAAGGGCCATAAATCTAGCGTTGGCTAAAATGGAGCACATGGGGTGAACTGTCCACATTGAAGCCCACAGCTTTAACTAAGAGACAAAGGACAATAGAGTTAACCTTTCAGCTAACCTTTCAGCTAACGCAGGTCGGACCGAGCCCGGCTCTGCCGACCAGGTGATCAGAGAGCAAGAGAGAGGGTAGAAGGAGGAATAGAGAGAGGATCAGTGGGATTCGCTCAGGATAAAAAAACAGTTTAAAACACAGCAAATAATACATCTCACAGACTTATGCGTGCGGTGACGCTAAATGAGCTGAGAACAGACAGACACTTATAGTATTTTCCTGGTCTCCCTCTGCAGAACTGATTATCCGCATCTACCTCTGCAGAGCTTATTGACTCCATATTCTCTCCGACCCTTGTGTGTTATTCTTTCTAGGTCAACCACTATTTTTTACCTAACAGTTTTAAAGGTGGTTTCTTTCCCACCCAGCAGGTCAGAAGTCATATGGAGTCATCGATGAATAGCGTGTCTCCTTGCACTGCCAAGCAACGCTGGGAAAAGCTTCGTGATGTCGTCGTTGGCCATGGCCAATGGGAATGTGTTGTGGTCACAGCTAGGAATGCTGGGAAATGCAGTCTATTCAGTTCATTTGTGGAAAATTGATTTGAGTATTAGAAAAATGTTATAATGTAATATTTAGTTTCTATATTGTATATATTAAGTGCGTACATTTGACCACCAGTCATTCAGTCGCTGAAATTATCCGTGTAATTCTGTAGATTAAATAAAATCACTTTACCTGGATATAGTTACTGAGATGCAACTTTATGTTTTTCTGAATCATACAAATCCACCGTCACCCTTGTAGAACCAAGACGATGCTGCTTCTGTATTTCCCACTTATATGCACCAATCCTTTCATAACAGTGTTGCTGTGAATTATGTTTCATGAGAATTTGAATAACTACTTTCATCATGCAAGGATAAGACCACATTTTTAGTAAATGTTTATAAAAAAAATTTATCTACAGTGTTTGTTCCACTGATATTAATAAATTAGTGCATTAGGTAATTCATTTGTCACAATAGCCATTATACATACAATATACTTTCCTAAACAGCATTTACAGTTGACTGCATCATCACTTTTCTGTATAGACAGTGCTAGTCATATATAGAGCAGTGGTCATAGAGAAAAATAACACATAATGCAACAACAGCTCTATTTCTCCAGGCAACAAGACATCAAAGTTCATTCCACAGATCTTGTGTTTGCCTGAAGAATCATGCATACCGATGTATTTGTTTGTGTTTACTTCTCCACGGAGTGATGCCCCAAAAGAAACAAAAAAACCCCTACAGATTAACCCAGTTTCTGGGCTAATTTGGACCCAGTCTCTAGTTTAATTTGGCAAGGGAAGGTTTGGAAGAGAAAAAACAAAAAGTTTTTGGAATCACCTTTGATCTGTCAGCTCCCAACACCAGAACCTATATAATATAACAGACAGAGAGATGGACTACAATGCGTGGGACACAGCTTTGTAAGAACCAACTAGCATTTATCCTCCATGGTCCTGCCATCTCCATCCAGCTATTGGCTGCATAAAAATACAGCTTCGGCTCCCACAGAGGTTCTGTCTTGGTTCCGAACCAGCTGCACAAGGCTTCTTGGTGGGTTAGTCTGGGTTTTGGTTCTCTGCTCTCTCTGAGTCTGAACCTGGCAGCTCACCTGAGGACAGAGCTTCAGAGAAAGGAGTCAACACGAGGTGCTGATGAACAAATCAGAGGCAAAGTTGGAGTAACGCAATACATTCATAACCTGTCAGCCAATAATGAAAAAGATTATTTTTCTTTTTCCTCTACAATGTTGTTTAGACTCAAGAGAGACCAAGCACGTCAACAAAATATCACTATAGATAATATAAATCTAATAAGATTAGAAATTATTTGTTGAATATAAAAAAAACAAGTTTCTTAATATTAACTAATTAAAGCTTTTAGCTCTATAGCAACATGAGCAATCTTCTAAGGCAGTGGTTCCCAAAGTTGGGGTCGGAATCCCACTTTGGGTCACGAATATGTAAATCTGGAGTCATGAGGTCCTCCTAAAAATAACCTAAATACCAAAAATGACAATGAAAAAACGTGTCCTTTTGAAAATTTTAAAAAGCAAAAAAATTAATCTACAGCGAGAGGAAGCTATTAGATAAGCTCCTCAGGAAGGCAAGCCCTGTGCCCTGGACCCAGTGCAGGTGGTGGGAGACAGAAGGACTCTGGGTAAAATAACATCACTTTTGTCTCCCACCACATGCATGAAGCTGTTCACCTTCTTTAGCGACAGACTGCTGCATCCTAGGTGCACAAAGGAGCGTCATCACAGGTCCTTCCTCTCAGCAGCTGTTAGACTCTGAAACCATCATTGCTCCCATCAAACTCACCAGGTGTTTACATCCCAGCTGCTATTTGCATAGTTTTAAAAAAAATACTCAGTTGTTTTTAAGGACAACTATACATGTGCATATTTTGTAAAAAAAATAAAATAAAATAATAAAAATAATAATGACCCTACCTTAGTTGCACATTTCTTTTCATCTGAGCATACTATTTTAATAAAGGTACTGGATTATTTTTCATGTGTTCTGAATTTACCCTTACTGTACTGTCTCTGATTCTTTTTCTGTTTTCATATTTCTTAACATAGTTTGAATCTGCATGCCTCTATTTACCTTTAACTTTGTTCTGGTACACCTGAATTTCCCCACTGCAGGACAATAAAGGATATTTTTACTCTATGCTCTAAAACCATCATGTATTGCAGTTGTTCAGACGAGACTCTTATAAAGGGGACATATTATGTCTCTTTTTAAACAAGTTATAACAGGTCTATGGTCTGTACAAAACATGTTAATGAAGTTCTTTGCACAAAATCGCTTTCACATAAAGCGACCTCACCAGCTCAATTCTTAACTATTTCAGTCCCTTTCAGAATGAGCTGTTTAGAGGGCTCTGTGCCTTTTATGCAAATTAGCAGTTGTAGACCCACCCTCAACCATCTTGTTATTAGGCTGCTGGTTTGTCACACATGAGAATGACTTGGAATTGGTGGGCAGAGTTTGACAGGTGAGTTAGATGCAGCTAATTGTGACGTCACAATAAGGCCCTTTTTCAAACGACTTGTTGAAGCACAAGATTTCTGACAGCAAAAAAATTGCTAAAGAAAATGGATGGATGGTTTTTATTCATGTTTGAAGTGTTTATAAAGGCACCAGAGAGCCAAATGGCAACACAACAGGATGAAAAAAGTGAAATTTGCGTAATATGTCCGCTGTAACTCTGCTGGTGCACCTGAGTTTCCCTACTGTGGGATGATAAAGGATATTTTTATTGTATTCTATAAAAATCATTTCTGTATTGCAGCTGTTCAGACAACACTGTTTTAAGAATAACACTTAATAAAACTTAATAAATATTTTGAAGATTCAGGGATGCTATCCCTTGGAGGTTGTTTTGGTGAGATCTAACAGGATGCTTTGAAGCGACCTTGGAGCAAAGCAGTTCTTGTGTTTGGATGGTCAAATCAGTGTTCTTTCTCTCCACTTCATCATAATTAAATGTATTTTTCAGTTTTCAGACCCTGAACCTTGCTAAAACTAAAAACCTAACCATCTTGGTGGGTGTATAATTTTGGCTTTTCATAACATTGTATATTTTTCTCAAAAGGCTGTGTAAGAATTTGGCTAGTAGCTTGAAATTCTTCTAAAATAGCATTTTATGACATTTCTGTAAAAATGTTCAGCTTCTTCTTGGTAACCTTCCGGGCAGAGCACCTGGCATATAGCACCCCCTAAAGTGTCTTTACAATTTATCTGGTCCTTCACCACAAACATTCATCACAATGTAAAAAGCAGAGCCTCTGCCATACATCATCAACTGGCCACAGGGCCTCTGTAAATCAGAAACTACAATGCCCTTGACGTTTGCATTAGTCCCATAAATACATATTTTTCTTTTTATGCCCTGTGGATGGTGTGAAACCCTTATTGACCAAAATGACCCTTCTGTAATATTTCTGTGTATTTGGCGTGAGCCAGTATGAGATTCCCACAGTACGTTAACCTTAATTTAAAATACCACGACATCGCTGCATTTATACCGCTGTTTATAAGCTTTTTTGGGATTGGGTTGTGGGGATAACAGGTCTAGCATGTAAACCAGACACCTCTATCCAGCAACACTCTCTAACATATTCTGGATCCCGAGGAGCTCCGAGAATTCAATTCAAAAATACTTTTTTAATCCCAGAGGGAAGTTAAGTGTTGTTGTAGCTCATTCTATTCAGTAATCAGCCTGTTGAGCCTTTTAAGTCCCTCGTTTTGATGCTGCCACCCCAACAGATGATGGCAAAAGAGATTCTCTCCACAACAGACTTCTAGAAGATCTGCAGCATCTTGTTGTAAACACCAAAGGACCTAAGCTTCCTCAAGAAGTACAGTCTGCTCTGTCCCTTCTTGTAGACAACTTCACTGTTGAGTCTCCAGTCCAGTCTGTTGTCCAGGTGAATTTCAAGATATTTATATTCCTCAACCACCTTCACTTCTTCTCCCATGACCAGCTCTCTGGATTTAGCTTGTCCAGTGCATGTTTAAGGTCATAGCCTTAGGAACACAACCAAAATGGTCTGCAAAAGGTAAATATGACCGTGAGATTCCCTATCCACACTCTATGCTCCAAAATCCCCTCCACAAACACTTTCAACAGTATCTGGGTCAAAGGGCAGCTGGTGAGTCCAACATTCACCGGTAATGAGCTCGACTTTGTGCCCATACGCCATACACAACTCTTACTTCGGGTACACAGGGACCAGATAGTTCTTAGGAGCATCACCAGCATAAAAAACTTTATCTATAACACACATTTATGCATTCTATTTATATATTTATAAAATAACATGAGAAAAACAAGCCGATATTAGCTGGTTAATGAGTTGAATTAGAAGCAAAATTCGTGTTTTTCTTGTTAGTGAGCCAGCTGACCAGCAGTGCACAGCAACACATTGGAGAGGGGTAATACTGATGATCTGCTCCGCTTAGTAAGATAAGTCTCAGGTTGCTTTGCCACTTCCTCTGGAGTGTGCAATGGACTGCCGCTTGTTCGCAGAGAAGAGAAGCAGCCTCTCTAGATATCTCCTGATCTCTCGCTTTCTTTTCATTTCTTAGCTCTCTATTGCTTATTTCTTAGTTACTTTATATAACCAGCCTCTGAGGTTAATGTATTTGACTGGATTTCTTTTTGAATTACTTTTTGAAGAACTGTTGGATAACAAGATGCCATTTTGCTCGGCTGAGGACTTTGACGAACTGCTTCAGAGAATGGATGCTCTGGGAATGAAGATCGTTTCTCTCAAAGTGGATGTGGAAGTAAACACTGGGTATGGAAATGAGACGACTTTACCGACGACTGGTAACAGTGAGAAAGAACCTGGCGGCACTGTTTTAGTCGACCTTCAGTGCAAAGGTCACAGAAATAAGCCACATCACAACACTGCATCCTCCCCACAAAAACAAGGCACTTTACTGGACACCGTATTCGCAGTATGATGAAGAATGGCCTGCTCTACAGCACAGCAACACTACTATTCCTGCTTGCTCCGAGGAAGAAAAACTACAAGAAATTCCAACCGAAAACAATTATTAGCAATAGGAATGGGTACCGAAACCCGGTATTAAATTGGCCCCGGGGCTGATTCTGACGGTCCACCCGGGCCGATAAGCTTCAGCCTTATCGGTCCTCTTAACAGTAAAATTAAGGTGGTATTCATGTTTTGTGGGAGATATAAACACAAGCCAAACACTGTATTGTAGCCCACTCCTCCTTAACATGCACACACGCTGCAGGGACGGAGTGGCGACTGCTGCGCGCTCACGTGTGTGTTCGCCTTACAGATGGCAGATGGCAGAGCGAACGAAAATAGATGCCGACAATGCACGCTGTCACATATGTAATAAAAGCTTTGCTTGCAAAGGCGGGAACACAAGTCATTTGACCAAACACCTTGCCAAAATACCCCAACTACAAACCGAAAGATGCACGGCGTTTGACCGCCTGAGTGCTGCAGCAACAACAACCCCTGAATCAGATACAATAGGTATGTATATTTGTATGCAAGCAAACACGTGAAGCATGGACATAAGTTTGCCATTTCATTCTTACAACTAATAAATGCTGGATATTTTTAACAACAGCTTCCTTCTTATTTAAGTTTGAAAAATTTTTTTCTTAAACTACAGTTAACCTGCTATTTTATTCTTACAATTAATAAATGCTGGATATTTTGAACAACAGCTTCCTTCTTATTTAAGTTTGAAAAAATGTTTTCTTAAACTACAGTTAACCTGCTATTTTATTCCTACAATTAATAAATGCTGGATATTTTTTAACAAATTTTTTTTCTTAAACTACAGTTCATTATTTGTGTTTTTCCCCTTTTGTTTTAGTCTTTCAAAAAAAAAAAAGTACCGATAAGGATATGGATAAAGACCCGGATCGATAAGGAGTATCGTTAAGAGTAGTAGTATCGATAAATCCTTAACGATACCCATCCCTAATTAGCAATAATACGAACACTGTGGTGGGGGCGGTGGTCCTTCAGTCCAGCTTCTAGTCGCCCCTGCTGCAAAACAACACAAACGTAACTAACTAATTCCTGGAAGAAACATTTTGAACACACATTATTACAGTTAGATGTCCAGTCTGCTTATACTTTATTGCTACGTTAAGAGAACCGCACCAATGATGCCAGCTAAGTGGGGTCCTTTGGCTTAGTAACGTCTGTGCTAGCTAATAGCAACCACCAACGCTACCAAAAGTTGGTAACCAGTTAACATGAAAACGCGTTTGTCCGTAAGACAGGTAGGCCAAAGTGTTCCCAAATAGGTGGCTTTAACAGTGGAACTGGGTATTCTAGGTCCTGCTCTCCCTTAGAAGAGTTGCTGGCCATAGCTTTTGCTAGCAAGAGGCTGCACTGTATTTGTTTACAGAGTCATGTGTTCCTGGCTAAGTTAGTTATGCTTCCGTGTGGAAACTCAGTACTCTGTGCCATCCCGAACATTCCGTACTGGAAAAAAAACTAAAATTCAAATACATGTACCGTTACACCGCTAATCTTAACTATTCAAGGGCGGCTGTGGTCCCTAACAGCCACAAATACCAGGGTCTGCTGTATCATCAAAGGGGCTTTAAACAATGTTACCGAAAGTTTTAGCATGTTTTGAACCATCGGTGTTTAGACACTCTGTGTACCTCGGCACCGGTACCTGAGGTCGAGGGAAATGCGTTGATTGGCATTGGTGCTGTGTTGCATGTTTAAGTGAAGCTCTAAGCTGTTTTTAGGATTTCTAGCTATTGTGATAGCAGCTTACCCGTGGCCCAGTTTGTGTAACGGAACAGTCATTTATGTCGTTTACCTATTCAGTGGCTCCAGTCCAGACTCGGTGTGGCCTCAGCTATATACTCCCAGACATATTTATGAGTCCTGTCTCCTTTACAGTGTTCCACCAGAAAGTTTCATAAAGTCTCGGCGAGACACAGCGATGACCACACCTGTATCATTTGTAGCTCATTTACAGAAATAAACCCATAGAAAATACATTATATGTGCAGCAGAGAAGGGAGTGCTCTCAGCGTGGGGCATTTGCTTTGTTAGGAGCAAAGAGGGAACGTGTTTGACTTTTAGATTGACTTAGCAGCTTGACATTATCGGCAGTGCTCAGATGTTTCCAGCTGGTTTCCACATACGCACCACACTGGTGTGTATGTGTCTGCAGCACATCCCATGCCTCTTTGTTCTCGTCCCTTTTTTTTTGCTCCCTGCAGCATTGAGATACCTTCAGTGAAGCCAGTGTTTTATGATATAATATTTTACCTCCACAAAGAGGATGGAAACTCTCTTTATGTGTTGTTTAAAAATCAATGAGCAAGGGTGTTCTAACAAGAACCAAAGCAAAACTACTTATTTTAAATTCTCCTGTGCCATTTGTATTCCTGATGAGGGATTGTTCTTTCTTGTTGAATGACTTCTATAAGGCAGCTGGTTTTTTTTTTTTGTTAGCTTGCTGAATAGCCCATAGAGGCAGGAAAAAAGCACAACAAGCAGGGACTGCAGCAGCTTTCTCTGTGGATGAAACACAAAGCCTTGGGCAGATGAAATAAACTCTCCTAAATTGACTTGGCCTGTGTTGTTTTAATGGAGAATGCTGCTAATAGCTTTTCCTTAACAGCAGTCCTAAGCTTAAATACTTGGTTAACAGACTTTAAAAATGTGATAATATATACACATCAACAGGGGGTGTGCAGTAATTCTATTTGAGTAGCTTTTGGTTATTCTGAGTTGGATTTTACCGTTTCTGCTAATGCTTTGGACAGATTTCCCTTCACAGTTTAACATGGGCAAAGTTTTAGAAACAGAGTAAAAACATCCACACTTAGTTGAATAGTAGTGTTATGGTACATGTATATGGATTCAAATTTTTTAGTACGGCCTGGTCGGCTCGGTATGCACCTGTACCGAACGAATCCAGCTGTTTTCTACCTGAACACTTACAGAATGTTTATGTGCGGAACTCAGAGAGCAGTGCAACGTCCCGCAGAGCAACTTTAAAAAGTGACACCAAAACAAAACAGAAAGGACTCCCGGCTATCACTGAACTCTGTTTAGGAACATTAATGGTGTCTCGTGCAGCTAGGGTAGAAAAGGAAAGATGGACCGGAACAGAACTTTAAGGTTCATAACACGCTCTGCACTGAACTGAATGACTCACCTGAAACAATGTCAAGCTGAATAGAAACATCACTGATACTAGAGAAGAACCAGCTGAGGTCCAACATGGCTGCCAGTAACATTCAACCAGCCCAAACTCCTTATTTTCGATAAAACGCAAGTCGGCAGAATCCCTGTTAATGAGAAGGGGTTTCCCCACCAGCTGCCCATGCTGCATTCAAGTACAGCTGGGAAACTAGTCTGTCGAAATATCAAAATAACTCCAAAGTGATTCAAGCATGTTTTATTCTCAAATATGTGCAAAGTATTATTTAAACATTTCTAAACATTAACACTGTTTTGAAGTGGTTGTACTATTTTATTTATTTAAAACAAATCCAATCAAATCTCCAGTCAAGTCTATGCTTTCAACTTTAAGTTATAGAACATAATAAAATCAAATTAATTTCAAGGAATTAAAAACTAAAGTAAAAAAATGTCATATGCACATTTGCATTTATTTTTCCTGATTAAAGTGTACCAACAATGTACCGAACCATGGCTTTAAAACCCCAAATATGCACCAAACCATGACTTTTGTGTACTGTTACACCCCCAGTACTGAACTTTCAATTTCAGATGTTTTCCTCCTTTTCACTAAACCGATTCTCCTAAAACAAAACATAAAATCAGCATATGGTGCTCTCCCAAGTCACCCCTTATTGTTCAGTTCAAGTTTGAGAAAGTTCCCATTCTCAGAAATCTTTCACAAAGAAAAGGTTCTGCTCATCAGGAGTGGGAGACAAACGATCCTTTTTAAGAGAAAACAAGAACATAAAAATGCTAATCAAATAATCTAAATGGGACGTGCCATGACACAAATGACAGAGGGGGTTGGTAATGATGGTGGAGACAAAAGTGATGGGAGCTGGTCAGCTGGATATGACGTTCTCAGATGAGGAAGTGAATAATCAGCAGATGAAGTTGCACTGCTGGAAACAGCTGAGAATTATCACCTGCAGGTGTTTTATAGCAGGACTGTGGTGCCGTTGAGAGGAAGAACATTTTACCAGAACAACTGAATATTTGAGGTTTGCATATCTAATTCTGATACAATAGTTAGAGAATACATTTTTTCAAGAACCAACACAAGAAGTTATCCTGTTGATTTTCCTACTATATCTCAATAAATTACAAAATCAATCAGCAATTCCATTTAGAAATAAAAATGGATTATATACAGGTCCTATTCAAAAAATTTGCATATTGTGATAAAGTTCATTCTTTTCCATAATGTAATGATAAAAATTAAACTTTCATATATTTTATATTCATTGCACACCAACTGAAATATTTCAGGTCTTTTATTGTTTTAAAAATGATGATTTTGGCATACAGCTCATGAAAACCCAAAATTCCTATCTCAAAATATTAGCATATCATGAAAAGGTTCTCTAAACGAGCTATTAACCTAATCATCTGAATCAACTAATTAACTCTAAACATCTGCAAAAGATTCCTGAGGCTTTTAAAAACTCCCAGCTTGGTTCATTACTCAAAACCGCAATCATGGGTAAGACTGCCAACCTGACTGCTGCCCAGAAGGCCATCATTGACACCCTCAAGCAAGAGGGTAACGAATAGGTACGAATAGGCTGTTCCCAGAGTGCTGTATCAAGGCACCTCAGTGGGAAGTCTGTGGGAAGGAAAAAGTGTGGCAGAAAACGCTGCACAACGAGAAGAGGTGACCGGACCCTGAGAAAGATTGTGGAGAAGGATCGATTCCAGACCTTGGGGGACCTGCGGAAGCAGTGGACTGAGTCTGGAGTAGAAACATCCAGAGCCACCGTGCACAGGCGTGTGCAGGAAATGGGCTACAGGTGCCGCATTCCCCAGGTCAAGCCACTTTTGAACCAGAAACAGAGGCAGAAGCGCCTGACCTGGGCTACAGAGAAGCAGCCCTGGACTGTTGCTCAGTGGTCCAAAGTACTTTTTTCAGATGAAAGCAAATTTTGCATGTCATTCGGAAATCAAGGTGCCAGAGTCTGGAGGAAGACTGGGGAGAAGGAAATGCCAAAATCCCTGAAGTCCAGTGTCAAGTACCCACAGTCAGTGATGGTCTGGGGCGCCATGTCAGCTGCTGGTGTTGGTCCACTGTGTTTTATCAAGGGCAGGGTCAATGCAGCTAGCTATCAGGAGATTTTGGAGCACTTCATGCTTCCATCTGCTGAAAAGCTTTATGGAGATGAAGACGACCTGGCAGCTGCTCACAGTGCCAAAACCACTGGTAAATGGTTTACTGACCATGGTATTACTGTGCTCAATTGGCCTGCCAACTCTCCTGACCTGAACACCATAGAGAATCGGTGGGATATTGTGAAGAGGAAGTTGAGAGACGCAAGACCCAACACTCTGGATGAGTTTAAGACCGCTATCGAAGCATCCTGGGCCTCCATAACACCTCAGCAGTGCCACAGGCTGATTGCCTCCATGCCACGCCACATTGAAGCAGTCATTTCTGCAAAAGGATTCCCGACCAAGTATTGAGTGCATAACTGAACATAATTATTTGAAGGTTGACTTTTTTTATATTAAAAACACTTTTCTTTTATTGGTCGGATGAAATATGCAAATTTTTTGGATTTTTGGTTTTTCTTTACTTTTTTGCCAAAATCATCAATATTAAAACAATAAAAGGCTTGAACTACTTCAGTTGTGTGTAAGGAATCTAAAATATATGAAAGTCTAATGTTTATCAGTACATTACAGAAAATAATTAATTTTATCACAATATGCTAATTTTTTGAGATAGGAATTTTGGGTTTTCATGAGCTCTATGCCAAAATCATCAGTTTTAAAACAATAAAAGACCTGAAATATTTCAGTTGGTGTTCAACGAATCTAAAATATATGAAAGTTTAATTTTTATCATTACATTATGGAAAAGAATGAACTTTATCACAATATGCTAATTTTTTGAGAAGGACCTGTAGATCCATTTTGTGGCTAACCTTCCATGGGGGAAGAGTCACTTAAGGCTATTCATTAATTTGATGTCAAATTAAATATTTTCAAGAAATGTAAATGTCGGTTTTAATTTGCTGGAAGTCATAATAATCAAAATTAACATATATAAATGCTTAAAACACATAATTCTGTGTTTATGAGTTTCATTTTAACAGAACATATATGACTTATTTAGTTAAATAGCTGACTAAATTAACTCGAAGTATGAGATTGTGCAATTTTAAGCACTGTTTCTGTCTGTCTCATCCAGTGGCTGTCAGCCTGCAACTTCATCAAGAATGAACTAATAAAAGCATGCTTTTATTATGTGCTCCGAACATTTTGGGAGCCATGCAGAAAACAGAAAGTGTGATGATAGCGTGCTAATGATGCTAAAGGCGATGTCTGCTTTGGAGCTGCTTAGCAGTTTTTTATTGATTCTGGACTTTTAATCATCTCAAGTTTAAAACCTTAAAACATTTAGACTAATAAACCCTGAACAGGAATATTCTACACTGATTACAGATTCTTTAACACATAGTTTATGATTTGTGAAACTTTTACTCTTTTTAATGCCTAAAAAAATTGGGATTGTTCCCCAAAGATATTTCTTGTTTTGTTCACATCAAGTCACTCTGGGGTTTTCTCTTGTCACCTAACTAGTGGCGGACCATATAGGAAAATCATATCACATATGATTTAACAGTAAAATTACGAACCCAATTTCATCTTTTTGGTTTCATTCCCCCACCCACAAACATTGCATTAGATACAGTTGAAACCAGATGTTTACATACACCAAATAAAAAAAACATCCACATTTCTTCCTCCCAGTCTGAAGTTAAATCAGACCAAACTTCTCTTGTTTTAGAAATAATCTCAGAGATTCTTTTTTTGTCTTCAAGATCAGAAGTTTACATTTATCTCCTCAGTATTTGATTGCGTTGCCGTTGAACTGTATTATTTGGGTCACATGTTTTAAGTTTCCTTCTACAACTTTCTGACAATAGCTTGCTGAGGGTCATCGTTCGTCTGGAAAACCCATTTGGACTCGAGCTTTAACTTCCTTCCTGATGTCTTTAGATGTTGCTTTAGTATGTCCACATAATGATCTTTCCTCGTGATGCCATCTATTTTATGAAGTGCACCAGTTCCTCCTGCAGCAAAACAGTCCCACAGCATGATGCTGCCACCCCCATACTTCACAGTAGGGTTGTGTTCCCAGGCTTACAGTTGTCTCCCTTTTTCTTCCAAATATAACGATGGTCATAATGACCAAACAGGGTGTGTCCCGAGAAATGGAAACCTAAAACAAGAGATGTTTGGTCTGATTTAACTTCAGGCAGTGAGAAAAAATGCTCTATGTGTCTTATTATTTGGTGTATGTAAACTTCTGGCTTTAGCTGTATGTTGACTGTACCAAAAGCTGGTCAGTAACAGGAGCTTGTTCACTGAAGGAACGCAGATTGTCTCTCTCTAAATTCTTCTTACCTTCCTCCCTTTGACCATGAAACACTGTCGCTCACCTAAAATAGAATGTAGAGAATGTAAAATTAGAGTTTTATTTATGTGAAGTGGTGTTTTTTGTACTTAAGTCTGAGTGGCGCGCCTTAGTTTGCATTCTACATTTTAGCAAAGCA
This sequence comes from Valencia hispanica, assembly GCA_963556495.2. Taxonomy (NCBI): domain Eukaryota; kingdom Metazoa; phylum Chordata; class Actinopteri; order Cyprinodontiformes; family Valenciidae; genus Valencia; species Valencia hispanica. The sequence continues at coordinate 3,913,827 of OY747706.1, forward strand.
GCAGAGCAGGACTAGATAGAATCTCCTCTAATCCTTCCCAATCCAATCATGTTGTATCATCCACTCTTAACCGAATCTAAATCCACTGCTTTGAAATTATCCCTGGAAAAAAAAAGAGTTGTTTTTGAGGCTGGAAGTCATTATTAAGTCATGAAAACAACTTTTTAGGGGCGTCGCGTGGCGTTGTGGTTGGTTAGTTCGGGCGTCCCATGTGCTTCAGCCCTCGACGCGGTTGTGCCCAGTTCGAGTCCCTTCCTCACGGACCTTTGCCCCATGTCATCCCCCACTTCTCTCCCCCTTTCTACGCTATCCACTTTCAAATAAAGGCCACTACAGCCACAAAACCTTTTGAAAATAACTATTTGCACAAATCACACAACTTTTGAGTGTGCAAAGATATGTTCGTGATAAACTGCTCGGTAGAAAGTTATTTCTATTTAAATTTATTCTCAGCATCTAAATCTATACGATTTTGGTTATGCGCTCATCATTTGCATTTTTTGCAGGGGTATTGGTGCCGTCTCATTCTCACATCCAAGTAACCCCAGTCCATAAAAAATGCACAGCTCTAGTGGAGGGAATTTGTACTCATTAGCATTTATTTTACCAGACTGTCAGAAAACTCAGTGTAAATTAGTGATGGATTTAGATAGAACTCCAGCTTGTTCACTTTCAAAGAACCAAAGGACTCCGAATAAAAGATATACCAGAAACATCTGTACAGATTTAAATGGAAACCGCTGGAGCTGTTTAGTCCAATGCATGAAGACTTGAATATCTGCAGTAGAGTGATACATGTACTTTTCCCTGGTTATACTTCCTATTCATGCCTCCACCTCAGCTCAAGCTAACCCTGACAGGATCAACTAAGTTTATTTTATTCCTCATTAGTAGTGGTGTGCTGATTCACTATTAAATCCATTAACTGCGTTTTGAAACATGCCAAATCGATAACAATTCAAAAGTGTTCGAAATTGATTATTTTTCTGAATAATTAAAAGGAAAGACGTGCCGGCTGGATATTTTCAGGGGACGGACCAGTGGAAACATGATGGCTGCAGCTAGTCTTCCAGTTAGGTAGCGCGAAATTTACAAAATACAGCAAATATTTTGCACTTTAGTTGTGAAAGGAGTGTCTTTTTTGTTTTATGTCAACAGGATTGTCCTCTTTTCCCTGAACATGTCCACTGTCCCCCTGCTGTCCGAGCCGTCCTCCCCGAGCTGCAGCGCAGGGCAGCTGCTGTTTACAAGACAGCAGCTCAGGTGTAGCTTTATGGATGAACAGCAGAAGAAATGTCCTTCATACTGTCCCAGTCACGACTAATGTGTGCCGGAGTGCAGCTTCTTCGTAGTTGCAGAATAATTTCTGTCTGACAGGAGTCTGTTGGTCACAATGACGCAAAAACTATGAAAAGGATGAGAAAGGTCAAAGTTCATCTATTAAATTGACAGTGAAAAACTAAAGACTGGAGTATACACTTTGTTTTAAGTGTCTTTGTGAGAGGGCTGCTTTTTAACTTTTTATCATTACTTTGAAAAGATTATAATTGTTCGTTCTTATTTTCTCAAAATATAATTTCAGATTTTTGTGTAATTTTTGTCCTGTATGACTTAAAAAGTGATCTACTTTTGTTACAGGGTAATTTTCTAATACAGACGATTGGTAATTATTTTTTTATTTCCAGAGATTTTAAAGTAATTTCTGTGATGATTGACTTGTAAAAGCTGATCTGAAGTTTATTTAGTACTTCTTTCTAACCACATAGAGCAGTAACAATTGAACTATGTTAAAATCAAAAGTCTTTAAGTAAACAGAATATGATTGAAGTGTTTATGAATTGGGCTAAGTGTCCTCTTTTATAGAAATCGAAATATGGTCAGTTGATCCTGTCATTTTCTTTAGCTTTCAAGGAAAAATAGAATCTTGATATGATTCTGAAACATGTTTTGGTTTGATTTGTGGTTTCACATAAATAAAAGACAGGACATACATTTGTTTAGATGCTTCAATTAATGGGAATGGATGTGAAAGATATGCAACAAAAAATTGTTTAATAATCCAACTGAATCTTGAGGCACCCAAGATGGCACACCCCTACTCAGTTGTAATATGCTGTGTGAACATGTAGAAAATGCGTCATCGGTCAACTTTGAAACATTGCCAATATTTAATTTTTGGGGACTCGCCTGTCAGGTGAAGCAGGTAAAGCAAAGGATGATGATAATAATGATTAATAACTCTACAATAGACTGTGCATGGGTCTGATTACTAACACAACATTTGAGCTTTAGGCTGAAAGTTACAAGTATGATGACCTTTTAACGTAACAGGCAGAGAGCCACTTTAATATCTTACATTGTATCGTTTGCACCATATGTATGAAAAATTGTGGCTTACTCTCTAAAGCATTTATAAGTTCCCCTAAAGGAGAAAAGGGTTCCCATGAGTGATTTCTGTGCGACGCTTGGTGTGTGTGTGTTTGTCATAAATCTTCTCCTGTAATTGCATGTCCGTCTGCTACACAAATGCCAAACTGTGGTGGTCTCTGGGGCCCGAGCTCATTCTGGCCACCTGCAAACTCAAACAGGCAGAACACTCCCCTGCTGTCCTTTAAATGGTCTCAGCAGGCCAGGCTCCTCTACAGTCCATAAAAACCAGCCAGCGCTCTGTAGTTTACATCAGACCTGGCTATTTGCACAGCCTCATTGGCTGACTCAGTGGGGTCAACTATTTTTTTTTAAGTTTCAGAATCAAGGCTTTTATATTCAAGGTAGCTAAATGTTCTCTTTTGAATCAAATCAGCTAAATTGGATCACCCCGTGTCACAGGTATCTTCTTCAGATGAGAGGCTGTCTGAAAGTAGACAGATTAATGATGCATTTTCAATATTTTTTCCCATTCTTTCTCACTTTCCTATTCCCACTGTAGGATATACAGTCATTGTTTTCTTCCAGAAAAATGATCACGTTTTCACAACAAAAAAAAAGTTTTTCTTGCGTACTTCATTTTGCATTCAGAGCAGCTCTCCTTCTGGCTGTGTTTGTTTTTCTTCTGTCTGTTTTCACATTTATTCTGACCCGATACTTCAGCCACGCCAAGGCAGGAATCCAAAGTTGGTAAAAGCTTTTGTCAGAAAACGTTTCCAAGGGGATGGCTCTTCCTTCATCTTTCATTTCATGTGTAGACCAAGGATTGGGGCAGTGCTGCAGTCGCACAGAGGTCCTCAGTGTTGTCTGATCAAACGTCTAATGGGTTCTAAAAACAGCTGCAGATGAAGTTTATTTTGCCCTTTCCATTTGTATAATGTCAAGCACATGGGCCGTTTTGAACCTCTGCCTGCAATTCTCACAGAGTGGGTGATGTTGAGTGTATCGGTGGGATGCCCTGATAGATAAATCTGAAATGTTTGCAGAGCTTTATTTCCCTCGATGGGAAAACTTCCTTGTCAGCCACCTCCATCTCATCAGCTCTGCATATGTGATACATTGTGGATTTACCCACAAGGTTTTTTTTTCCTGTTTAGATTAAACTAGAATGACAGAGTCTGAAGTAACATGACATTTCCATAAATAAAAAAAATCTACTTAAGGATTACATTTTGTTTACAGTGGACCCCCGATATTCGTGGGGTTTAGGGAGCACAGCCCAGCTGTGAATCGCTAAAATCTGCAAATACTTGAGACCCCCTCTAAAAACGCTTTTAATAGTTCAAACTTCAAATATACCTTAATATGCACAGTGGAAACAGTCTTAGCACTACTGCAGAAGATAACAATTACCATCTTCTTTTTTCTCTGCTCTTGGGGGTACAGCCAATCAGCACCAAGGAAAATGAATGCTGCTCCTGTATTGGCTGCTTTGGAAACACCAGCCAATAGTGTGTGTCAAGTAGCATTGAACAGACGTATTTCAGGTTCCCAAGCTGCATTTTCTTTCGAATATTTTAGGCATGTTCTCTGATAGAAAAAAAACAACCCGTTAACAAGGATGAGACTAATGGCCTTCAGGCATTTAAGGATTTGATGGGATGTTTGATCAACATGGAGGAACAGTGTGCACAAAGCAGTTTGCATCACATTAACTTCCCAACCCATGAATTATAAAACATTATATAGTATTTAGTAATCAAAGTTGATCTTCTCTAGCACATCCTCCTCAGTCTTCTTGTCCCGCTCCCAAAGAACCGGTCCATGGCAGTCTGAAAGTAAGGCATGAAACAGACCCCCAAAGCCAGAACGTCCGGTAGATATCTTACTGCTCTGACGTCTGTCGCCGTCGGTGATCTGACGCATATCTATCTATAAAAGCACTATGCTAGAACAACAGGCTTGTTCTCTTTAACTTGACCTACAGTCCTGGATGTTGCTCATACTAAGACAGGGAATAATTAGTCAAATAGTAATTAAATTAAATATTCCCACAATATTCTCCCAAAAAATCAACGATTACTGAACCACCACTAGGCGGGGGTCAATTGTAAAGTTTTTGTCAGAACATATTTTAGTGAGTAATGCTTTTACAGAAAATCAGGTAGAAAACAGATTAGTAATTTAAAAACACACGTATAAAAAGAGCCATTGGTGCCACGCCCTTCTAAATCGAAAATGCAGTACTATGAAGTATAGATTAGGAAATTGTTGGAAAAAAGGTTTCAAGGGAAGGAACACGACACAGGTTATGTCCTGGCTACGACAATTAGCTGCAGCAGCCAAACCATCATGGTGACCCTGGGTGTTTGTGAGCATAAAGTTTCAGATGTAAGAAAATATGTTGTAACCATGGTTTTGATCTTTTTCTTTCAGATTAAAGCATCTGCTGACATCTATAGACACATTGTGAAATTAATTCAGCCACCTCGACGGTCCTGTTGCATGTTTACAAACACCAATCAGTAGCAGCCATACTGTAAGTCATTTTTTTCTGTGTTTTAGCAAAAGAAACAACATCTTGAAATAAGTACTGTGTTGAAAGAAATGTAGTCTCTGATTCTAAATTGATTGTTATAAAATTCCTAAAGATCGATTCAAATGTCCAAAGATTCATTTAATCTATTAACAGTCGGAAAAAAGTAGGAAAAAAAAGTCCAGATGGGCATTTTGAGGCTGAGCTGTTAAAGGTTTTATACAGTTTGCCCCAGTGAACTTTAACCCCACCCACTGTCGCGTCATTAATTCAAGTCTGAAGAAATGTGAACAAAATGGCGTCAGACACTAGAGATTACGTTAACCTAGTGCCGGCTTTGAAAACGCCCACGCTAGGCTGTGGTCTGGCACAGTTTCGGGTTCAGAACAGACAAACAGAAAGATGAGCTTGACAGAAGCAAAGCGATTTCCAAGGCCTGCCAAATGGAGGTGAAGTAATACGCAGAAATACGACCAACTTTAGGAACCACATGTTGCGACATCACCAAGATCTCATGTCCGAGCCGTGCACCGGGCCGCAACAGGTGAAGCTTAAGCAAACACTGCAACTATCAGCCCGATTGTGGCCATCTCTCTCCAAATAACTGAGGCGATTACAGGCTTCATTTGCAAGGAGGCGCTACTTTCATTAGGCAAGGCAAGGCCTGCTGTTGAAAGTGTGCTATACAAATACATTTGCCTTGCCTTGCCTCTGTCAACTCTTTGCGTTTGCTAGACAGATTTATTACAGACGGCAAAAACTCAATTCACCACTGCACCCTGTACTCGTTGATAAAATGGCCCTCGATATACACGTGTAAACATTTGTACTGCTATCTGTTCATTTATAAATCCATTCTCAACCTGGTGCCATCATATTTGTCATGTTACTTTACACGTACATCAAACCCCCGCAGCTTACGCTCCCAGGCATCGGTCTCCTTCAGTGTTCCTGCAAGGCGCACAGAGCTAGGGGGGAAAAGGCCTTCTCCTTCTCAGGTCCCTCCAGCTAGAACATGCTTCAGCAGGACCTGGAGCTGTCCAGCCTCGTCACACTTAGTGAATTCACCGTTTTGTTAAAAGGTCTAGAGAAAGATATTAGGAAATTACTGTAGTTTTAACTAGTAATGTTACACTACTTCTGTTACTGTGTGTATTGTATGTGTTTGAAACATGTCTCTCTCTCGAGACAGACCTGTATAAATAAAGGATAAATTATAATAAAATAAATAAATTCTTGACTTCAGACATGAAATTAAAAAAAGCCGTCTATAATAAGCTATAAGCCTGCACAAATAGAACAAATGCAGAAGAAAAAGTTGTTGAAGAATGATGACCCCCCCCCCCCCACCCTTTCTGTTGTACAGGAAAAGCTTTCTTTTTTTGTCCATACATCTTGTGCAGTTGAAAAAAAAATTGACTAAAGTACTTGAAACAATGTGTTCCATTTAAATAGTAGAACATTTTTAGTCTCATGTGTCCATAAAGAAATCAAACTATTTCTGCAAAAGCAGAAAACTCTAAATAAATAATGTGATCTTGGGCCGCTCTCTTCTTCTCCTCTGGGATCTGCCATGGTTTGAATTTTTGGCATCCTGACCATGTGGTCAGGTTTTATATTTTATTACACACAAGCACCTCTTTTATTAGCAGTACAACATCAGCTGTTGATTATCATTTTTTCTAAATATCTCCAGATTTAAAATCAAGGTTATAATTCAGTATTTGACAGTACCTAATATGCTGTAAAGACAAAGACTGGTATATAAAACCAACTTCAATTCACTTCAAAGAATTCCAGAACATTTTAAAATGGGAGATTTTTTTGTCTGAATGCCACGCCTAGATTATTCTTATTTTTATTGATTAAGATATATTTTAGGCAAATGGCTATAAAATAGAGAAAACTATTGAATGCATATTTTAGCACATCTCAAATGTGCATTTTATTTTTTAGATATTCTTTTTCCTACATACAAATGAGCCAATTCTTTATTAAAGTAACAGTTTTGGACGACTTGGTGTCCTGTGAAAGATACAGTACCTCGGTTTCCAGTTTGTCCCGTTATTCAGGGCAAACATGAGTGGGTGTATGTGAGCGGGTTTGTAACCTGGAGGAACGGTAAAACGCCTACAACACAGCTAACTAAGAGCAGCAAAGGACAGGTGAACTCAGCTCTGAAGGGCTGCAGCAGCCCCAGGCAGACAGACGCAAGGCACCGCCCCAGATCAGCCACATGCCCCACAAAGGTAAGTCCTCAGTGAAGCAACGAAACAGCAGCCCCCAGGCCAAAGAGGCACAGGGGCAGACATAAGGCGTGTTTCCACTGTTGGAACTTCGGGGTAATTTGGCCGGACCTTCCCGATATGCTCGTGTCTCCACTGCATCAGGCCGGCCGACATGGTCATTTCAGGAACCAACGGAGTACCTGTATGGGGGTATGTACTTGGAATGGACAAATCGAGTCACTCAGCGGGAGCTGTAGTTAAGTTGCACAGATTGGTTGTAATTCAGAGGGAAATGAGCAGACCTTTACAAACAACTGGGTTTGTAAAAATAAGAAGCGTTACTGGCGAAGCAGTTTATAACATCAAACAAAAACACAGCAACAGGCCCTGCTTTTTCCGTGTCGATCTATTGTTACCCAATACCCAATGTCCCACACCCATTCCCAGGCAGAAAGACTGCCCTACACCAAATTGGAGAGACCCCTCCAGAGCACCCAACATGGCAGCCAGAACTCAGAAGGACTAAACTAGGGAGGGCACATTACCATCCCACCTGGTGAGCTGGCCCCTGGGAGGTCAAGAGTGAGGGATGCCCACCAGCTCCCAGTGTAGGTCCTGCGGCCCAAAGCCGGCCAGGAAACCTGGGAGTCCACCCCCCCATGAAATTGTCAACGGCACCTCCAGTCTCTCCCAAATCAACTTAAAAACTGTTTACATTACAACATTTTTCAGCAAAACTGAGGTTTTTCTCTGCGATTCGGCCTCTCGTTTACACAACGGTAAGACGGGGGCGCTAAAACGCAGCTTTTGGAAAACGGCTTCCAGAGTGGAGAGTTCTGAAAATGCTGAGTGATTCGTTGTCTTTATTTGTATTTTATTTTTTTGTGATTCGTTGTCATGTAAATGCAAGCTGGAGACTTTTGAAAACGATGACGTCACTGCCAGCCACCTACGGCCATGTTGGACTTGCGCACTCCGCCTTTCTACAGAAAAACAACAACAATGGCGGATCCAGGTATACTGTTACTGCTGATACAGCTTCTAAAGTTATTTGGTCTCTTTAAGCAAAACTTAGAGATCATCAGGCTTCAATGCGATCGGCAACGGAAAACGCATACAGTACGTGCGTTAAATATTTAATACACTTTTATTTAGGCGGAATAGAACTACAAGAAGACTGCCATTGTTATCATGAAACGTTTCTTTTCCGGGTTTCGAGGGGGAAACCTTGGAACATGGCATACACGGGGCACACTGCCATCTAAAGGCCGGGCATATGTACTACATTGTTTTCCATCGCGCGCCCTGTCGTGTAAACGCAGTGCGTTTTTAGCTGCGTGATCAAACAAAAACGGCAACGTTGTCGTGTAAACAGCCCCTTAGGCACCGCGGCAGGAACAAAAGAGGACCATACTGTTCCCCCTGCAGTCAACCTGTCCTGTTGGCATGTGTGTCTAATACAAAAATGTCAAGTAAACCTTAAAATGTATGTTCCACATGTTCGCAGGCAGATCTGTCGTACAGTTCTTGTAAAAATGTAAAAGGTCAATCTGATTTCCGTCTTTGGAGCATTGTAGAGGTTTGTTACTCTGCGAACACCTCTGCGAATTTAGGCTAAACTCTGGCTAAACTTTTGTAAAGTCTAATTTTCTGGCTTGCAATATTTTACTCTGGATAGATTATTTTTCAATGATTGAATGAGTAAGCACAAGAAATTCCCATTGGAAACCAATAACTGATTTTTGTAGCAATGCAATTGCAGCAACAGAAACAGCACTAATCACAGCAAGACTATATGCATTATTCAGATTTTGAAAAATGTGCAACTCACTGTTTGAAGGCACATATCATTGACAGAACAGAGCCATTGTAAACAAAAATTTGCTTATTATGTCCACAACGGTCCAGTGAATGTCCTCCAGTAAAATAGCTCCACAATCCACAATCCAACATAATCAGCCACTGAAAATCTTGGTAGTTTCCTTCCTTGTGTATCCATCCATCCATCCATCCTCTATCCCCTCTATCCTATACAGGGCTTTGAGGGGCTGGTGCCTATCTCCAGTAATCATCAGGCAAAGGCAGGGTACACCCTGAACAGGTTGCCAGTCCTTGCAGGGCAACACAGAGACACACAGGACAAACAACCATGCGCGTTCACACTTATACCTGTGGGCAATTTAGAAAGACCAATTAACCTAACAGTCATGTTTTTGGACTGTGGAAAAGGCCAGAGTACATGGAGGGAGCCCGCGCATGTACAGGGAGAACATGCTGAAAGACCCCAGGTTGGGATTTGAACCCAGGACCTTCTTGGCACAAGTCAACAGTGCTACCAACTGTCACTGTGCAACCCCTCCTTGTGTATATTTCTTACATCATTTTCTTAATAATTACAGTTAGCATGTTCATATTAGTTTTTAAAAAGAAACTCTTCTTCTTGATGGTTATTGGCGGCTGTTAAACAGGTTGGTGCATTACTGCCACCTACTGGTATGGAGTGTGGAGCATAATGTCACTCAAGGTTGGACTTGCCTCTTTGAGACTGATGATGTATTAGCAATGTCCCTGCTTGTGCTATATTTGCTCTTGTTTTTATTAAACCAAGCTTTAATGTCCATGTTGGCATACAACCGTATCAAAGTATGGTCTTTACTGCCTCCAAAAGCCACGATTAATATCCTTCAGCACCCTCTGCTGGTTGTCTTGGCTTAATACATTGCATGGTTGCAAATTAATTTACACTAGGGTTGTAATCTGTCCTGTGCAGACCCAATACCTGAATGGACGGGCCCAGACAGCCCATTGCAACTGGGCCAGAGTATACGCAGTACATTGCCCCCCCTGGTAATTGCGGAGGTTAGGGACCACAGCCACCCACGAATAGCTGAAATCTGCGAATTCTTTCGACCCCTCTAAAAACGCCTCTAACTCCCTATTTCAGTAGTTCAAGCAGCAAACCTACTTTGAAATAAATAAAGAAGCCCAATGGGGCTGTCTCAGCACTACCACAGAAGCTAACATCTACAGTCTCCCTTATTTAGGGTCCTGTGGGTAGAGCCAATCAGTGCCAAGGAAAATAAATGCCAGAAGTGGGTCAGGCATAATTGCACCTCTGTATTTTGGCTTCCATATTTATAAATAGGCGAATTTCTGGTGAATACTTGGAGTCCCATTCCACAGAAAAATCCACGAATACTGAACTGCGAAAAAGACGGGGTCCACTGTATATCCTGTCACTGGACAGGATATACTTAAAGACGTTTCACCTCTCATCCAAAACGTTTCTTTTGAAACAGAAACAGTTCTGAAACTTGGTTGGGAGCATCAGGCTTATTAGGTCTAATCAGGAACAATCATAGGGCTATAGGGCTATAGAAGCCACTAACGAGGCCATTGTAAACTCCTAATGAGGCCGTCAGAGTCGCATGACACCCTGGATCTACCATCTATTTAGTTCCCTGAGTGGGTTGTCGGCACTAATGATCCTGAAGATCCCCCCAGCGACTCTGAGCTGTTTTGATCACATGTCCCAAAGTTTGGGTTTCTGTGAAACTGCCTGGGGAGCCGAGTCAAGGCTGCACTGTAGATATTAGGAAGCTGAAATCTTAAGCCACCCCATCTGTTCAAAGTTGCTTTTTCATGTTTTTCATTCATTTTATATTCTGGAGTAAAACAAAGTTGCAGTAATGCAGTTACAGTGGCTTGCAAAAGTATTCGGCCCCCTTGAACTTTTCCACATTTTGTCACATTACAGCCACAAACATGAATCAATTTTATTGGAATTCCAGGTGAAAGACCAATACAAAGTGGTGTACACGTGAGAAGTGGAACAAAAATCATACATGATTCCAAACATTTTTTACAAATAAATAACTGAAAAGTGGGGTGTGCGTAATTATTCAGCCCCTGAGTCAATACTTTGTAGAACCACCTTTTGCTGCAATTCCAGCTGCCAGTCTTTTAGGGTTTGTCTCTACCAGCTTTGCACATCTACAGACTGAAATTCTTGCCCATTCTTCTTTGCAAAACAGCTCCAGCTCAGTCAGATTAGATGGACAGCGTTTGTGAACAGCCGTTTTCAGATCTTGCCACAGATTCTCGATTGGATTTAGATCTGGACTTTAACTGGGCCGTTCTAACACATGGATATGTTTTGTTTTAAACCATTCCATTGTTGCCCTGGCTTTATGTTTAGGGTCGTTGTCCTGCTGGAAGGTGAACCTCCGCCCCAGTCTCAAGTCTTTTGCAGACTCCAAGAGGTTTTCTTCCAAGATTGCCCTGTATTTGGCTCCATCCATCTTCCCATCAACTCTGACCAGCTTCCCTGTCCCTGCTGAAGAGAAGCACCCCCAGAGCATGATGCTGCCACCACCATATTTGACAGTGGGGATGGTGTTCAGAGTGATGTGCAGTGTTAGTTTTCCGCCACACATAGCGTTTTGCATTTTGGCCAATAAGTTCCATTTTGGTCTCATCTCACCAGAGCACCTTCTTCCACATGTTTGCTGTGTCCCCCACATGTGGCAAACTGCAAACGGGACTTCTTATGGTTTTCTTTTAACAATGACTTTCTTCTTGCCACTCTTCCATAAAGGCCAACTTTGTGCAGTGCACGACTAATAGTTGTCCTATGGACAGATTCCCCCACCTGAGCTGTAGATCTCTGCAGCTCATCCAGAGTCACCATGGGCCTCTTGGCTGCATTTCTGATCACCGCTCTCCTTGTTTGGCCTGTGAGTTTAGGTGGACGGCCTTGTCTTGGTAGGTTTACAGTTGTGCCATACTCCTTCCATTTCTGAATGATCACTTGAACAGCGCTCCGTGGGATGTTCAAGGCTTGGGAAATCTTTTTGTAGCCTAAGCCTGCTTTAAATTTCTCAATAACTTTATCCCTGAGCTGTCTGGTGTATTCTTTGGACTTCATGGTGTTGTTGCTCCCAACATTCTCTTAGACAACCTCTGAGGCCGTCACAGGGCAGCTGTATTTGTACTGACATTAGATTACACACAGGTGCCTCTATTTAGTCATTAGCACTCATCAGACAATGTCTATGGGCAACTGACTGCACTCAGACCAAAGGGGGCTGAATAATTACACACACCCCACTTTTCAGTTATTAATTTGTAAAAATAAATTGGAATCATGTATGATTTTCGTTCCACTTCTCACGTGTACACCACTTTGTATTGGTCTTTCACGTGGAATTCCAATAAAATTGATTCATGTTTGTGGCTGTAATGTGACGAAATGTGGAAAAGTTCAAGGGGGGCGAATACTTTTGCAAGCCACTGTACTTGCGTACCAGTTTTGGCTGCTACCTCCAAAGCTTGGTTTATACTTCTGCTTCGCGTCAGTCGCGTAGGTTACGCTGTAATCGCCGTACCCACTGCTGTGTTTATACTTCTGCGTAGGGCTGAAAGCGTCGTATTGCTGTTTCCTTTCCAGACCTGCAGGTGGCAGTAGGCTGGTATCGGTCGGCAAACTCCAAAGGGCGGAGTTTTTCTGATGGTTTGCTTATGTTTGCTTCAGTTCCGGCAAGTATTTCCTGTTTTAGAAATGATGGCGGCCGACTTGGTGCAGTGTCTCAACGAGATTGTGGAAGCAGACGAACAAATTATCCTTCTTTTGAACACTTTGCAACGCAAGCAAATGTGAAGACGGAGACGTAGAAGATGGTACGTGCGTACGTAATCTCACTGACCAATCACAAGGGAGTACTTCCGCATCTCTGCATCGCGTCGCCGGGCTGCACGTCAGGTCCGAGGAGGTGCGCGTCAAGCCTCTGCGGACCCACGGGACACGACGCAGAAGTATAAACCAGCCTTTAATGATCTTAGTCCAAAGTTTTGTCTGGATCTCGACTGAAGATTAAGCCCAAACTTAAGCTGAACAAATTTTGTGATTTTCAGAAAGGTAGTTCTACATTATCTTGTTGACAAACAGGGGGGAAAAAATTATTAATTAATTAAATCCAACGTGTAGTAATTTAAGCATTGCACATTGAAATTCTCATTGTATATATTTGATGAAACAGCAGTTTCTTCTAAATAAGCTTTTAGTTGCTGCTGGTTTTACAAGTCATCAGTTTTTTTTTTACAAACATTAAAATACATCTTATTAAAATATGCAAATGCAAGAACATAATCCTAAGGTGTTATGTTTCTGGCTGATTAAATCCTGGAGAATAAAGTCTCCCACACTGGGCAAGTGCTAGGTGACTGAATGTAAAGAATTGCACTGAGATGAGACTGTTCCATTCTTGGAATTGCTATCAAATCAAGGGTTTGACATGTCCAAATAAAGGCTGCATGTTTACGAGAGCAGACTGTCAAATTCAGACAGTTTGCAAAAAAATTTTCGTGCTGTACAGAAATTAACGGAGCCAAATGACTTCTAGTGAGAATGAGATCTTACTTTTAAATGTGATTGCAGACACACTATCCCCCACTAACGTACTCAGATTGGTCCCTGTTCTTATTTGCATTAAAGAAGAATATATGCCATCAGACAAAATGTTCTTGTCTTTTCATGAAGTTAGATCATGTGAAGATTTGTCAACTGTATTCAGTCTTGTAGATTACATTAGAAATTCCAAGACGATAAATGAGGAAATTGTAAAAATAAATAACTGTTTTGTTTTCTGGCTCTAAAATGTGATATTTGGCCTTAATGTCCAAGATTAAATGAGCATTATGAGCCAGAGTGGTAGGAGGACACTTCCTTAACCCCAGCATGTATCTGGCTGATTTACCTATTTTGTCCTCGGTGAGTCTGTCTTTCAACACATAGATCATGGGCCAAATTAAGTCCTCCCTGCCTAAGGAGCTTGTTGACATTTTGAAAATCAGGCCAGGGACATTGAGGAGAGCTTAATAGCTGTGGTTGTATCACAGCCTTTAATGTCTTCTGAGCTCACTCAGAGAGTTATTTAAAAATCAGTCACATGCGACCCTGTCTCTCTGATCGGCAGCGGTGAAGCAAAGCTTCTTTTTCTCTCTCTGAACAGTTGTAAAGCCGTTTGGTAACAACTGCAGCAGTATGACAAAGCATTATATATGTGCCAACATGGCCAGAACTTTAGTTATCTTAGCGTTAAAAATGTTAGTTAACAGCAGTCTGGTCCCGTCCCACAGATTACGGCACCCAGCTGCTGAACCATCAAGCAGCAACAACCACTGACACCTGTGGTGCCGCCAACATCTAGTCTTTATGCCAGCAAGAAATAAATTGGAATAGTTATGTTCATGTTGGCAAGACACCAGGGGTATTTACCAAAGTCGAGCAACAGCAGCGGCCAAGAAAAATATATTTTTTATAATGAAGTGTTTGTTATAGATGCTATTTAGAGTTTTATTAGGATAAAAAATGTCTTAATTATTTCCTGAATTTAACGAACTGCTCAGTGTGTCTCTCTCTGGTCTATTTAATCATCTCAAAAACAAATCCAATAATCTTTCCAGTATTCAGTGCAGAGTTTCACTGAGCGTCATTTTTTTTATTTATTGTTAAAACAGGTGATTTGTAATGAAGTCAATTTCATTCATGTCAGCAGAGCAACGTCGGTTATTTAGCGGCGTCAAAGTTGTTTTAATCAGCCAGCGGTCTGCGCGTACCGCTCATAGCTTCATTTCGCTTTATTCAGAGTTAAATGGTAACCGGTTGGTTGACCTTTGTAGTGCAGGGAAAGAAGTCAAAGGTCAGAACGATGCTGACTCTAATGAAAACTACTTTGAAGCTGAATTCACCAAATTAAAGGTCAGTAAAGATCTTATCATTCAGTGCGATCCGGATATTTATCTGACGGGATAAATCAGTTGGCCCGCTCCTCTAAGCCGTCCTGTCTCCATACAAAATCGTTCCTTTAAGGAATTTGCAAACACGTCCACAGTTTATAGCGTGATAGATAAAAAGGAACGCAGCAACCATCCATACCAACGAATTTATCCAATCAGATGAAGGTCTGGTAAAATCACCCAGAAGTTTTGACTTATTTATGTCTATCTAAGATGTAGCGATTACAAAGCCGCTAACACCTCCCTCATACTGACCTTTTTAACAAACCATGAGCCCTTCCACACCTGTCTTCATTTTCTTCAGCCTCCTCCTCCTCATCCCATTAATATGAGCATTAACATCCGTAACTTACTGTCCATTTATTGCTGCTCTGAAATCTCTGTCAGACCTTTTTGACACAATTCTGAAACGGCTACAAATTGTACATTCTGGCATCTTTCCCTGTACAGTATGACCGGAGTTCCTGTTAAGATTTTCAAAACTTCTTTTCTAGACTTCATCATTTGTTGGTTGAATCGTTGGATGCTGTGCAGCTGGCAGGATTTTTTTTTTACTCTTACATTTTTACTTTCAGACAGTTTTTGTAATTTGTAACCATGGAAACAACCAGGGTTTTTATTTATTTTTTTACAACTGGGAGGAAGTGATTGGCATCTCCAAAACTCAAATATTACCTGAACTTTGACCTCCAATCCCAGAGGAGTTGAAAAGGAGGCTTCATGGATGCAGAGCAGAGAGAGAAGGAGGAAGTTCAAACCATCTCTTCCATCCATCATAACGGACAAGGATCAGATTTCCTACTTCAACGTCTCTCTGCCCGGCTTTCTGACCAAACGGCCAGATAGAGATTTAAAGTTGAGTGGCAAAAGCATATGATGAGGATTAGCAGAGTTTACCAACAACTGATGATGTCATCCAGGACATGTTACTGTGGAATATCATCTCTGCTGCCTGGATATGGAGCTGTTAGCATGTCATAATGGTCATGAGTCTGTTTTACAGCAATAGTCTTCAGTCAGAGGCCTCTTCAGATTCGTTGCAAGACTGACTGCTACAGGAGATCATTCCTGCCCACAGCATCACCATTCACAACTATTCTTTGAAGATTCTCGGATGATATGAGTCATTTATTTTCCCTTCGGGATAAAAAAAGTATTATTGAATTGAATTAAATTATAGTTTCGCATTGTTTCAGAAAAAATCTTTGTAGATGATGTTTAAATGGTTAAAAACAACTTTTTGTCTCCCATTTTCTTTAAAAGTGGCTTGCTGTTGTCTAGCTGTGCTCTGGGAAAACATTTATCTGTAACCTGATTAAACCTAATAATAACCTAATAACCTGTGCTAAAAATATTTAAGCCACTTTGTACGAATCAAGTTTAGGCAATAATCAAATAAAGCTGATCTGCTACTTAAATCTGGGAAAACAACTGCCAAAACAAGTGACAAACCATAATATGTAAGGTTGGTTAGCTTAGGTCACAATATGGAAGATATGCAGGTGATACTACATACTGGGTTTTTCTGATGATTTGGTGTTCCACAAGAAGTTTGGTTTTATTTCCAAAATCTAAATAAAATTCTGCAAGGAAGAATGTTGCCGTCATCTGTTTTCACACACATTAAACTAATTTAACGATGTGTTTTTATTTTCTTTAATGTTCTGACTCATTTCATGGATTTATGACCCAAAATCAATTTGAACTCCAGTCTGTTTCCGAAGAATATTTGCAGAGCTGCAACCATTTTCCATCTCGATATCAACGTCTTTCTCTCGACGTAGATTTGTAAATGTTCCAGGTTTAAATAAGCAAGTTTAAACTACAAGCTGGGATTGGCTCTGATCTCCATGGTAATGTTGCTGTGGTTACTGACCCTTTTGTTGAGCATCATTATTATTATTATCATCTTCCAGAAGAGTAAAATAGAGTTGGGTTTGTAATCACTAAACATTCAGTCTTCAGCTTGGCTCCGGGTTCTGCTAGTAAAATTATTTTACGTTGAAAAGAAGATGATGGAGTGATTTACTTAAAGAGAAAACTTAATAAAGTCTTTTGATTTTTTAATGGACCACTCTCTCTGTTCCCTTGATTAGCATAAGTGATTGATTAAAGGCTGAAGGGAAAGTATCTTTTTTCATTTTGAAAAGGTTAAATTTAAGCCCATCAATTAGCAAATGACCCTGCTGTTCATGATATTCATTTTCACGTTACTTTAAGCATCCAAGTTTTTGCTTGATTCACTGTGCTGCTGCGGCCCTGTACTTCTTTAAAGAAATAAAAGAGTACCGGGAACGTGTTGACCTTCTGAACTCAAACATATTTCCAGGCACCTCAGCTTCTCTAGTTTTTATCATAAAATATAATCCAATAAAAAAATGTATTCACTTACACAACAGCAGAAACAGAAGATGTGATTCTGTTTTATCCCGGGTTAACCTTCCTTTCAATTCACATCGTTCAAATTAATGGACCTGAAGATGAGATTTGGCTCAGAAATGCAGTGAACCATCCACCCGTCCTGTTCTGCCTCTGGGAGCATCGAAAAGAGCATTTTTCTTTTCTAAAACTTGCTTCACTTGCTTTCTCGCCCTGTCTTTGTGCCAGCTTGATGATGTGTCCCTGTGTTGGGAAGTCGCTGCTATCAGTGCAGCTACGTAGGGGAGGTGTTGAAGCTGTGTTGACGCCATGGTGGTGTTTAGAGCTGTCCTTTCCTATGTCAAACGACCACAGAACCGCTCACTTCACCTGTAACAGAGTCATCAGAGTGAAGCTAACTCAATAGTTTTTAATTTTGAATGATTAACATATTTGCTTTTAGCTCAATAATTATTAAAAAACATGGTCCCTCCTTCTCTAAACTACACATAGGTGGTATTTCTGATGGAGGGGCAGCTTGAAATATTCACCTATCAATTTGTCCCCCCATTCTGAAATACCTTAAGCCTTTATTTCCTGTCATTTTAAAGGTCTTGTTCACTGAGACACCGTCTAATACATTTTGAAATATGATGGGTCACTCTGAGCTGCATACGCATGCTGCTCGTAAACACTATTGCCATCACTCATCTCCAGCATTAGCTGCAGAAAGGAAATACTGTAGATGACAAAAACGAAGAAATCACAAAAAGCTAGTCTCTTCTACGTGGCAGAGAAAATGAGTATTCGTAGCCTCGCCCACTTTGGCTTGCGACCGCTCACGGGAAGGTTTTGCAGACCAATTTTGATTTTGCGGCCAGGAGAAAGCACAGCTAATACCTTCTAGTAAAAGCTGACTGTTAGCAACTCTACAACATGGCGGAACACGTTTGGGTCTGTTATTTGTGAAAAGCTGTATTGTTTACCCAAGAAAGAAGAGCTCAGGAAGAAACGGTTGGACTTTGTCTTTAGAACAACACCAGCGAAGTAAGTGAAGTTATTTGTTTGAAGGAAGCATAAAAGTCAGGTTGCTGTTAGCCAATCAGAGGTGAGAGGTTTGGATATCATGAATATTATTGAGTAAGACTCTTAACCTTGTGGTTTCGCCCCACAAACTCCTCCGACAAACTTTAACCTTCTGAAACAGAAGCGCCACAGCATTTTTTCCACAGAAAACGAATCACCCACCCCGCCGGTGACGGGGGCCCCTGCCTGCCGGTGCATCGGTGGTCAATCCGGTTCGGACCTGGTGCGTGCCTGGCCGGGCCTGGGGGGGCCGGTGTGTCGGTCGGCCGATGCGCGGGGCCAATATCTTCCTTTGGTTGGTTGGGGCACCTCTTTTAGAGTTGCCAGGTTTGGGATTGTTGGGTGGTGCCTGCTCGGTGGCTCGGCGGGATGCGGATCCGGCGTCTCTGCTCGTTTGATCACCTGTTCTGTGCGCGCCGTGCGTGGCCGGTTCATTGGCGGGTTGGACCGGCCCTGGCCCTCGTTGGATGCCTGGTCTCGGCGCCCTGCGTTGCGCGGGATCAGGACCCGGGAGCTGGTACAACTTGGTGTCCAGATGCTGGCTGAGCCCGGCCTGGGGATGCTGTCCGTCCCCTGCGGCTATCGGTGGGGCGCTGGGATGTTGGCGGTGGGGATTGGCCTAGGGTGAGTGCCGGGGGCCCCTCGTCGGCCGGTCCCTTGTCGGGTCCCTGCTTGGGGGTGGGGTGCTCCTGGGCCCCGTCCATTGACTGGCCCGCCCCGGCGCGGCCGGTTGCCACCGGGGCCCGTGGGCTCGTCACTGCTGCCCCCCGGGCCCCTGCATAGTGGCCGCTGGATGTTCCCCTGGGGTTCTCCTTTGCTCCACTCTTGGGGAATGCGGTCGGGTCCGCCTGGGGCTCTGGGGATCCTTTGGACGTCTTTGCTCCGATCTCCTTCATGTCTGCATCGATTCCTGGGAGACGGATTGATGTCTGCTCACACCAACTGTCGAACACACATAAGGATATATTCTTGGGCTGAGGTTATCATTACTAGAGCTTGATTAATCGGTACCATGAGTTTTTCTGTGACATTGTTGTTGTTTCTATTTTTGTGTGATGTGGTTGTGTAATTCTTAGTTCACAATGTTTGGTTGGTTTTGTCGATGTTCCTTTTTCGTGTTTTGTTTTGTTTTTCCCCTCTCTCTGCCGTCCTGTGGGTATGGAGGCAGACTTCAATGTCTTCCTGTGTTTTCTTTGTTTCCCTTCCTCTCTTGTATTTTCAACTCACCCTCTCTCTTGACTTTTTGTTTCCTACCTCTCTTCCTTATCTTCTTTCTTTCTTCCCCTTTATTTTCCGTCTCCGTGTCCATAACATCAGGAAATAAAAACCCCAACAATTCATAATAAAGATTTTTCACACATATATCAAGTGGAGGACTATAGCAAAAGCTGTACTGCTCCGCTTGTGAAAGTAAATCTGTTGGGCTTCTACTTGGTACTCAGACACCAATTCTGAGCTCCACACTGCCAAACAAGACACGTAAAAAAATTTTTTTTTTAAAAAACAATCACAAGGCGTTTATTCAAGCTAGAGACTACAGCAACATTTATTGAAAAAAACTAGTGAATAAAACCTTTAATGATTGTAAATTCAGTGTCTCTGAAGATTGGAAATCTACATCAGATCAATAAAAGTTTAGATTTCAAACAGAAACGTCAGGTTTCTTAAAGTATGTTCATTTCTATTCGCTCAGTATAAGGTTGGGGCTCCTTTTGCATGAATTTCTGCATCAGTGCGGTGTGGCATTGAGGTGATCAGCCTGTAGTTCTGCTGAGGGGTTTAGGAAGGCAAGCTTGTGTTGATAGCAGTCTTGTTGTCTATATTGTTGCTTCTGATGTCTCTCATCTTCCTCTTAACAATACTCCATAGATTCTCTATAGGATTTAGATCAGGCCAGTTTGCTGGTGTTACCATGGTGATTAAAGCAGCTACTTGAACCTTTGGCAGTGTGGGCCGGTACCAAGTCCTGCTGATCCAGAACGCTGGTGCTCGTGTTCCTCATTAGAACCAGGAAAGTAGAGCACATCACCCCAGTTCTAAAGTCCTTACACTGGCTCCCTGTAGCTCAGAGAATAGACTTCTAAATACTTTTACTAGTTTATAAATCATTGAATGGCTTAGCAACAAAGTGGCCAAAGATCTAGTGTTACTAAAGCAACCCCCCAGACCACTCA
The DNA here is from genome assembly GCA_963556495.2 of Valencia hispanica. Taxonomy (NCBI): domain Eukaryota; kingdom Metazoa; phylum Chordata; class Actinopteri; order Cyprinodontiformes; family Valenciidae; genus Valencia; species Valencia hispanica. The sequence continues at coordinate 3,934,373 of OY747706.1, forward strand.
GGTCTTCCAACTCCAGTCATGAAACAAACATGGAGAAGCAGCTTTCATTTTCTATACTCCCCTTATTTGGAACAAACTTCCAGATGACTGCAAAGCTGCTGAAACACAGAGCTGTCTCTGTTTTAATGTGCCATATGGTCTGTGTGTGTTTTATGATTTATTGCTGTTTTTACTTTATCCCCTAATCACCCAAAGCACCTTAACTTGCATTGTTGTTGAAAGTGTGCTATACAAATAAAATGACCTCGTCTTGCCTTTGTGGAACATGAAATCAGCATCTCCATAAACCTTCTCAGCAGAGGGAAGCGTGAAGAGCTCTAAAATGTGCTGGTAGATGGCTGCGTTGAAAACCCAGTGGACCAGAAACACTGTTTAGACGGCTATGTCACTTTTATGCAAATTAGCGATTACAGACCCCGCCCAGCCATTGTGTTACTAGGTTGCAGGTTTGCCCCCACATGAGGACGACATAGAATTTGAATTGGTGGGCACTTTTTCAAACAACTTGTAGGAGCACAAGACTTCTGACAGCAAAGATTAGCAAAAAAAAATAAAAAGATACTTTTTCTTAATTATTGGAATATTTATAGAGGCAGCAGAGACCCAAATGGCAACATAAAAGGATGAAAAAAGGGACATTTGCATAATGTGTTCCTTTAACAATCGTCTCAAGGCTGCGGTTGTCCTCGTTGCTGGTACACCTCTTCTTATCACACTTTTTCATTTCACCCAACTTTCTATGAATATGCTTAGATCCAGCCCCCTGTGAGCCACCAGCTTCTTCAGCATTGACTTTTTGTGGCCTCCTCTTCCTATTGATGGGGCAGTGACATGTTTTCTGGACTTCTCTCCAGTCAGCAGTCTTCTCCATGATTGTGTAGCCTGCTGACCCAGACTGAGAGACCATGTAGGCATTTATTTTAGCAGTTCCTGTACATGACATTCTGTGATTTTATTCATTCATTTTTGCTTATTAATGTTTTTTTTCTGACCATATTAGACAAATCATGAATTCACTGATAATCCACACACATTATGCACATCATGTCCTGATGACAAACAAAGATGGGAAACAAATTCACTGACATCAAGCAGTCTGGAAGGATTGCAAAGTCCTTTCTAATTTTTGGGGGACTCCGTACTTTAGTACTTAAATAAACCCTTAGTTTATCCATAATTCAATGGAACCATTTAATAGTTATATGTTGTATCTTATAAATCCTCTGTTTTAATGGACCTTTAAATAATACTGTCACCTGTTATTTATCACTGTCAGGATGGTATAAATTCCCTTCACATTAGCATGTTTTAATGTTTACATGACTCATAATGACGTGTCTCATAACAAGGAGCAGTCATATAATTGGTTTCCACATACACGTACAGCTACACCTGGGACCGATGCATAGCTGTATTTGGTGCTCATGCATTAAAATGTTGTGATTTACCAGGAGAGTTTCTGTGTAGACCACAGTCGCACATGAAACGGGCAAGCCTGCATCACATCTCACAGGAATGCAAACACCAGGAGCAGTATATCGACTAGGAAGGGGAATGTAGAAAATAGGCCTTAGCATTATAAAAGTCTTTGTTCTGGTCCCAAATCTAGTTTTGTTTATTTTGGCCAGAGGAAATATGAGGAGGAGTCATTGCTGCAAGAGGATCTAGATGGAAACAGTTAAAACCAGATATTTTATCTTAACTCTGTTAGAAGGCACATATTCTTCTTTTTTCCTATCTGACCTTAAAGCATATTAAATCTTTCTTGTTTAAGGTCAGTAATATTTTATTCCCTAAATTCTAGCGAAATAAGGATGATCTATTTTTACCAAATAAATCCAAAAATAGTTTAGACATACAAATCAACCTTCTTCCATCTTGTTCAGCCTCCTCTTAAGAGAGGACCCTGAACTCAAAGAGGAGGATCCTTCGCTCTATAGCCTCCAACCTGGGCTAGTATTATCAGAGGGGAATAGTTTCTGTTCTGCTGGAAAAAGCAGATTGTTCAAAGTATTTTCAGCAAGGGTCATCAGTAATTAAAAAAAACAACATTATTTTTTACTCTGGGAAAATCTTCCACTGTAGGTTGAATATTGCTGTCGTTCTCAATGTGAGATTTAGTAAAACATTCATTTATTTAAAGGCTTATTGCACGTCTTTACTTTGGGTGCCAATAAATGTAGAAACCATTGTATGATGATCTGCACATACACTTTAAACCCGACTTTAGATTAAGACACTTAACCTTTTATTTTAAGTTGAAAAATTTTTTTCTGTTACTTTCAAGTTAAAAAGGGGGAAAACAAATCGATTCGTATTAAAAAAATCGAATTTGGCATAAGTAAAAAAGAAGATTTTATTTTACATACATATCGCCCAGCCCTAACCTCCTTTAATTTTTCCGAAACCGTTGAATAATGTCCGATAATATGTTCTAGTTTTGAAAACCTTGTGATATCTTCAAATGGTACCAGGGAATGTTAAATATTGACAAAAATCGTCATTCGTTTTGTACCGTGATATATATTGATACATATAAAAAATATTACCGTGATAGAATTTGTTTTTCCATATCACCCAGCTCTAATGTCAGTTATGTTTACCAAAATAATTTTTATTTGCAAAATGACATTCGCTACATGTTTGCTCAGTATGCGGGATTGCTGTGGTTGGAATCTGGATGAACGGGGCGCAACCTCAAGTCAGTGGCTTGATGCTAACTAACTAAAACTTTACACTAACTGGAATGTTTGTATTGAATTGACTTTTTTTGTAAAGTGCCTTGAGATGATGTCTGTTGTGAATCGGCGCTATATAAATAAACTGTATTAAAAATTGAATTTAATTAAACTCTATGATTTGGCTCAAATAATTTGGGTTTCCTTCCACAAGCTTCTCATAGTCGTTTGCTGGAGTTCTGGCCCATTCCTCCTCACAGATCTGGCTCACAAACACCTTTTCAGCTCCTCCCTCACATTTACTCTGGACTAAGACCAGTGCATGTGATGGTCACCCCAAGACTAGTTTTTTTGTTGATCTTAAGCCACCTTGTCACTAATCTGTCTTGATACTGAGAGTCATCGTCCATCTGGAAGACACTTTTTTTGCTAAGCTTGAACTTCCTGGCTGATGTCTTGAGATGTTGCTTCAGTGTTTCTACATAACGTTCTTTCCTCATGATACTGTCTATTTTATGAAGTGCACCAGTCCCTCCTGCAGCAAAACACTCCCACACCATGATGCTACCACCCATGTACTTCACAGATTGGATGGTGTTCTAAGATTTGGAGACTCCCTCCCTTTCTCTCCAACTGTAACGAAGGTCAATATGGTCAAACACTTGCATTTTAGCTTCATCGGGACACAGGAGATGTCTCCATGGTTTAAGATATTTGTCTCTGAGTGCATTTGCCAAACACAGTCAGGCTTTTTGGAGTGAAGGCTTCTTCACAGTGGATAATCATATTCTCTTACCAGCTCCAGCAGCATCTTCTCAAGGTCTTTTGTTCTGGGGTGGACATTCACTCCGGTATACAGAACCCGTCTCCGTCCTGAACCATAGGCTGCTGGACATTCATGCATCTGAGAATAGTACCAAAAGATGAACTGCAGGGGCGAGGCTCTCGGCTGAGTACGTAAGGTCGGAGGAGGAGATGGGTGGAAAAGGCGGGGATAGGTGGGAGCAGGTGTTTCAGCAACCCTGAGAACTACCAGCAGAGACTCAAAGATTACTCTAACATGAGTGAATGGGTCAGAGCAACACTTCAGGCATGTTTTTAATGAGGGAAAGACAGGTTCTCAGGATATTAAGCTTCAGAAAGTCCATTTTGCATAATACCCCCCCTTTAACAGTACATACAAAAGTAGAATTCAGTGTGATTTGTTTAGTAAATGTTGAACCTCAGTGTCCTGAATTATGATTTAAATCTTACCTTATTTAAACTGATACTGGCTGTAATCATAGCAGATCTATTCCAGGGTATCAGCTGGATCTTGAAAAGTATTAAAAGTATATAAATTGATTTAAGGAAAATTAGGACCTTTGAAAAGTCTTTAATCGATTTTCTAAAGTCTTAAATGTTGTTAGTATTAACATGTTTTTAAAATAGGGTTGTCTATCAAAAATAGATTCATCTATAGTAATAAAATAATATTTTTTTCTTTTTTTATGCCAACCGTTTGTTCGAGTTTCTGTACCACGTGACTTTATGTACTATGGCTACTGAGGTGACGTATCCCGCTAATTGATAGTGAAGTGGAGTTAAGTGATGTGTTGCTACCAAAAATGGGGAAGTGGCGCTAGCGAGCACATCAACGCAGCGGGCTGAGGTGATTTGGTGTCTACACACAGCGGGTAACCACCACTCACTGAACTCTAACCAGGGAATAAATGGAACTTTCCAGGCTGTGTTTCCGGATTCGACCATTGCAAAATAATCGTATAATGAAATAGTGTAGCATTAATATCTTAATGATTTATCAGTGCATTGTATTAACGTCTTAATTTTAATTTGGAAAGTGTTAATGTCTTTAAAAGGTATTAAAATGTATTTTGAAACCCCTGAATATACCCTGGGATAGTGTTTCGGTCTCCTCCACACCAAGGAAGAGCGACTGAGTATAAAAGTGTGTAAAGGTGCATAAAAAACACACACAGAGGTTTTCAGTAATTTTTATTAATCACTGCTAAACTATTTTTATATTTCTTTTTTGTATGCTAATGAAAATTAGTTTATCTCCCCACAAGAATCTCTGATGATGTTGATTACAGGCTTTAGAGCTATTGTTTTCTAACTGCTGAAGAGTACAGGAAGGCTATTAGCACTTAAAAACTAGGCTGTCGGGGTTAAACGATTTTCATTTAATTCTGACTAATAATATCCTAATTTAAAGTCAGCAGTGGAATTAGGATATTGGCATGTGGTAGATTCTGTATCTGTATTTGCTGCCAATAGGAAAACCCTGAGGAAAATAATGTATCTAATTAAGTCCAATCCACCCAACGTCTGCATTCACAGCCGTTTGTAAGGAGTATATTTTACTCGCGTCGTGCACGTTATGACTTCAACATGGCTTAAAATATCTTAAGCTCACAAGAGGCATGAGGAGGAGGGGAATGTCTCCCGCTCATTTTCCACCCCTCTTACCCTTAAGGCTTCATTGTTCCCAAGGAATTGTGCGGAGGTGTCTTTAGCTCCACGATGTGCCAAATGTTTCCTTCCTCTGGCTGTAGCTTCATTGTTACGCGTTATTCTCTCTGTCTGCATGGAGAGATGGCAGAAAGCCTGTGTGACTTGCTGTAGTTCACGAGGAGGCGCAGGTTTTAGTGTCCTGACTGGAGAATGCACAGATGGTGGGCAAAATGAGTCTTCTGAAAGTGACACCGCCGGACCTTCTGGAGGCGACCAGAATCCACATTTAGATCTATAAAGAAGTGAGGATTTAGGGGGGGGAAAGGATAAAAAACATATTTAATCTTTATCGCACCTGCCTTTTCACACAGGAGTGAGTACATTTCTTCAGTTACGGGAGGACAGAGTAATGAATCATGAAGTTTTAGCCAAAGTGTCTTACATCAAACGGTGTTGCAGCATCGTACAAATCATCAGACAGCAGACTCGCTATATTTTACTCCCAAGTGAAAAGGACACCAGCAGAGCTTGCTGGAGGAGGAGAGGGGATATCAATAGACAAGCTGGGAGACTGAAGGCTCTCGGTGAGGATGAAAAACAGGCACGAGTTGGTTGATGTATTTTTGGGAATCAAAACTGATGAAAGGAAGCTGGTGCGGTATGATGGAAATGACAAATTGGAGATTCGGGGTGTTGACACATAGAGAGAATTGTTTGTGTTGGTGTGTGTCTGCCGTCAGGGATGTCAGCATCGGCCTCAGTGAGCGTGACCGACAGCTATCCACTCACCAGCTGCAGGCGCATCCCTCTAATTGGCCTAACAGAGTTACCCAGTGGCAGGAGCTGATCCACTTCCAACACACTACAAGGACTTCACTGCCAGGGGAAGAAAAATGCTGACTTTGAGGTGTTTACCAAGTCATATCCTTGTTTGGGTCTTCAGATGTTTCCTCAGATATAATCATTTAAATAGAAGAGTAGACATCTACAAACAGTTTAGTACTTGTAGCCCTAGAGTTTTTGCAAAGCTCAGTGTATTTTACTGGGATTTTACGTGACAAACCCACAAAAATAATGCACAATTCTGAAATGGAAGAAAAATAATAAAAGATGATCTGAAGGTATTTTCCTTTACTCTGTTACACCTTAAACAAAATCTACTGGAGCCAGTTCTCTGCCGAGGTCGGCGAATTGCTAACCAGAGTCCCACTGAATGTGGTCTAAATCTGAATATAAATCAGGTCAGGTCAGAACGTTCTGGTTCAGTTTAAAGCAGGGTTAGGTTCTCCAACAACATCCCAAGCTTTGAACATCTCCCAGAGCTCTGATCAATCCATCATCTGGACATGGAGAGAGGATGGATCACCTGCAAACCCACCAAAACAAGGACGTGCACCTAAAGACTGGTTCACGTGGCAGGATTTTTAAGCCGATTTTGGGCCTGATTCTCTCCTTCCGACACAGACCGATTATCGAGATGATTCTTAAGATAGCCCCAACAGATATTCCTGCCGTGTGTTCAGAGCGATGTGGTCTGCTTGGGAAGACTTCGGGACCGCTCCGATCACAAAACAGGGATATTCAACATGTTGGATTGTTTTGACCCGATATTGCGCCAGGTGTTGCGAGGATAAACGAGCGTGCAGCCTGTTGAATCTGACGTGTATCCGATCAGAAAGAGAGGTGACTGGCAGCAATACAATTTAGAAGCGTTTATTGTTATTTCGGCTCACTTGACCACAGTGAAACAGAGATCAGTCAGAGCAAAGTGTGTAACGGCGTTTCCCAGTGGATATAAATGATAACTCACCTCCATGTCTTTGTGTAACAAGCCTTTTCTTTTGTGTCCTTTGTTCTCTCTATTAAAATTAGTCCACAAACTATTGCCAGCGCCTCCTCCTCCTCAGCCACCATATTTATTTATTACTTTGACTTTAAGATTTCCCGTCTGAGCTGGGAATGTTTGTGAGTAAAATCTGTTTGTGTGTCATTGCCGTGTGCCTTCACACCACACACTGTCGGACCAAAACCGTCATATCCATGATTTTATCGCCATGTGTGGTCTCTCAAGGTTTGGAAATCGTACATCCATTTTAAAATCTCTGTGTGTGAATCAGCCTTAAGCTGACAGGCTGGACAAGAAGAGCAACAATCAGAGAAGCAGCCAAGTCGACCATGTTGACTCTGGAGGAGCTGCAGAAATCATTGCATATATAGTTGCATGCACAGTAAAGATGCAAGCTGGCTTAATACAAATCCATTTGACATATTTCAGATTTTTGTGACAAACTGTATAAAACATATAATTCTCCACTTCATAATTATAGACCTTCTAACCACAATGAATTGCAAATGTTGCTGGAGTCCATCTTTGTTGTCTTTTCTGTAACTAATAGGCTTGTTTATCTGTAAAATTCAGCCATTTGTTTTACTCCTACAGCTTCTTGTTCTGATTCTGCTGCTGTCCAGATCACGCCTGTGGAGCATATCCTCATCCTCGCCTTCAGATTTAGAAAACAAAATTCTGCTTTTTATGCTACAACATCCAACCCAGATCATCACGAGCTTCATATCTTTGGTTCTCCAATAGGGAACCAGAATGAGATCCTTTCAGACCTGATCTCATTAAGTCGCTGTCACATAGGGTGGGCAGATGAGAAAAGGCAGCACTCCACAAACCCTTTGGGTAACACAGACGGCCGTCCTGAAGCTCTGTGTCCATTTAAGCAGACTTATCTATTTTAACTGCCAGTGTGATGGTTTATTGAGAGGGCATCTGAGGACGTTGGGAGGTAAGAAAGGAGATGGAGTGGTTAAGTGGTAGAGCAGGGCGGCTGGATCACAGATATTGACTCGCTGTAAAAAAAGCGTCTCACTGTAGGCCACTAAATAGTCGCCATGCCGTTATTACAGGCTGAGTTTTGCAGTGCAGAAGTGGGGAGTTCAACTCAGTTAAACTCTTTGGAGCTCTTGTGTGTGAAATCAAACTTTATATCAAACTAAGTTTACAATGGTATGTTAAAGGAAAGATTCAAGCACATTCAGTTTATTTCTATAGGGCTGATTCACAACAGATGTCGTCTCAAGGCACTTTAATAGAAAAGTCATTTCAATTCAATCATACAAACATTCTGATCAGTTTAAAAGTTTTCTATTTAAGGAATCCCAGCAGATTGCATCGAGTTGTTGACTTGAGGTTGCGTCCCGTTGATCCAGACTCCAACCACAGCAATCCCTCATACTGAGCAAGCATGTAGCGACAGTGGAGAGGAAAAACTCCCCTTTAACAGGAAAAAACCTTCAGCAGAACCAGAACCAGAACCAGGCTCAGTATGAGCGGCCATCTGCCACGACCGTCTGGGGGTTGATTAGTTCAGATATTGATAGATAAGATTCATTAAATTTATTTTAAAAGAAAAAAATGACGTTATTTATTTAAGTTCCGTTAGTGCTACTGCTGGGTACCAAAACCTTGTACCGATACTGAAAACTATTTTTGGGGGTGCTAAATTTCGGTACTTTTTCAATCAAATGTCCCTCTTAATGTGCAGCTCCATCGCTTCCGCTGCTGCGCGTCACGTGACGTGTAGCGGAGACGAGCTCGCTCAATCCCACTCAGCCCCGCCTCTCCCCTTTCAACAACACTCCTCCAGCAAGCTTAACGAGTTCGCGGATGAAAACGCAGAAGAAAAGCTAAAGTTTGGCTGCATTTTGTAAAAGTAAACGGCAACAGAGCTAAATGCAACATCTGCGAGAAGATCTGTGCCGCAAAAAACGGGAGTACAAGCAATTTAAAACGGCACCTCGCTGTGCATGGCATCAATTTGCGAGCTGAAGCATGTACCGTCTTTGACTTTTTTTTTTTAAGTAGACCCGAGTCCACAACCTTCCTCCTCCGCTGCATTAGCAACAGAAACACTGGGGGTGTCTGAGGATGACAGGCCTATAAAACCATAAATATGCCATAAACAAACTTTTTTTTTACCTAGCATTAGAAAATGCTATTTAGCAGGCGTGTTATTATTGACATGAAACATTAGTATTACTGAAAGGCTGTTTATTTTCATACAAATATTTACATTTTGTGCCTTTTTAATATTTTCGCTGAAAGTTTGCTGTGCTCTTGCCTAGATTAATTTAAAACCAAAAAATCTTTTAGTACTTTGTTATTCTCTCTTAAAATTAGACTTGTGCCTTGTCCACACGTAGACAGGTATCTCATAAAGCAAAGATATTTTTCCATGATTTGGCCTGTCATCCACATGTAAATGCAGATATAAGGCACCAAAAACTATTTTTAATAAAAACTCCGACCAGATTAGCATTTTCTTTTTTAAGCATTTGTTGACAGAAATAACCAGTTTCAGGTTTCGCAACGTCACTGTCCTCGACAAGAATGTTCCAGCATCACTTGTGTGACCTGTGTTTACACTCAGAAACAGCATTCATGCTCTCGGATCTGTGACGGCATCATCGATTGTCCTAGCACTTTTTGCTTGCTTGTTTTTACAAGCTCAATAACTGCTCTATGTAGAAGTTAGAAAGCAGAGCATTAATCTGAGTGGACAGGATTTGAGGGAACTACTGCCGCCTACAGGTTTGGTCTGCCCCACTCCAGCTCCATCTTTTCTCCGTGACTTGTTTTGTTTGAATCTAATAATTGCAAAGCAGGCATGTGTAGTGCACACAGCTCGAACACCCGCCTCCTCAATGACACTAAGATGACGCTCCCTTAGTTAATAAAAAATAAATGAACGGTTTTCTTCAAGGACTCAGTTCTGATTGTTCACAGTGAAAAACTGTTCAAAAGATTCAGTTCGTTCATGAACATCACATCGCTAAGCTGTTGGGAAAATCCCTTCTCATCAACAGGAATTCCTCCGACTTGCGTTTTATCCAAAATAAGGAGTTTGGATGAGAAACCATTCATGTTCCCAAACAGCAGAGTTTAGTGATCGCTGGGAGTCCTTTCTGGTTTGTTCTGGTGACACCTTTTAACGTTGCCCTGCGGAACGTTGCATCAACATTCTGCAGGTTGAAAAAAGCTGGATTTGTTCTGTACCCATGCGTACCAAAACTACCCATTTCATATTTTAAAAATGAAATATACAAACCTGATGTTTTATGAGCATATTTATGTTGTGAAAACTCTAGTGTAAGTAGAAAGACAACTGCACTGAACTCTGCAGTAAACTTTAGTCTCATAAAAAGAACTTTGCCCCATACTGACTTGAAGGGAAGATTAGACTCCAGTCTGGAAGAAGTTCGTACTTTAAGGAGAATGCCTGCTGATCACTGCCTTTGATAGCACAGCCACCCTGCTGGTAGGTAAGCAAGATGTGAAGAAACATCCTCTGTGAAAGTCAAAGCTTGTTTTCATGGTGTGGAACAGTGAGTGATGGAGACCCAGCTTATCAGCAGAATGAGGCCATGTTGAGACAAACATCCTGCTCAAACGCTGAAACTTCTTTCTGCTTTGTGGAGAAGATGAAGACCGTGATGAAGACCATATGAGACTAATCTTGATGATGGTATATTATTCTATAATCTAGCTGAAGCTGTGAATCCTTCGCTCTTGCATGGGTTCTGATCTGTTTGTCGTTCTCATAATGTGGACCCGTTGGATCTGGATATGAGCCATTAAATGTTAGTTTCCTTAGTTGTTTGTGTTTTCAGTTAATTTTATTTCCTTATTCAGTTTATCTTATCATTTTAGTTTATCTCTTGGTGTTAGCTTCTGTTGTTTATGCTTAAGGTTCATTGTAGTCCTTATTCATCTTTAGTATTTATCTCTGTCTAGTCCTTTCTTATGTTTTGACTTCCTCCTCTTTTGCGTCACTCCTTGTCTTCCTGTGTTTGTCTAATTATCGTCAGCTGTTCTCCGTCTTTGTCCTTCCTTGTCCTCAGCTGTTTCTTGTCTCCCTGATTGTCTTCCCATTATTATTCTAGTCCTTTTTAAGGCTCTGTGTCTGATCCAGGCCTTTGTCAGGTCCTCGTCATTTTCATGTCTTCCCTTCCTGCTGCTCGTCCAATCCCGTCCTGTTCCTCTATTCTAGGTTTGGATTTTTGTATTGTTAATTATTATTTCTCATTAAATATGAGTGGTCGGAACTTTGAACGCCTCTCTGGGCCTGGGTCCTCCCTACATAACATGACATTGAAGGGTTGGGCTTTAAGCTTTGATTCATGGACACTGAGGCAGACTAAAATAAAATCTATGCTGTGAGCTGATTTTAATTGGTCTCAAGTTCTTACTTACGTGTGCTGAGCTCCTCTTCTATGGGAAGCATAAAGTCCAGAAAACGATCACTTCAAACTGTTGTATTAATGTTTCTGTGGAGCAGAGCATAGCCTCTACAAACACTATTTCTAGTCTTTAGTACTGCTTGTTTACTGTAGTTATTTTGATTCAGATTCAGTTTCAGATGTTTGCTTTTAATCTCTGCCTTTCAATGTCAAAAAACACTTCAGATTGTAAGCTGCTTCTTTCATTTATTTATTTATGATCCATGTTTTATACCCACTGGACATGAGCCAGTATCAGATTCTCACGATATAACCTTGAGGAGAAAAGTCACATATTGACAATATTACAGGAATAATGGAAACATTGAAAGAAAAATGTCTAAAAGAATCTGAATGCTTTCATTTGAAGTGGAAAGGCAACAAATATTGCATCGCTGCTGCTGCTACATCAATTTATTAAGTATTATGGTTAAAATAATGTTTCACATTTTCAGAAAAATCAACAAATAAAGTCTGCTTCATTCACAAGAAGTCTGTAAAAGCTAAAGTCATATTTTTAATAAAAGGTTATGTCTTTAACAGATGTACACAGCGGTGGATGACTGAGGTTTTTTGGTACAAAAGTGTTTAAAATATAATCTATGGAAGTGTATTGTATTCACTTTAAAAAGAAATGCTCTGTTCTAAATGAACGAGATTGTTTTTACAATTTTTTTTTTTAAAAGCTCTGCTTTTCTGAATTAAAAGATAAACTGTGACAGAAACAGGGGCCATAAATGCCCCTGTTTCTGTCACAGTTTAATTAAGGATTTATGCCTGAATAGGTGCAAATTCTTCAGGTCTCTGTGCAAAGTCGACCAACTAATAATACCATCTAAATTGTTCAGAGACAAAAGTGTTTCCCAATTTCTCGTTTTCAAACGTTTTCAAATTATGGTTTACCTTGAAACTGACTACCAGCTCATGCATAGTACCAGACTGGGAGAGCCAGAGTGTGAAGCCTGCTGGGTCATTATTCAAACTTGTTATGCAGAATAGATTTTAAAACAGTGGTTTCCATCTCCAGTCCTTGAGTGCTTCTATCTTGCTACTTTTAGATGCATCCTTTCTCCACCACACCTGAATTAAATGTCTGGATTCTCTTATCAGCATCGTTCAACTCTGCAGAGGCCTAGTAATGAGCTACTCATTAGATATGGAGGACTGAACTTGGGCAACCCAAACTTTCTGTAGCAAAAAAAGTCATTTAAGATTTTTAAGTGCTTCCGTTGTTCTATAAAATTCCTTAAGTCACTGTGAACCTCTATCAAATTCTTGTTTCCCCGATTTGCTTAAGGAAGTTTGAACCTCCAAGTTCCCAAATGAAACAGTTCACCTGGAACACGATAACAGGGACCGCACATCCAGAGTGCTGCAATGCATTTCATCAATTTATCTGTCTTAGTTGGCGCCTTGTTGGAGTCATCTTGGGCCGACACTGAACAGATCACAGGCATAGTTTTAACAGAAGTGCTGGTGCCTCGACCAGACACTGTTAGTTAGGGTTGTTTAGTAGAATTTCACAAGGTCATATTTTTTTAAGCATTACTTATATTGCTGACTTGGTGTAGCCCTTAAAAGTCTCGTTCACTGAGAAACTGTGTAACACTTGTTCTTTAATACTGCATTAGCCAATGAAAGGAAATAGACAACAAAACAAGCAAATCAGAAAAAGCAAGCCTCTTCTACGGGAAAATTAGTATTCATGGTCTTTCCTACCTTGGCTTGCGACCACCCACGGGAAGGCTGTATTGATTTTGTGGCCAGCAGAGATCAGAGCGCCCCTCTGCTAGTAGAAATTAACAATTAGCAACTCCACAACATGGCGGAACACGTTCGGGCTTGTTTGTAGAGATTTCACATCAGCGTTGCATTTTTTACTCAAGAAAGAAGAACTGAGGAAGAAACAGTTGGAATTTATCTTTGGAACACCACCAGCGAAGTAAATTAAATTAGTTATTTGTTCAAATGAAGGCAGCTTAGAAGTTGCATTGCTGTTAGCCTATCAGAGGCGAGACGTTTGCATATCATAAATGTTAATGAGTTAAGACTCGTAATCCTGTTGTTTTCCCCCACCCAGTCCACCGACAAGCTTCAACTTCCTGAAAAAGGAGCGCCAGTGCATTTTTTTCCCACAGAAAACGACTCAAGGCATTAATTCATACTAGAGACCAAAGCAGATTTATTGAAAAAGCGAGTTAATGAGACCAATAAGGTCAGAGGATTCTCACCAACCTCAGTCTTGAAATCGCTATGACTGCCTAAACATGTTGCAGTAATTCTGGTATAAAAAACACTTTCTAACAGTTTGTAAGTCATTAAATCAGTCACTCACCAATGTGCCCCCCAACTGTTAACACTGGTGTTTTAAAATGCTCTGTGATTGGCCTGTGTAGCGATGGGTATTTAGGTTAACAGTGTCCACCAATCAGCAAATGTCTTTAGTTTGAAGATTTACAACTCAAACACGGTTAGATTGGACATGATGAATTTCTGACTTGGAGAATAAATGAGTGTGAGTCCCAAACTGTTCTGGGGTAAACAAAGACTTTACTGTTGAAAGAGTGATTCAGTCACTGTAATTGTTCTGTTGCAGATAATAGCTACGGTCTGACTGAACCAGTATGTGTTGTCTGGTTTGTAAAATGCCACCCATGTGGTGGTTAACCAATCCAGAGTCTTAGAACATCATGGACAGGCTGGATTATCCACGTTTGGATGCCTTTTTAAACCTTCTTATTCAATTACAACTTTAGACTGCCATCGCCCCATTATAAGGCTAAGCTGTTTATCATGATTTATTTAATTGTGTCTCATTAATGCCAGAATGAATGTTTTTTACTTTGCTAACTAAACTAACTATGGCCGACGGATAAGCCTTGTAAAGGAGTCTTCCATGAGCAGCTGAGCATGAGCAGCTATTTCCTTTCAGAGCGTGTTTAATTGTCCGTGCTGCAATGACACCCAAATTGGTCTTGAATATTTTGGTTGCCAAATCGGAAAACAAACTAAGACGACAGAATTCAGTGAGGGAATTTCATCTTCAGAGAAGCTGTCAACATGGCACAAATTTACTACTGCGTTTGCATCTCACAAAGCAGCACCCGGTTTATTTTTAATCGCATGGCACTATTTTTGTGTCGTTTTCATTCTCCAGTGGTTTGATATGGTCTGTCAAACTCACTGCTACTAGATTTTTGGGAACATTTTCTGCATGTATTTCAAGATCATCATAATTTCATGATAAGTTGTTGCACAACAGAGTGCTGTAAAAAACTATTCACACCTTGACCCTTTTCACATTTCGTCAAAACCAACTCAATAAATTCTATGCACATTAATAGAATTTCATGCAACATTAATTTCTAAATTATTGTGCCATGCATTTGTGTTCATCAGATCTTAATCAGTGCAGCAGGATGTTGGGGGTACATCTCTACCAGCTTTGCACATCGAAAAACGGAATATTTGGACATTCTTCTATGTAAAACAACTCAAGCTTGGTCAGAACACTCAAAATAACTCTGGCTAAAATAACATCACTGTTTCCACCCACTGCATGAAGCTGTTGCAGTACTGGAGAGCTCCTTTAGTGACAGACTGCTGCAACCTAGATGCACAAAGTGGCGTCATCACAGGTCAGTTTGCTGCTGGTACGCCTGAATTTTCCTACTGAGGGATAGTGAACAGTATTTCTATTCTATTCTATTTATGGATATCCGAGTACAGGGGGCTGATTGCATTTGTATTCCACACCTGTCAGACTTTTATTTTAAGAAAAAAAACAAATATGTAACCCCCACTTCATATCTATGCTGTATATTGTGTTAATCTAGCTCATAAAATCCCAGTCAAATGCAATAAAGTTTGTTTTACATTGACAAAATGTGAAAAAGTTTAAGCCACATAAAAACTGCAAGTGCACCTGAAATAAGAGCATAGGAGAAATGGTGTTGTTCGGGGTCACAGTGAGGGGGGAGGGTCTGCAAAGTTAACCACAATGTGGGATATTAAAGAAGAGGTAGTTGTGGAAAACTGCCAGCTCTGATTCCTAGGATGACACATGTCACCGTTTGAAGAAAACTTGTCATTTCTGGATCAAAACCCGAAGCCTCACTGTCATTTTTGCCCTGCCTGGAGCTAAGAACGCACCAACATCTAGATACACACCAGGAATGCATTAGATGGCTTAAAGATGAACTGACATGACCACATGACACAAACACTGATCCCAGATCTTTTCCTTCAGCGTCTCTTGGATGTTTTATGAAAATAAGCCCAGAGACTTGGATAATAGTGTGCATCACACAGCATCTAGTCTGAATGTGTCAGCTTTCCTTTTGTTTCTGGAGACAATCCGACTCACTAAGACAACAGTTTTGATGGTTTCTTGGAGAAAAGGCTGAAGCCATTACAGGAGAGAGCAGAAAGAAATAACTGTGATAGAAGGGGGGAAAAAGCATATAATAGTGAGCCAGCTAATGACAGACAAATCATAATTAGAACACGTAGGAGGAAAATATTTTCCAGGGTATCTGTGGAGCTGTTTCTTGAAATGTACAGCTTCTCCGTGTAAAAGGTTAGGGATGCATTAAATATGAAGCATTGTGTTTACCCCCATGAGCTAATAGAGGCAAGGCAAGGCAATTTTATTTGAATATCACACTTTCAACAGAAGGTAATTCAAGGTGCTTTACATGATTTGGTGATTTAAAAAAAAAACAATGGAAATTAAAAGTAAAAGAAACACACATTACACATGATACACAATAAAGCAAGAAAAAGATCAACAACAAAAAAAAGCAAGAGAGCATGAACACATTTCATACATATGACATCAAGCATTTACTCGAAGGCGATTTTAAACAAATGGGTTTTTAGTCTCGATTTAAAGCAGTTCAGAGTTTCAGCAGCTCTACACTCGTCAGGAAGTTTGTTCCAGATAAGGGGAGCATAGAAACTGAAAGCTGCTTCTCCATGTTTAGTTCTGAGTCTAGGGATGTTTAGTAGGCTAGAGTTGGAGGACCTGAGTGGTCTTGGTGGTTGGTACCATGACAACAGGTCTTCAACATATTTTGGTGCTAAGCCATGTAATGATTTATAAACTAGTAGGAGTATATTGAAGTCTATTCTCTGAGCTACAGGGAGCCAGTGTAAGGACTTTAGAACTGGGGTGATGTGCTCTACTTTCCTGGTTCTAGTGAGGAACACGAGCAGCAGCGTTCTGGATCAGCTGAAGCTGTCTGATTGACTTTTTAGGCAGACCTGTGAAGACGCTGTTGCAGTAATCAATCTAAAACAAAAAATAAACGCGTGGATGAGTTTTTCTAGGTCGTGTTGCAACATCCGTCGTTTAATCCTAGAGATGTTCTTCAGGTGATAGAAGGCTGACCTTGTTATTGCCTTTATGTGACCCTGGAGGTTCAGGTCTGAGTCCATTACTACACCTAGGTTTCGAGCCTGATCATCTGCATAGTTATGGTAGCTAATCGTGTTGGTTGTTATAATCTGGGCTAGTGGGAGCATGTAGATATTAAATAAGAGGGGCCCCAGGATGGAGCCCTGGGGCACCCCACATGTGATTTCTGTTCGTTCTGATGAAAAGTTTCCTATTGAAACATAGAAGTCCCTGTTCTTTAGGTAAGATTCGAACCAGCCAAGTACTGTACCAGAGAGTCCGACCCAGCTCTCCAGTCGTTCCAATAAAATATCATGATCAACAGTGTCAAATGCTGCACTGAGGTCCAACAGAACCAGCACTGTGGTTCTTCCACAGTCTGTATTTATGTGGATGTCATTGAATACTTTGACGAGGACAATCTCTGTGCTGTGGTGAGCGCGGAAACCAGACTGAAAAACATCAAAACGGTTTGTCATTGTTATGAAGCTATTCAACTGCTGAAACAGCTTTTTCAATAATCTTACTGATGAATGGAAGATTAGAGATTGGCCTGTAGTTCTGCATTAACGTGTTGTCCAGATTCTTCTTCTTTAGTAGTGGTTTAATAACTGCTGTTTTTAAAGCCTGAGGGAAGACACCTGATAGCAGTGATGAGTTTACTATTTGAACAAGATCAGACACAATAACAGGAAGAACTTTCTTTAGAAAAGCTGTGGGTAGGATATCAAGACAGCAGGAGGAGGAGCTTAATTGGATAATGATTTTTTTCAAGGCTGTTCTGGTTTAATTCGTGGAATTCAGACATTTTCTCTACATTGTTGTTGATTGGGGATGGCACTGGTTGTAGGTTTGATATTGAGGTAAAGATTGACCGTCTAATTGTTAGAATCTTTTCAGTGAAAAAGCTGGCAAATTCATTGCAGGCCCTGGTAGAGTTTAGTTCAGGGGCTACTGTCACTAAAGGATTAGTTAGTCTTTCCACTGTTGCAAATAGGGTCCATGCATTATTGTTTAAAAGAGCACATTAAATTTCATTTAGACCAACATTGTGGCTGAAGGTTGAAAAAATGGTCTCTGCAGACATTATTCTCAAATGTATGTTTGCACTTCCCTCTGCAGTCACCTTGAGTAACAACATGGTTGGGTGTAATGAATTGCAGTATGAAATTTGAGATGATCTAATGAATATTAATATGGATGCAGCACAGAGCCAGAGAGGGGGAGGGGTGTGTGTGTGAATTTGTTGAGTTAGAGAGTTAGAAGTCTACCACACCTGATTCCAAAAGGTATTTTAGACAAAGGGCAGTGAGACATTTAACTCCATTTCTATTGGTTCTTTTGTCTCCTAATACATTTGCATGTGTCATAATGCACACACTACTTTCTTATTTATGTGAAGCCTGGATCCCTCACCTTTTGGCATTATCAGGAATACCAAATTATTAAGTGTGTGCTGTCTCATCATAGTAAACAACCCTTAGAAGTTGCTGAGCTGAAGGAGCCTTCAACCACCACAGCATCACACACACTGAGCTGCTATTGTTAAAATGGATGAAGACTCTGCTGAAAGAAGTGAAACTGAAGGACAGTCGCTTCCCCCAGACCGCCCTGCTAATGCTTCCCTTCCACTCTAACATTCTGTGCAGCGGCTCTTTGCTTCCACCTGTGATGTGGAGGGAATACCACAGTGGAGACAGGAGTGGAGCCGAGCGCGCTCCGAATGGGAACATGAAACACCTGAAGGCTGACGCAGCTTGTCCAACTTTCATGGTCGATGATTGCACATGCATAGTTTCACCCTGTGAGCGACAACGAATGAACTTGTCTGGTTGATTTAAAGGTCATGGTTTGAGTGGGATGATTATATTATTACTGCCATGTCATCCAGGGGGAATATCAGTTTTAACTTCTCCAGGATTATTACGCCTAGTCGTTACCTTTACTGGAGCTGCACAGTATAGCGATTCACAGTTGTTATTGAAATATCAAAGTCTGCAATATCGCAAAAGCCTGCTTGCATAGTGATGATATATAAGTGTCATACATGCCAATTAGGGAAGCCGGGAAGCCAAAGTGTTCTCAAATGCAGGGCTTTAACGGAGGAAGCTGGCATTCAAGCGCCTGCTTTCCTTTAGAAGAGTGTCTGGCCTTAATGTCTGCCAGCAGAACACTGGACTGTTTACAGAGTTGCATATGTCGCTGGCTATAGTGCAACGCAGTTATGCTTCCATGTGGAAACTCGGTACGGCACAGAGGCGTACCGAAAGCTCTGTACGAAATAATCTGAATACGAACACATGCACTGCTACACCCCTAATGCCAACAAATATGTTTGACCAGATAACGGGGTCTTCTTCCCTTAAAGGTCCTATATAATGGAAAATCAACGTTTTGGAGCTTTTAACCATGTTGGAATGCAATTTTCTTATGAAAAAACCCCTGGTCAGAGTGGTTTTTGGCTTAATTAACACAATTCTCAGTAATCCTCCTGATCCTGCACTCTCCTGAAAAACGACTGACTCGTAACATAGTGACAAGTTTTACGTAACTGTGTCAAACCAGGAAGTGCCCGACATGTCCGCGATGCCCCTGCAGATTAAACACACACGACCCCTGTTTCACAGGCAAGAGCTGCGAGAGTCCGAAGCAAGACACTAAGCGCCACCGTTTTTATAGTATTTTACTTTCTAAAATGGCTCGGCGAAACTGCGCGTTAGGCTGCGAGGCCGGGGCTCAAGGCTACGTCATGAAATGGGTGGAACTCACAGGGGGGAGGCGGGATTTTAGTCAAACCGAACGTCTTATTTCCGGGTCGAAAAATAACTCCAGCATATAAATTATATTTCAGGAAAAATCTAAAGTATATAATGCCAACGGTAACATCTTATCATATATATGCCTATCCCAGATGTTGAAAGCTGTGAAATAGCATGATATAGGACCATCAATGCCCACACCTGATGTGGGATAATAAAGCTCAGTAAAAATGACAGGGATAATGTGATGATGGAGAAGAAAGAGAAGTGCCACGAAAAAGTGGATTAATTACAGCTGACATCATCAGTGCAATATTCATATTCTGCCTGTTTAACTAATGTCATGCAGGCCTAAACTTTACAAGTGCCTGGGCAGTTATGTATGCAGTTCTAATGAGTTGCTATGGTTGGCAGGTGTGCATGGTGATTAGCTCAAAGTAATTGTGTGGGAAAGTCAGCGTCCCTTTCCCTGAGAGCTGTTGATTTTTCTGTATTTAAATGTAAATCCCTTCTCTAGTCACTGAGGCTGCTCCTCATTTTGTTGAAGGTCAGCGTTGGACAGGGAAGGGAGCGTGGAGCAGGCATATAGCTTGTGTTTGTGAGAGGCACGGAGAGAGTTGATGGCAGAAGGTATCTAGCTGTGTACTCTGAACAGAGCTGCTGCTTTAAATGTGGTGCGCTGTAGCCCCAGATCCGGTTTCTCCCATGTGTTTATAGAGTTAAGTATCTCCTCCGATCCTTCTTTAATGTGTGTAACTGTAGAGTTGTGGGTTGAGAGTGATTGAGTCTTTATATGAGGTCCACTCCCACCCGGTGTGGGACAGCTGCACAATATTGATTTTTAGGGACCAAACACTGCTGTGGCTTAGCTAACTGGTGAGGTGCTTAGGACAAGTATTTAAAGGGGATGTATCGGAAATTTTTGCAGCTCTTCGTTTTCAGTTGTGTTGAAGCTTGTAGCTCACAGCAGTCAGTTTCATTTCCATGTTCAAAGCTGCTGAGGGATGGTGCTAATTTTCCGAACACCTAACTGGGTGTCAATGCAGAACACAACAATAACCCAAGATGGAAAAGTCTCGAGCTCGTATTGAAGTTAATAAAGTGAAGATTTATATGACAATTTATCTCGGGAGGGGGAGGACTTCAGGAGAACTTTTGTTTGGGAGAAGTACCTTGGAGATCTGTCAAACTGGAACCCTGCCCAGAGTCGTAAAAGCTCTGAAAGTGGTTTTTAAAACATTAAGATTCTGCCAGCATTCAGACAGACATAAACATTTGTGCTCTGGTTCTGACCAGCATAATTACTTCAAAGTGCATAGGCATGGATCAGCATATTAGTAAGCCATGCACAGTTTGTTCAAGTCTCACAGATTCAGATTTTCCACAAAATCTGTTTCACGTTTTGAATTTTTGCCTCAGACTGATGACTTCTCATGGGGGTTTAGATGTTGTTCTGGAGGCTGAATCTGCACTCCGCTGTCACACTGGAGACTGGAATTAAGCGCCACTTCAGCCAAAGTTTGGAAATCAGGGAACATTTCTCCAGTTGAAGTAAAGTCTGAAAGACTCTCTGAACAAGTTGTGTCCTGACCCGTAAGCTATTGCTTCAGCGGAAGGAAATCCCCCAGCTTACACCGATGGCATGACACCGGGCTCTAGGGAGCGACGCTCTCCAAAGCCTCAGTAACTGTTGAACGCGCTGTTAGCTCCCGGTTAGTGAGATGCATTGATTACAATGTCCAGGTCTGAGATGATGCTCGGAAGCTCTCATAGGAATCTTGATTTGATTCATTTAGTTACCTGTACTCTATGCATAAAGTCAAAAATGTCTGTATATTTGCTGTCAAAATGACCGGCTGCTTTCAGGTTTTTCCATCACCTTGTGAAAATAGCTGTCAAATACGGAAAGTATTTGGTTAATGCGACCCCTGCTTGGGATGAGCTGTTAAATTGTGAATTTTCTAGTCATACCAAAAACTCAAAGCACCTTAACCTGGAGCCACATTCACCCAATCAAACTCACATTAATACACTGATATGCAGATTTTTTAAGGAACTCTGGTTTAAATGCCTTGCCCAGGGGCACATCGACATGTGACAGGAGCAAGCTGGAATGTTCTAGGACATTACCTCAGGTTTTCTTTTTCTTTTCTTTTTTTTTTTGACAATGAGAACCGGCCCAGAGAAGGGGAAAACAACGGCAGCACACGTCGGCCACCGGCCAACCCCGACCCCCACGCACAGGCACCGGTAACTGAGACACCCACACTGGCCGACCCCCAGCCAGGACCACAGCCAGGGGGCGTGGCGCCCCAGTGTCCCAAGCACCCAAGCCCACCCTAGAACAACCCAGGAGCAGCACGGCTACCAGGCCAGTAACCCATGTCCGACAGTGCAACCCCCCCGGAGGCACCACATTCAGCCACCAGGAGCTACAACCCATAGACCCAGCACTCGACCCATCTAACAGCTGCCCTCGGCTATCAGCTCTCCATGCAGAACCCTCCCTGTATGTCACTGTTTGATGGAAGCAGGTTCTGATTTGTACACTCAGGAGGAGAGCCTTGTAGCGTAATCTCTTTCAATGATGATAAAGTGAGAAATTAATGCACTGGAGGAAAGCTATTTTCTGGCTTGACATTTTGTGGGAGTCTCTGCTCATTTGAGAAAGAATTTAAAACCTAAGTGGCTTAGCTGCTTACATTTCCTTCCCAACGCCCCCCCCCCCCCTTCAAATTTTGGGGGTCACGTCACAGCTGATATAGTTAGAGTTCACGCTCGGTTATTTCCTTCGAGAAAGGACACTGATTCATGCTGTTTGTGTACATTTAAGTATGCATGAGACACAATGAATAATGTTAGCCTTATTAATAGTCTGCATACATTGCATTTGACCCCGTTATGTTGTGGGATATACGTAGAGACAAGAAATTAATTATATTAATATTATTGTGTACGTTTTTCTTCAGGCTGGAGCTGCAGTGGCGCTGCACAGAGTGCCAGAATACTGAGTTAATTTCTAATGATGGACTCTTAAACTGAATAGTAAATTACAAGCCCTCAGCATGAAGCATGTATGGAGGTGAAATCAGAGAAGGAGCCGCTGCCAACTTCAGGCTGGACTCTGGAGAGACTTCGTGTCTGCAGACTTTTATTTAGGATATTTGGCAGCAAAGCAAAGGTTTTGATGTGTGTAACAGATGTTTTGCTTGCTACTGATTCTTAAAGTGAGGCCTTCTTTATTAGTTAGTAATAAAACCAAATTGGTTTTGTTTATTGCTATGTACATAATGCTGTTGAATTGCTGCAAATGATATTTTCTGCCTGAGGATCCTGTGACCACACATGGGATCAAACAAGCATTGGGATTATATTTAATTACTTTGGAGAGCTCTCTAATATGTAGAGGTGTAACAGTACAAGTATTCGTATTCAGATTTTTCAGTACGGCCCTGTCTGTTCAGTTCACACATGTACCAAAGGAGTCTAACTGCTTTCTACCTAAACACATACAGAATGTATATGTGCAGAACTCAGAGCGCAGTGCAACGTTCCTCAGGGCAACTTTAAAAGTGACACCAAAACAAAACAGAAAGGACTCCCAGCTATCACTAAACTCTGCTATTTGGGATCATTAATTGTTTCTCATGCAGCTACAGTAGAAAAAGAAAGATGAACCGATCCAGAACTTTGTTAGCGAACACATCTTCCAACAGCAATAAGGTCCATAACACGCTCTGCACTGAACTGAATGACTCACCTGAAACTATGTCAAGCTGAATGTAAACATCACTGATACTAGAGAAGAACCAGCTGACGTCTACATGGCTACCAGTAACATCCAAGCAGCCCAAACTACTTATTTTGGAATAAATGCAAGTTGGTGGAATCCCCGTTGATGAGGAGGGATTTTCTCAACAGCTGCCCATGCTGCATTCAGTAAAGCTGGGAAACTAGGCTGTTAAAATATCAAAACAACTCCAAAGTGATTTATGAACGTTTTATTCTCAAATATGGGCAATGTATTATTTAAACATTTCTAAACATTAACACTGACCGTTTTCAAGTGGCAATATTGTTTTCTACTCTGACTATGTCTGCTTGTACTATTTTATGTATTTTTTGATTGTAAAAAATCCAATCAAATCTCCAGTCAGTTTTATACCTTCAGTTATAGAACATAATTAAATCAAATTAATTTCAGGAAATGAAAGGAAGGAATTCAGGAAAAAAGGTTCTTTGTTTAGTGCTGAACAAAGTAATAAAAAAAAAAAAGCATGTAGGCTACCGAACCATGATTTTTGTATGCATTACCCCCCTATAAACTGCATGTTTTTTGTGTCAAACAAAAAGACAACTTGTTTTCTAAAAATGATAGGGATCCAATGTAACAACAATATCTGCATTGTTCTTGCTACATAATGAGAGAAAATCAACACTTGTACCTGCAGCTGTTTGTAAATGTACAGTGGCTTGCAAAAGTATTCGGCCCCCTTGAACTTTTCCACATTTTGTCACATTACAGCCACAAACATGAATCAATTTTTTTGGAATTCCAGGTGAAAGACCAAAACAAAGTGGTGTACACGTGAGAAGTGGAACGAAAATCATACATGATTCCAAACATTTTTTACAAATAAATAACTGAAAAGTGGGGTGTGCGTAATTATTCAGCCCCCTTTGGTCTGAGTGCAGTCAGTTGCCCATAGACATTGCCTGATGAGTGCTAATGACTAAATAGAGGCACCTGTGTGTAATCTAATGTCAGCACAAATACAGCTGCCCTGTGACGGCCTCAGAGGTTGTCTAAGAGAATGTTGGGAGCAACAACACCATGAAGTCCAAAGAACACACCAGACAGGTCAGGGATAAAGTTATTGAGAAATTTAAAGCAGGCTTAGGCTACAAAAAGATTTCCCAAGCCTTGAACATCCCACGGAGCGCTGTTCAAGCGATCATTCAGAAATGGAAGGAGTATGGCACAACTGTAAACCTACCAAGACAAGGCCGTCCACCTAAACTCACAGGCCGAACAAGGAGAGCGCTGATCAGAAATGCAGCCAAGAGAACCATGGTGACTCTGGATGAGCTGCAGAGATCTACAGCTTAGGTGGGGGAATCTGTCCATAGGACAACTATTAGTCGTGCACTGCACAAAGTTGGCCTTTATGGAAGAGTGGCAAGAAGAAAGCCATTGTTAAAAGAAAACCATAAGAAGTCCCGTTTGCAGTTTGCCACAAGCCATGTGGGGGACACAGCAAACATGTGGAAGAAGGTGCTCTGGTCAGATGAGACCAAAATGCAAAACGCTATGTGTGGCGGAACACTAACACTGCACATCACTCTGAACACACCATCCCCACTGTCAAATATGGTGGTGGCAGCATCATGCTCTGGGGGTGCTTCTCTTCAGCAGGGACAGGGAAGCTGGTCAGAGTTGATGGGAAGATGGATGGAGCCAAATACAGGGCAATCTTGGAAGAAAACCTCTTGGAGTCTGCAAAAGACTTGAGACTGGAGCGGAGGTTCACCTTCCAGCAGGACAACGACCCTAAACATAAAGCCAGGGCAACAATGGACTGGTTTAAAACAAAACATATCCATGTGTTAGAATGGCCCAGTCAAAGTCCAGATCTAAATCCAATCGAGAATATGTGGCAAGATCTGAAAGCTGCTGTTCACAAACGCTGTCCATCTAATCTGACTGAGCTGGAGCTGTTTTGCAAAGAAGAATGGGCAAGAATTTCAGTCTCTAGATGTGCAAAGCTGGTAGAGACATACCCTAAAAGACTGGCAGCTGGAAGTGCAGCAAAAGGTGGTTCTACAAAGTATTGACTCAGGGGGCTGGATGGATGGATTAACGAATTGAAAGGAAGGAATTCAGGAAAAAGTTTTTGTTTCATGCTGATCAACGTTTTAAAAATGTCATATGCACATTTATATTTATTTTTCTTCATTAAAGGGCACCAAATATGTGCCGAACCATGATTTTTGTGTACCTTTACACCCCTACTTTGTGTGTTATTTACAGAGGTTTTATTCTGTTCTCCACCCCTGTAGCTTGAATTATTTGTCTATTCCAGTAGCCAGTTGCACAGCATGTTCCAATAGCAGTATACAGATGGATATTGATTTAAGAAGTAACATTATATTCATAAGATAACAAGATGTTGTGTATTTTTGTGGCTTGTTCCACCCCATTGATGCTGCACTGGTGTGATCAGCTGCTGTTATTCCCCGCTCTGTGAAGGTT
Source organism: Valencia hispanica (assembly GCA_963556495.2). Taxonomy (NCBI): domain Eukaryota; kingdom Metazoa; phylum Chordata; class Actinopteri; order Cyprinodontiformes; family Valenciidae; genus Valencia; species Valencia hispanica. The sequence continues at coordinate 3,960,200 of OY747706.1, forward strand.
AAGAAGCGATGTGCTTTGTGTTGTTCACACAAATGATTCTTCCACTCATGTATCATATGTCTGTTTTGACAGAGGATGAAGATTTGACTGCCACAGGGATTTATTTTGGGTGAAAAGATACGAAGATATAAAATTTCTTACAAGGGTAAGGATCTTTATGGGCTGTGTGGCTTCATCTGTAACATCATCCTTTTATTGTGGTTGGATCTATGGGAGCTCAGGGGAGTAAATTGTGGAACTCATAAGTAAAGAACAAGAGAAGATGATAAATACGTCAGAAAAGGCTTTTCTGTGCGTCTTTATTTTTTGTCTTCCTCAGACATGGGTCTGTTGTTTATCTTGCATCCCTTTAAATTTCCAGCTTGATTCAGAGAACGAACATGATCCTGCCTCACTTTAATAGGAATTATGGTCGACTGTCCCTAAAGCAGACTCCACTCGGTGTCCTTTTTAGGAGTCAGAGAGCTTTGTTAAAAGATATTGAACTTCTTACCGGAGATCCAGGAGGCTGGCTTTTCCCAAATGGATAAATGAAATGATGTATTCACAGTTATCTCGTTCAGGATAGTAGATTCCAAGGACATATGGTGGATGGGGGCCTGTTACCTGGATACAGCAGAGGCCCATTGTTCTCTAATCCCTGGCTGGATTTTGTTGTTCCAGAGTGAAACCACTAAACATTATGTCTGGATGGCTGAAAGACATAAACACATGGTTTGCATCAAGTACCAAAAAATACTGTTACACAGAGTAAAACTTTGTTATATATGACTGTGTGTTCTGTGGTTATCTTTTCCTATTATTGCTTCTGTTATTTTTATTTAACCTTTGATTACTTTAGTCACTTTATGTCTTGATTATAACAACCTAAAACTCATGAACTTTTTATATTTTTTTGACTTCCAACCACAAACTTCTGTGTAATGTACTGAAATCTTATGTGACAGACCAAAGCAGATTAATGCATCATAGAAGAAATGAAGGAATATGATAGATGGTTTTCAAACTAGTTTTAGAAATAAAAATCTGACAAGTGTGACGTGCATAATTTATTTTCCATCAATACTTCCAAGACAGACCGTTGCCGTTTCAGTTTCTTTTTGGGGTTTGTTTCTACCAGTTTTGCAAATGAAGACACTGAGGTAGTCAGCTTGGATGGAGAGCGACTGTGAACATCAATGCTGCAACAGATTCTCATTTGTATTATGGTGTGGACTCTGACAAGGTCACTCCAACACATGAATCTGCTTTGATCTAAACCATCCCTTTTTTGATCGCTTCAGCAGGAGGAAATCTGGCAGCATGCGCTCCTTCTGCATCAGTGGTTAAACTGCAGCGATCTGTCGCCGCTGGTCTCTGTCCGTTGCAGTCACAGACGCTCTCCACAGCCTCAGGGACTTTTCAACGCGCTGTCAGCTCTCAGTTAGCGAGATGCATTAAGTACGGCGTCCAGGTCTGAGATCATGCTCAGATGTTCTCATGGGAATGTTGTTTTCCTTGAGTGAAATTGACCACTTGTCTCCACCAAGTGGTCAGGGGTGTGAATTGCAATCTGTCAAAATGACGGATGACGTCACCGTAAAAAAAAAGAAAAAGTCAAATGCGGAAAATATTTGTGTTACGTGATCCCTGGTTCAGGGTGATGTCACATATAGCATTTTCCATGTGGGCCAGTACGTTAAATTTTTGCCTGATCTGACCAGAACACCTCCTTCCATATTTTAACGTTTGCTACACTGGATTTTCTTTAGGGGTACCAGAGTTAAGCGTTATAATACATCTATCTGTACACTGTAATTATCAGATGTGCTTCAGCACATTGAGCAGATGGCATCACACAGATGGAAAAGAGCTGCAGCAGCCAATACATTCACTCTTTCAATGTGAGCATCATTGTATTAAGTCATAGGTTACCAGTTCTAAAGAACCGGTGTCCTGCCATCTACTGGTCCATCTAGCTCCTTCTGCTTATGAACCATCATCTGGTTCAGGTGTGATGACTTTCGACACCACTAGCTTAAATGAAAAACAATTCCATTGCTAGGGAAAACCTAGATTTGTTAGATCAACAAAGATTGGCTCAGTCTATAAAACTCTGGTAAGCTGTTCACATAGAAATAGGCTGTGATTTTTTTCTTAAATCATGGAAGTTCCAGCTGTGCTTCTAGCTGAGGGCGCTGCAGATCGTTACCTCCGCCAAGGAGGAGGGGGAGAGCTGCCTTGATGGTTTCCACTTAAGAAATGTTTTGTTTGGACCTCAGTCTGAAACATGGGCATCACTAATAGCAGTGCTTAGAAAATTTAAAATAATCACAGTTGGCTTGTTTTTGTGAGCGTGTTGTTGTAGCACACCGAGAGCCTGAAGCACAAAATACAAACATCACACTCAGAAGTCGTTATCATAACTGAGCCTTGCCCAAAAAACCCCACAATAACATGGCAGCTGCTTGTTTAGAGGAGAACATTAATCCACTGCAGTGTACGTCCCGTAGAAGTGGCATCCTGCCACAGTCGAGTAACTATCTCCTGTCGTCTTTCCTCTGCTGCCTTCACCTCTATGCGTCTCTGATTCCCTTGTTCTCTCTGGGTGGCGGCGACGATGCGGAAGCTCCTGAATGGCCACATCCATGTTGACCGTGTCTGTGCCAGGGGACAGAGCCCATGTCCCTAGTTTAAACATGGACACAAGGTACTGTGGGTAGGGACAGACCTGGTACCAGAGGAATATATGTGGGGGGGGTTCAGTAAACTGTCTAGTTATTTAACCCCTTTGTGTATTTATGTCCTGGTGGTGGTAGGTTACATACTTCCGGGTCAAACCTGCATTTTTTGGCGACACCCTTTCTATGATCATATACATATTATACATCATTAGAAAGCTTAGATTCTTGAGTTTCCAATAATGTATGCCAATCAAGGATAAAATCATAATCGTAGTCACGGTCAAACCACTCAAAAAGCAAGGTAATGTGAAACTCACTGTTCAAAGCCTTCATATTATTGACAGAACCAAACCATCTTAAACCAAAACTGTCTCTTCACGTCCACAAGGGTGCAATGAATGTACTCCAGTAAAATAGCTAGTTCACAACAAGTTTAATGTCTAATATCCAACATAATCTGGCACTCAAAACCATGGTAATTTTCTTTCTTGTATGTATTTCTCACAAAGTTTTTATCATAACTACCATTATCAAGCTCATATTATCTTAAAAATAACACAGCAATGCCCTCCTTCTTCTTTGTGATTTTTATTGCCAGCTGGATAAACAACAAATTGGTGCATTACCGCCACCTGCTGATATGTAGTGCGGACCAGAATGTCACTCAATGTTGCCACTTGCCTCTCTAAGACTGGTGCTGTATTAGCATCATCCCTGCTTGTGCTAGCTTTTCTCTGGTTTTCATTTTGGTATACAACTCTATCAAATTATCTTCTTTACTGCCTCCAAAGGTCCCAGTTAATAGCCTACAGCACCCTCTCCTGGTTGTCTTGGGTGAATACATTGCATGGTGGCCCGATACCTGAACGGGCGGGCCTGGGTCGGTGCACCTAGGCCCCCCCATGGCGCCGGGCCTGGGTGGGCAGGTTGGAGCTGAACCAAGGTGCTTCCACCCATCATGGTTTGGGATTTCTTGCATTTCCCTCACAGCTCAGGTCTCTTTCACCTCTGTCTTTGTGTCACTCGAGGGAGTGCATATATCATTTTATGATTCGATTATGTTAATGGTAGGTCGGTATATGTCATAAGCAGCTCAAGCTCGCGTAGTGATTAAACTCCCTGAGGTGCAAACACCAGGCTGGAAGTCTGGGAGAAAGAGATGAGATTCCTGTGGAAAACATCAATGACTGTTTGCAGGCATTCTGTGATTCCTTTAATCCCTCCATTCTTTGAATCCACACTCAGGAGCTGTTATGCTGAGTAAGATGAAGAGCAGGGTGAGATGCTTCTTCTTATCCTGCTCCATGGTCCATCTTTCCACTCGCATTCTAACTGTTTGTTTCACCGTCTGTACTTCCGTTTGTCCAGAATCCTCCTCTCTACATTCATCTGCAGCCCACTCTGCCTTTGCATCTCACCAAATCAAATATTGATGAACCCTATCTGACCTTCAATGCTGTGTGAGCAGCTTCTTTAAAATTCCTTCAGAGACGCGTCAGGCCTGTCAGCTCGTGGACTCTTGTGTTGGACACATTCACATGATGCAGACATGTGCTGCTTGTGCCTGTCGCCCTCCTGGGTGTTAAGAAAACAAACGAAACTATGATTTCTGACCTTTCTCAGTGTACAGATTGACCCTTTAATCCTGCGATGCACTAACAGTGATCACACAGCGCTTTGAGATTAGGATTTTTTTTTGCTGTAAACCAGATGGGACACAAAGAGAATAGATGTGTTAGTGCTGCATAAAGGTAGCGGTGGGACCTCACAGGTTGAGTAAACACCATATGCTACATGCCTGATGGTTCCTAATGTGCTATTTATTTGCCTTCCGGCTACTCCTTCCTGTTTGCCATTCAGTACTCTGTCTTCCTCTCGTTATTCTGAGGACATTTTATCTGTCAGCTCACGGTAGTGCTCTATATATGTTTCCCCCGAAGCACAGGAGGGGATCTGAGTGTGAGCCGGCCTGCTTAGGAACACACAGCAGGAACACGGCTCACAGACAAGGCCCTGGGCTTCCGGAGCAAAGCGGTATCTGGCCAACACATAAACCTCCGTCGCCACCGCTTTAAATAGTTTTCATGTTGTGTCGGTGGCATTCACAGGTTATGGAAACCTGAGCTACGTGTAGCATCGCTTCCGTTGTGGTTGCCATTTTTTCCATGAGTAACTACAATGGATCCCATATATGCCGCCATTCTTGCACTTCCTGCTGGACCCAAATGACCCAGCATCTGCTTGGAGCTCATTAACATCACCCAGAACTAAAACATTGAAATAATTTATGAATTATTCACTTGTACATTAAAGAGTAGTTTTAATATTTTCTTCTCTCCTTTGAGTTTATGTTGTAACAGGTAACAATAATAGCAGTGCTAATTTTTCTGATTAACTGCCTAGTCCCAGTTCAGTATTCACTGATTCTTCTGTGAAACGTGGCTCCAAATTATTCGCAGATTTTTTTTCATAGAGCATACATAAAATATTCAAAATAAAATACAGCTTGAACACAATGCTACTTGACACTGCTGGCTGGCTTTAGCTTAACAGCCAATCCAGGAGCGGCACACATTTTTCCTGGTTGTTCCCCCAAGAGCAGAGATAAAGAAGACAGGGTGGCTCTGCAGGGGCGAGGCTCTCGGCTGAGTACGTAAGGTCGGAGGAGGAGATGGGTGGAAAAGGCGGGAATAGGTGGGAGCAGGCGTTTCAGCAACCCCGAGAATTACCAGCAGAAACTCAAAGATTACTCTAACATGAGTGAATGGGTCAGAGCAACACTTCAGGTATGTTTTTAATGAGGGAAAGACAGGTTCTCAGGATATTAAGCTTCAGAAAGTCCATTTTGCATAATACCCCCCCTTTAAATTTGACTATCGGACCCTGTTCTATGACATAAAGTAGGTAATCTTTCAGGATTTATATTTCTCCTAACCCCTAATTTTCACTGCATTTAAGCCGCAGCAAATACGCTCCCTTTGTAGTCAATGAGAGCGTTTCCACTGCCGCCGCCGAGCTGCGCAGGGCACCGGCCACCGTTTCGCCATCCGGCAATAATATGATCGATTCTATTTTTGCCGGACGCTGGAGCAAGTTTGCAGTCAATCTTCACAAATCACACAGCACCAACAGGATACCGAACAAGCACAACATCCGTTTTTTTCAAAATAAATCAATATTAATATAATCACGCGTATATTTATACATATATGATGTCTAAAATATCCATGCGTGTTTATACATACTTTACACACATAATATAATCAAAAGGTATTTCATTCTGAAAGCTATTTTGTCATTTCCTGCCACACAAGATATAGTAGGTGCGTGGGTCAACAAATACGTTATTCAGATACGAGAGAAAAGCAACAGGATGACATGGACGATGAGAAACTAATACTTGAAGTGGGAAAATCCTAATATACTTTATGATTTGACTTTTTTTCTGCATTTATTACTGGCTTTTATGGCAAGATCTTGCAATTCCCGTGCATGCTTCTTTGAGCACCTCTGGGCTTCGGAGCGAAGCGGAGCTAGAGCGCAGCCAGTGGAAATTGCGAACAGCTGCGGAGTGCGTGCCGGAGCGGAGCGCATGCAGTGGAAATTAGGGGTCAGTCCCTCCCCTGGCCTCTACAGCAAAACGAATCATTTACACTAACCTAGAGAGTCGACCAATAGATTTGCGTATCCACAAGAGAGAGCTGTCCATCAACGAGGACGGGCTCCAGTCCCCACTATAGGGTGACACGCCTCAGTTAGCTTAGAGAAGAAGAAAAAGAAGCCAGAGGGTTTGGTTAAAAAAACAACAAAAAAACATCTTTATCTTGGAAAACTCTGTTGTAAAAAGTAGACGAATGCTAGGTCAATGCAGTGATGATCTCTCTGTTGACGCATTGAACCTGCTCTGAATTATTAGATCCATGATCCAAATGTCTGAAATACCCCCTTAGCATGAAATCAGGCAATAGAGATGACCTCCCTGAAGGTTCAGTGTCCTGGTTTCTCCCTTTAGCTTTCAATTTAATTCAGTTTGTTTATATAGCACCAGTTCACAACACATCATCTCAAGGCACTTTACAAGTCATTTAATTTCAGTCATACATACAAACATTCCAATCATTTAAAAAGTTTTCTGTCTGAAGAATCCCAGCAGATTGCGTGGAGTCACTGACTTGCAGCATTCACTCCTCCTGGACCAACTTGTAGAGACAGTAGACCGTCGCCTGCGTTGTCGTTGACTTCACAGCAATCCCTCATACTGAGCAAGCATGTAGCGACAGTGGAGAAGAAAGACTCCCCTTTCACAAGAAGAAACCTTCAGCAGAACCAGAGCCAGAACCAGAACCAGGCTCAGTACGAGCGGCCATCTGCCACGACCGTCTGGGGATTCGAGAAGACAGAGCAGAGAGACAAGAAGAACTGATCTAGGAGAACTTTCTATGTTAAAGAAAGTAAAACAGGAGACGGAGACGGGTGAGTTGCTGGGAGCATCATCCCAGTTGATGCCCCCCTCCAACAAGACATCACAGCTGAGCAGAACGTCAGACCAGGTGGAGCTTCTATGGAGAGAAAAACACTGAGAAAAAATCAAGTTAACAGCTGGAATAACAGCAAATAATGCAACTGGGGAGTAGAGGAAAAGTAGCAGAGTGAAGAAAAGTGGTCAGTCTGTTCTCCAGCAGACTAAGCCTATAGCAGCATAACTACAGAGATAGCTCATGATGACTCAGCCAGTTAGAATGAGACATGAGAGAGGCAGAGCCAGGGAGAACCGTCTGTCTGGACTGAATTCTCCCCAACCGGCTGTCAGCTACTACATCTTCCCCACTCCACCACTCATCCAATGATCGTCCAATCAATCTGTTTTTAACTATAAGCTTTATCAAAAAGGAAAGTTTTAAGCCTGGCCTTAAAAGTAAACAGAGTGTCTGCCTCACGGACTAAAGCTGGGAGCTGGTTCCACAGGAGAGGAGCCTGATGACTAAAAGATCTGCCTCCCATTCTACTTTTAGAAAACCACCAGTAAGCTAGCTTGTTTTGGAGATTTGCCTTACCAGCTTTATGTCAAAGTGAAAAGCTACTGTGTTGTTTAAGAACCAGAGTTGTAGTAATTCTGTATTTACAAAAGAAAAAAAAGGCTTTTGGTTCACAGACACTTCATTCAATTTTAATTAAGCATGGCCCACTAATCAATATCCAAACTCTGAATTCAGACGCTGCTTGCTCAACACATATCCAGTAAACTGGAAGATAGATATTGACATATTTTTTTCTTTTCTTTCACCCAGTTATGTGTCTCATATGAATGTTGTATAAAGTGTTGCGGAACATTGTTGGACGCAGTTTTTTTCAACACTTTAAACCAGATCATTGGAGCGCTTTGCTGCTCTTGACTCATCTTGGCGCCTCTTCAGGGATTCAGAGGTTATGCCATCACAGACGGCCGTTTCAGCCCTCTGTGATGGCCTTCATTGAACAGGACTTTACTGCACTGTGATAGTTTGTTGCATTTCAATGGTAAGAAACACTTTGTGATCTAAATGCTAATGTAGTATCCTGTAACCAGAGGCGTACACTCTCGGTACTTGTAAAACTCTGCCTGTCTCTTGTGTCCTACCCTATATCCCTCCGCTCTGATAGATGTGCTTGCAGGAATTAAGGTTAGATTGGGGTTTGGCTGTAGGGCTGACTGTGGTTTTTTAGGCTTTGTGTGCATTTAATTTCTTAAGAGAAAAAATCTCCCCTATACAATTCTATGGATTTGCCCTAAATGCTCCTTTTTCTGCAGGACCTGATAAAAGGGAAACAAATCTTCATCCCATTTTTTTTTTTTTTTTGCTTCTTTGCACAAAGTGTCAGTTTCAGGAAAATAGATGCAAGCATGAAATCCGGCCTGGCAAAGCGGTTGTCCATTGGTATGCATGGTCAGCAACACCAACTTGATACTCCCAAATGTGGTCAGTGTTTAAAAGTATTTGACCTTAAGAAGCAGTGATTGATCCGCTCCAGCTTTTATGCCATCATCAGAGAAACATGGACTCTTTCGCGGTCGGATCTTGAGGGAGATTTGATGTAATAAATTCCTAATTAACACCATTTCCAGACATCTTTATTGACTTCTTGGTTGCAAATCACCCAAGAATGACTGAAGAATTGCGCCGCAGCTGACCAGCCTCTTCTCTGAGGGCGATGTTCAGATCATAATAAAAGGGCAAAAGAGAACTATAAATATCAAGGCAGCTGGACATCTTATTTGAATTTGATATGAGACATGAGATGGATAGATTTAATTGCTTGTTTAGCTCATCTTCAGACCACTGGACACTCTTTGATCAGTCATTACAAATATGGCTACTTCATCCTGTTGCAGCTCCGCTCTGTGTTCATGTTGTCCGAGGGATCTGTTGCAGCCACAGAAACTTACTACGGGCCACTGGCAGTGACATATTTCTGAGAGGAAAGCCTTTGTAGTTTCTTCTTCCTCGTTGGGTGCCTTGATCGTGTGCTTTTACTGCCAGGCTGATAGCGTTTTAATTGAACTGATCAAAGCTGTAATTCCTTGTATAGTAGGGGCAAAGATAAAATGATTGCCTTGTTGGAAACAGCTCTTAGTTCTTCTAAAAGGCAAAACATTTCATTTTTTTCAAAGAACTACTTTCATATAGAACATAGCTATAGAATATCCTACAAAAGTATTCACTTAATGTCTGATTTTTCACCTTTTGTCATGCTGAAACTACAAACGTATATATTGTATTGAGATTTTATGTAACAGTTGCACATAAGTGGAAGGCAAATTATACATAGTTTGAAAGATTTTTGAAATATAAAAAAGTGTGACTTACGTACATTCATGCATTCAGGCCCCCTGGGTTATTACTTTGTCAGACATCATTTTGCTGCAGTTACAGCTGCAAGTTTATGCCTGTAAGTGTATGCCTGTAGCAGCTGTGCACATCTAGAGTCCATTCTTCAATTTAATTCAATTAAATAATTATTTATCCCAAACTAAATGTCCTGACTCATGTCATCCAAGCATCTTCAAAGGGTCGTTGTGGATGGTGATGTTGTGGCCAGGAAGGATCTCCAGTAGCAGTCAGTCTTGAATCTAAAGAGACCCTCTGACTGAAAACACTATCTCATAACAGTCACACATGACTGTCATGATATGCTAAGAGCTCAAAGGCCAGGAACAGAAATGATATTCCACAGTAACATGTCCTTCATGACATCATCAGTTGTTGGCAAGAACTGCTAATCCACCTCCTTTGCTATTGCTTCTCCTCTTTAAATCTCTGTTTTGCCGTATGGTCAGCAAGCCGGTCAGAAATACGTTGGAGTAGGGGATATGATCCTATTATGAACTTCCTTATTCTTTGCAACAAAGCTCAGTTTTGTCTTTAATGAAGACTGACTTTGACTAGGCCATTCTGACTCACGAATCTGCTTTGATCTAAATCAGTGGTCTCCGACCCTGGTCCTCGAGAGCTACTTGTCCTGCAGGTTTTAGATGCATCCCGGCTTCAACACAGCTGAGTCAAAGTATGGAATAACCTTTTCAGCTGCCATTATACCTAGTAATGAGCTATTCATTTGATCCAGCTGTGTTGGAGTAGAGATGCATCTAAAACCTGCAGGACAGTAGATGTTGAGGACCAGGGTTGCAGACCGCTGATGTAAACCATGCCCTTTTAGTTCTGGCGGTATGTTTAGGATTGTTGTCCTGCCTGAAGTTGAACCTCCACCCCAGTCTCAGGTCTTCTGGAACATATCCACAGTAAGGGGGGGTGAATACAAAATTGTGCCAAGCCTTTTAGGTTTTCTTTTGTAGAATATTTTGACGACCATGCATTATTTTTCTTCCCCTTCACAATTATGAGCTACTCTGTGTTGATCCCATTTAATACATTAAACTTGGTGCTTGCAATGCTACAGAATGTGGAAAAGTTCAAGGGATGTGAATATTTTTGTGACGCACTGCACACTTTCATCTGAACTTTTGCCTAAACTTATTTTTTTAAGTTCATAGATTGTTTTTTAGATTCATGGATTCATACTTTTTGTTTTGTAAAACCCATCCATACCATCTCCAGCAGTCATGGAGTGATTGGACAGGTTTTGTAAAACCCTTTTTAATTTGTTTGGAAATTCTATATAACAATATTCTCCTATTCGTGGCTCCAGTCTTTGTGTAATTCACTTCTAACTGATAAGTCAGGGGCAGTCCGTGACCATAATTGAAAAAATAAAGCAATGAAAAGCATGACTTGTTCATTTTCTCTCCTCTGCTTTGCCAGTCAGCAGTGCATCTCCCTCTTTATTTCTCCTGCAGCAGTCCTTGTCAAACTTTGTATGCCCAGAACCACCTCAGATAACACAATGCTCTCCCAGCACCTTTAATATGACTGACATAAAAAATACTGTACCCTTTTCAACTAGATATAGTTCAGACGTAAAAAACATTGTGTATTTTTTAGTGTTGTCAATCACTGCTGCATTTAAAAAAGGAAAACATCACCTAAACTCTTGGATACAAGTCACGGGGTAGCTCCTCAGAAAAGGCCCTTCTTCCCACACTTAGCTGTCATCTCTAGCTCAAACAGAGACGCGACTTCAATCGTGTTCCCCCACTGCTTTGAGGGTTTTGTTGCTTGTGAACCTTGTTTATACTCTCATTACCTGATTTGAACTATTCCCAAAAAAGAGGAGTGTATGTGCAGAATAAGTTGCTCTGCTGTTGAATCTTCATTAAATTTCATGAAACGTAGATTTGCTGTAGTTTCTGTCTGACCAGAACTGCATTTATTCACACTATTTACTCCTGAACAGTTCATCTTTTTGACACTCACTCATTCCAACTCATTTCGCCCTGGCTGTTTGAAAACTTTATGACAAATTATGCATGTTTGAATTATAAAAAAGGGGCGGTTGCACAGAAGGGAAGAGCAGTTATCTTGCAACTTGAGGGTTGCTATAGGGCTGGACGATAATTCAATAACAATATAATAATAATCGATCGATACACCCCACGTGGTGTGAAAAAAGGGGTCGATAAAAAATGTGATAAAAAAAGTTTCCTTTTCTTCTTCCTCATAGCCTATCAGGGAGCTTAATACTACAGTCATTACTTAGTCCAAACCAATCACAAACGCAGACCCAGGCAGCTCCGTCACTGAGCCTCGCTCCTCTCAGACCACACAAAGAACAAATGACTTGAATGCAGCAAGGAGCGGCGGAAGAAATTGTCCTGAAAACAGGTTTTAGTAGTTCCCCAGCAGGTAAATGTTGCTTCCCGTTTTGTACCGATAGGGGGCGCACACCAACACTAAACTTAACAATAATGAACAAAATAAAATACAACTGTCAGCAGAGTTGCTGTTGCCGTTGCTGCTGTCACGTTTGCACAGAGACAGACACAAGACACCCGGGCCGGGCCGCGCTGCCAACAACACCCGCGGGTTTCAAAATGTCCACCTGGTTCTCCATCGCGTCCTCAGAGGCGAAAACGCTTTCAAAAATACAAACGGTGGGGGAAAGACCTGCTGGCTTCAGCACTCGGTCACTGGACTGGGCTCCAGTGTTTTGGGCTCCGTCTATACAGTAGCTGGTTAGCTTTAGCAGCTGAACTGAATTAGAATCAGCTTTACTGAACCGGTTTTTACAAACAAAATAAACCAAAGGTCTGAGCCATTCATTTAATAAAGTGTCATAAAAAGTTTAAAAGATCAAAAAGCATCAAGACAAGCCTTCAATTTTAATTTTTTTATTAAAAATATATATAATATAATGATTAATAACATTACATTTTTTTGTAGTTACTGATGTCACTCAGGTCTCTTAACTGGATTTGTTTTTGTTTTTTACAAACTTTCAAGTATGGTAAAAAAAAAAAAAAAGTTGTTTGAATAAAGGTGTGAATTTAATTCTGAATCAAAATTAGTTCATTAAAGAATACCATTAAATGACCAGGGATGCGCTTAAAATACATTTTCTAAATTTTTTGATAATTATCAATATTGATCAAAATGACTATTCCCTTTATCAAAATGCTCTTTTTCTACATTGTCCAGCCCTAGGTTGCAGGTTTAATTCCAGCTTCCCTTAGCTGTATGGGTAGGGTTCTCCAGGCAAGACATGGAACCTGACTGATCTTTAAAAAAGTGTGTGAATAGGTGAGTGTGACTTGAATTGTAAAGCCACCACTACCTCTAGAGCCTCTAGGGCCCTGGTATCCAAAGTCGACCCAAGGGCCTGTATCCTCATGTTTTACGTCTTTCCATGGCTCAACACACCTGAATCAGACAATGGTTTATGCTCAGGCCTCTGCAGACACCTGTGCTTTAGGGCAGAGGTCTGCAGCTCCCTGCATCCCTGCTCCAACACACCTGCCTCAAAGAGCTGAATTTTCTGCTCGGCATGTCAACATGTTATGGAAAAGCCTGGTCAGTAACCATTCATTTGATCCAAGTGTGTTGGAGCAGGGATGCATCCAAAAGTTGCAGGACATTGCCACTTGAGGTAGGGCTGGGCAATATATTGACTATATGGATTTATCGAAGTTTGCTATTTAAGAAGATACAATTTTTGGATAATTTCGAGAATATCGGTGGGAAAAACATTCACCAGTGCACCTCTTGGGTTAGTTCAAGTGATGTCAGCCCGCCCAAAGCCTTCCATGTTGTTTAAAAGCATGTTTAGCCTGTACTTTATTCAAGCGTTAAATTCAGGTCAACTTCAAGACAGGATGATTGAAATAAAAGAAAGTTTAAAAATATTTTCTGTCATTTGTAATTTCTTTTTAAGAATAGATAAGGAAGAGAAAAAAAACTCGATTCATGTCAAAAATTAAATTTGGCATGAACAAACCCCAAAGATTTTGTGGTTTAATCAAATCAACTTTCAATAAAAAACAAATCCTGAAGTTTTTTTTCTTGTAATGAAAAAGTTCACAAAAAGTTTCAAAGGTTGAAGCCAGATTTCTTCCTAGGAAATGGGAATCTTCTGTCCCTTATTTGTTTTAAATGATCTCTATTATAATGGGCTGCACAGTGCCGCAGGTGTTAGCAATGTTCAGTTGCGATGAGAGGGTCTTTCTGCATGGAGTTTGCATGTTCTCTGTTTTGCAGAGAAGAATGAGCAGAAGTGTCTTTGTCCAGATGTGTATGAGAATATCTCTTCTACTGTTGCTTCAGTTCTGACCTCCTCCCTCTCAGGACTCCCTCTCTCTGATCTCCTCCCTCTTCAGACTCTCTCCTAAGGATAAACTGAGATTAAATTTCTCTGACAGCATTCATCTTTTTATTGCACCACTCGGAGACAAATCTCTCCCAGCTTTTCACAACCAATCTATTCAAATAAAATAAATCACATCAAAATGAAGTTTGTGTAATAATATACTTTTTTAGAAATATACTTTCCTGCTGGCTAGCTTTACCTTTACTGTCTCCTTTATGTTTATATTTCATATCACAGAGATTATTCATTGATTCATCCCAACATCTATACCCACTTATACTTCCTGGGTTGCTGGGGGGGTGTTGTTCACATCACAGGACAACAACAAAAACTCATGAAGAGGGACAATTTTATGTGACGTCAGGAACTCGTCTCACTCTATTACCTCCACCTGTACTCATTAACTTCACCTCCACCTCATTGGCTATGACTCTGGTTGAAAGACAGCATCACTCACCACATCCCCGTTCTGTCATCTGGTTCTCCAGCCTCAGAATCCCAGAGTCAGTCGTCTCAGCCTTACCCGTTCTGCCAACCTCTCGCTGTTCCTGATCGCCAAATCTTCCAGCCAACCGCCTTTCCTGATCCTCCCAGCTGTCCCTCCCGTCCAGCTGGATCTCTGTGCCTCCTTCTGAATTTGAGCTGCTCCTAAATAAAAGATTACGAGATCCATCTGAGTGTCAAGTAATCATTTAAGTAATCATTTAACCTAACAGTCATGTTTTTGGGCGAGGACCCAGACGTGTACGGGGAGAACATGCAGCCTCCAAGCAGATAGACCCCAGGCTGGGATTCAAACCCAGGACCTTCTTGATGAAAAGCAACAGGATCACCAACTGCTCCAGCGTGCAGACCTGAGAATATCTCACAGTAAAACCGAGAAATCCAACTTTCTGTTCTCAGACTGGAACCTCTTTATTATCTAGAAACACACTGTGGTGTGTTTCACACACTCCGCCTATCATTTAACAGCAATGAAGTTAACAAATGTTTCACATTGAACACTTTCTCATCTCTGTAGTTCTGTGTTATTTGGTCATAGTCTTCTGATGCAGCTTACTGTTTTCATTCCCCGTACCCCTCATGAAGCAGTGTCCATGTTGCTCTACTAGAGTCCTAGTTTTCTTTCAGGTTCGAATCTCTTTAGTTTCTCATGAATTTGGTTGAAAAGCTCCAGGAAGATATATATTTTTTTTACGTGTCCTGTTTGGCAGTGTGGAGCTCAGAATTGGTGTCTGAGTACCAAGTAGAAGCCCAACAGATTTACTTTCACAAGCGGAGCAGTACAGCTTTTGCTATAGTACTCCACTTGATATATGTGTGAAAAATCTTTATTATGAATTGTTGGGGTTTTTATTTCCTGATGTTATGGACACGGAGACGGAAAATTAAGGAGAAGAAAGAAGGAAGATGAAGAAGAGAGGTAGGAAACAAAAAGTCAAGAGAGAGGGTGAGTTGAAAATACAAGAGAGGAAGGGGAACAAAGAAAACACAGGAAAACATTGAAGTCTGCCTCCATACCCACAGGACGGCAGAGAGAGGGGGAAAACAAAACAAAACACGAAAAAGGAACATCGACAAAACCAACCAAACATTGTGAACTAAGAATTACACAACCACATCACACAAAAATAGATATAAAAATACAACAACAATGTCACAGAAAAACTCATGGTACCGATTAATCAAGCTCTAGTAATGATAACCTCAGCCCAAGAATATATCCTTAAACACCAGAGACCCCACATCAATGTGTGTGTGTTAGCATGCTGGTGCATATAAGGTTTCTCCATAAGAGTGTTCGATAGCTGGTGTGAGCAGGCATCAATCCGTCTCCCAGGAATCGATGCAGACATGAAGGAGATCGGAGCAAAGACGTCCAAAGGACCCTCAGAGCCCCAGGCGGATCCGGGCGGGGCCGACCGCATCCCCCAAGAGTGGAGCAAAGGAGAACCCCATGGGAACATCCAGCGGCCACTATGCAGGGGCCCGGGGGGCAGCAGTGACGAGCCCACGGGCCCCGCTGGCAACCGGCCACGCCAGGGCGGGCCGGTCAATGGACCGGGAGCCGGGGCCCAGGGGCACCCCACCCCCCGGCAGGGACCCGGCAAGGGACCGGCCGACAAGGGGCCCCCAGCACTGCAGGGGCCGCGGCCAGAAAATTTCTGTTCAATCTCATCCCATCTGACCCCTGTTCTTCTAAGCTCTGGCTTTATAGACTGTTCTGCTGCTTCTCCACATATTTCTCTGAAGCCTAAACTCTTCTGTGTCCGTCCACCGGCTTCTGTTCTACCACTGTCCTCTTTGTCCCTTTCTCTGTTTTTTTCCCCCTCCTCTCAGCCTACAGCAGTAGCTAAAGTCCTGTCACTCTGTGTGGATCTGCTCTTCAGACTAACAAAAAAAAAAATCTAGTATCGTGATCAGAAAGAAACAGTCTGAGCTTTGGCAATTATCTGCAAGTCAAAGAGTGAACCCATGAATTGAGCTTGACACATTAACACATTAACACATAAAACTGTGAGCACTTCATTCCTACGTTTGGTTGCCATATGCATGAGTTCCCCTCAGTCTGCAAAACAGAGCTTCCTATGTTGCTTTGTTTTTATCCAAGCTATAAGTTTTTCCTTCAGGCTGAAGTTAACGTTCAAAAACAGCATGACCAAGGAGATAAACAGTCACACTCTCAACCTTAGAGCTACTGAGCTTTTTAGTTTCTGGAGGAAAATAATGTAACGGTACATGTATTAGTATTCATATTTTTCGGTACGGCCCTGTCGGCTCTGTACGCACGTGTATCGAATGAATCCAGCTGTTTTCTACCTGAACACATGCAGAATGTTTATGTGAGGAAGTAAGAGTGCAGTGCAACGTTCCACTGGGAAAGTTAAAAAAGTTACACTAAAACATAACAGAAAAGACTCCCAGCGATCACTAAACTCTGCTGTTTGGGAACATTAATGGTTTCTCATGCAGCTACAGTAGAAAAAGAAAAGAAAGATGGAGATCGACAAGGAAGAAGCAGAGCTTGTTGCCTTGTTTCTGTTTGCGATGTTGTTATAAACTGCTTCGCCAGCAACTCTATTTTTTATTTTTACAAAGCCGGTTGTTTGGGGACGTCTGCTCATTTCCCTCTGAATTACAACCAATCAGTGCGACGTAACCACAGCTGTGACCCACTGAGTGACTCGGTCGGGCCATTCCGAGTACCTACCCCCATTCAGGTACTCTAATGGTTCCTGAAATGGTCCCAAAAACGGCCTGTTGGCCCGGCCCAGTGCTGCGGAGACACGTAACGGGAAGGTCCGATTAAATATCCCTGAAGTTCAGATAGTGGAAACACGCATTATGTGTGTGTGACCCTAACCCTACCCTAACCCCTGTGGGGCTTTACAAAGGTCTGCCATATTTATTATCAATATCCCAGACACTGATTGACCTGCAAATATGATAGACACAAACACCTTGTGTGTGCCTTTTTCTAACCGCTTCCTCTCAGCTGTACATAGGAGAATCACCAAGAGCGCCCCCTGCACTCCAAAATTCCTCAGCCTCCTTAGGAGCTAGTGGCTCTGACTCTTCCTGTAAAGAGCATCAGTGTTGTGGTTCTAGTCAGTACCCAGGATGTTCACCGGTGTCAGTGTGGTGGGTCGGCACTTTTGGAAATCCCCCTCCTGAGTCTTTTATAATATTGAGCTGCAAGAAAAAAAGCTCTATGTCTAAACTTCCCTTACATGTAAAACCTGAGCGTCGGTTTAAAAAAGGAATATTCATGGAAATGTGAGAAATGAGGCTAAACTAGGAAAAACACATTTCAGTTACACTTTGAGTTCTGCAGGACTTTATCAGCTTTGGTTGAGCTTTTTAGCAACAAACGAGAGAATGACTATATAAAATGGACTAAGCAAGGTGGTGGATCTGTGAGGCTCTGGGCCTTTTTTTTTCTCCAAAGATCCTGGAAGCCATGTTAAACTTTATGGCATCATGAACTCTTTGAAAAACCAGGACATTTGAAATACCAATCCGTTCCCATACCTAAATCCATCAGAAAACCTCTGGAGTTAGAAGAACAAAATGGTTCATGAGAGAGAAACCATAACTCTGAATGATTTAGAGCAAACAGGTTATCACACATCTTTACTGAAGGTTTTCAGTAAATTCAGAAGAATGTTTCTTTAAATGATAAAAAGACAATCTATAGAGCAACAACAAACTGCCTGTTCCTTATAATTTCAGAAGATTGATACTTGGAGCTGTCTGTGAACACATCTTAGCAGGGAAACAGTTGGTCTGCAGCTACACACAACCTACCATCATTTCTCTATGCTGTATTAAAATGTAAATGTTTGATGGTACCTTATACTTTTCGTGTGTTTGAATATTGTTTACCTGAAAACCAGAACTTCTCAGAGAGCCACTTCAGTTTCTCTACTGCCCAAAACCCCAGTTTGAACATAAACTTCAGCATGTGATCTTTTATACTCTGTTCATTATATATAGTGTAACACTTTCAACCAGAGCTGGGTGTACAGAGGCAGGCTGTCATAGAATTGGCTCAATGATCTATTTTGTGCTAATGAGACAAGGCCATTACTCATATTAATTGGAAGAGTTTCTCTAATGTTGGCGTGGACAGATTCACGAGCTAAACGGCCAATGCACAAACTGTTTGGAGGAGTTTTCCTGTTTACCTAACAGATAACTATTTAGTCATGGTATTGTCAACTCTGTCTCTGCATGTCTTCCATAGCTATACTATACTCTATATACTCTTTATACTCTATAATAGTATTTTTTGTATTTTTCCTTCCTTTCAGTCTGGTTTGCATCCTTTTTTTCAGCCTTTTTGTAATCTTGGGGCATTCTAATGGGTTTATACGTTTAAACACACTGATATCCATTCAGTTCAATGGAATCCCAGAGTTAATAATTAAGACATGCGCTCAGTCAGACTGCAGGTAAATCGGAAATGGACCATTTTCATTTGATTGCTGATCAGCAGATACAATAATGAAAGATAAGTTTTCACCCTAATCTTATTTGGTTTGCTTTTAAAGGGAGCAGAGTTTTTTTCCTTTTGTGGCTCCTCTCTGACAATCCTTTAAATCAACCCTGGGTACATTTACAGCACTAATTAAGGCTGTTGTGTTTATTTTGTATTTATTTTCTTATGGTTAGAAAATTTATATATATATATATATATATTTATATACTTAATTAATATATATATATATATATATATATATATATATATATATATATATATATATATATATATATATATATATATATATATATATACTTAATTAATATATATATACTTAAGTTATTAATTTATACTTAATTAATGTTGAAAGTGGGGCTCAGATGGGGACTGACAGTTACACACAGACGTGAGTCGGTTGTTAGTTTTAAAGTGTACAATGGTTTAAAAAATAACAGCTTCAAAATCAATACATTTTTACTTCTCTTACGAGTTCAAGTCTTATTTTTCTTCATGGTTTCCTGATTTTAACATGAACATGTAATTACAGGCATATCAAAGCAATAAGCACTTAGGCAGGCAAGGTAATTTTATTTGTATAGCACACTTTCAACAACAAGGTAATTTACATTATTAAGAGGTAAAACACAGACAAAGCATTTAAAGTAAAAACAGCAATAAAGCAAGAAGCATACATGAAATCATTACTCAAAGGCAGCTCTAAACAGATCCGTTATTGTTGGGATTTAAAAGAACTCAGTGTTTCAGCAGCTTTGCAGTTTTCTGGAAATTTGTTCCAGATTAGAGGAGCATAGAAACTGAAAACTGCTTCTCCATGTTTGGTTCTGATTCTAGGGATGTTGAGTCGACTGGAATTAGAGGACCTGAGGGGTCTGGGGGGGTTGCTATAGTAACAGTAGATCTTCAACATACTTTGATGCTAAGCCATTCAATGATTTATAAACTAGTAAAAGTATTTAGAAGTCTATTCTCTGAGCTACAGGGAGCCAGTGTAAGGACTTTAGAACTGGGGTGATGTACTCTACTTTCCTGGTTCTAGTGAGGAACACGAGCAGCAGCGTTCTGGATCAGCTGCAGCTGTCTGATTGACTTTTTAGGCAGACCTGTGAAGACGCTGTTGCAGTAATCAATCCCACTAAAGATAAACGCATGGATGAGTTTTTCTAGGTCCTGTTGCGACATCAGTCCTTTAATCCTAGAAATTAAAGGAGCAGCAGCTTGTAAATGAACAGTAAAAATATTGTGAATAAACAGCCTTAACGTCTCGTTGTCAGTCAGACACCAGTGATCAATGCATGTGTTCTTGTACTACTGGCTATTTTAAGTAAACCAAGGTTTGATCTGAATTCCAGGGCATTTTAAATAACCAAGAATCTTGTACAGTCTACTATTGTTTACCATTACTACATTCTAAATGAGAGCTGCTCAGCTATATAAAAAATACAAATAAAAACTGCATTACAGGTTGTCCACAGAGGGTTTTCTCAGACAATTTATTTCCCCCCCTCTACAATGACTAACACTTTTTGGAGAGAACAGCTGAAACAGTCGGTAGATAATAAGTCCTTTAAACTTATTATTAGGTTTATAAAGCAGAGAAACAATGCTTTCATTATGTTTTATCACCGAACTAGGACCTCATTGAAATATGTTATCGAGTTGTATGAAAACAAACAGCGCTAGCTTTAGCCTAGCATTTCAGCAAACTGGTTTGCACATAAAACAAAGGAGGGAACGGATGTTGGTGTCCTAAGCTGGAGCTGTAGGTGTCCAGCAAAAAGGATACTGCATCCTCCAGAGGGCGCTAGTCATTTTCTCCCTGCGATGTTTCGTCGCTTTAAAGACTGCTGGGAAACAGAGGAGTTAAGGTGTTTTTAATAATATCTTTAGGGAGAGCGGCGGTAACCCTGGCAGGCTGGACCAGAGCCGCTGCACGCTAACACCTTCTTTACATATTTCTGCACGCTACAATCATTCTCATTTCTTTTATTTACTAAGTGAAATTCTGCCGTTTGGGAAAACATGGCATGGAAGCTAAAGGAGCGCCGTTCATTACTGTTATTAAGGTCATGTGTTTTTGAATGTATGACAGGTTAAAGTGGCGTGTAGCTAACTGAACTCTATAAAGAGTTAAACAGCTAATGGAGCTAATCTCAGTGGGTATTTAGACCGTTCCTTTTTACATTCCACCATTGGTGGTTAAACAGTGTGTTGCATCCAAACGTGAGAAAGAAGGCAGAGAGAAGCAGATGTTACGTCATCCACCTCATCCTATAGGGAGTTTTTCCCTCTAATGGTAAAACACAAGAGGGCCTGCTGATCTGCTCTCTGTCTGTTGGATATTCCTGGATTTTCTTTTCAGACTGCTGGGTTAAAGCTTTTCCTCTATCTGCCTTTAGGCTGGGCCGACACCAGCACTCAGCTGAAAGGAGATGTTACTGCAGACAACAATGTCTGCTGCCACTGCACAATTTTCTGTTTTTGTAGACTGTCCTGCATTGAAAGTCATTAAGGGCTATTTATGCTGTTAACTCATTTCTTGTGGGATCCAGGGGGGAGTGAATAATGGCATGAATGTCAGTAGGAATGTTACACTCTGGCCCGATTTAAAGCTTGTTTAACCCTTTTCATGTGTATCAGATCTTATCATAATTCCCAATCCAGGTTGCTGTCAGTTTTTTGGTCGTTTTCCATGATATTTAGCACATGTCTGGACTGCCACAAGTTTTTGTTCATTCAGCAAACCAGTGCAGATGTAGCTTCCTGTGTGTTCAAAGCCGAAGGAACAAGAAGCTTCTGTAAAAGTTGACTGTGGTCTATCTGGTTTAAGAGAATCTCTGTGGTGCAGTATTTAATTATATGGGTGCATCTAAGTAAATCAGAATATCATCCATTAGTTAATGTAGTTTACTAATTCAACTCAAAAAGTGAAACATTAACAATGTAGATGTGTTAAGCCCAAATTAAGCTTTTAACTCTCTTAATTTGACAGCCAGTATAGGGCATTGATGAAAAAGCATACTGATGGATAGTTGAGTGGAAGGAAAAGTGTAAAAACAAACTGTCCATTAAGACCCACCTCATACCAGGTGACAAGACCTACTTTACTCACTATGTTGACACCAGTGAACTGGTCTGAGCCAAAGCCCACAGAGAATCTATGGGGTGTCGTCCAGAGGAAGATGAGAAACCAGAACCAACAATGCAGACGAGCTGAAGACTGCTGTTAAACATGGGCTAACAGGCTGAAACTTTTAGGAAAATAGACAAGCATCTTTAAAAAGGTATTAAAAATATATTAGAGACTTATTAGTTTTAATTAAAAAAAATATATCTTTGCATTTTATTTAAGGAATTATGCATACCCTTCGAAATAACCGTTTGCAAAATCTGTATTGGCAGTAGAGCAATCAACCCCTTCTTTTATTTGCTGTGGAGCTTTTTGCAAATTTTCTCTGGTATTTTGATCATTTATCCCTTGTAATGAGCTCAAAGTCTTTCAGGTTGGAAGGCCTCCTTCCCATCACCCTAATCTTTTGCTCCCTCCCGTTCTTTCTCAGATTCAAGTTCAGACTCTAGCTGGGCTCCTCCAAAGCGTTAACATTTCTTTTCCTCCAGTCAGGCGTAGAAAAATCACTTTAAACCTGAGTCTGCCAGAGGTATAAATATGTTTGGGCTTTAGTGCATGATTGAATCAGTATATAAATGGTTCATCTGCTACAAGAGCATAACTTCTTCCATTGGGATCTGAGTAAATAAATGTTGGATATTTACCATTGTTTCAGTGTTACTCTACGTTAATAAAAGATTTTTATAAATTTTTACCAGAAGTTCAGATAATTTATATATATGGGGTATAACGGTACATTTATTCGTATTTGGGTTGTCCGATACGGCCCTGTCTGTTCGACACACACATGTACCAAAGGAGTCCAGCTGCTTTCTACCTGAACACATACAGAATGTAGATGTGCAGAACTCAGAGCGCAGCACAACGTTCTGCAGGGCAACTTTAAAAGTGACACCAAAACAGAAAGGACTCCCAGCTATCACTAAACTCTGCTATTTGGGAACATTAATGGTTTCTCATGCAGCTACAGTAGAAAAAGAGAGATGGACCGAACCAGAACTTTGTCAGAGAACGCATCTTTCAACAGCAATAAGGTCCATAACACGCTCTGCACTGAACTGAATGACTCACCTGAAACAATGTAAAGCTGAATGGAAACATCACTGATACTAGAGAAGAACCAGCTGAGGTCTACATGGCTACCAGTAGCATCCAATCAGACCAAAGTCCTGATTTTGTATCGGTGGAATCCCCATTGATGAGAATGAATTTCCCCAACAGCTGGGAGACTAGGCTGTCGAAATATCAAAACAACTTCAAAGGGATTGAAGCATGTTTTACTCTCAAATATGGGGAAAGTATTATTTAAATATTTACTAAATGTTAACATAGACTGTTTTCAAATGGGTATATTGCTTTCTACTCTGGCTATGTCTGCTTGTGTCATTTTTTTATTTTTTATAAATGCAATCGAAACTCCAGTCAGTTCTATACTTTCAACTTTTTTAGGTTATAGAACATAATAAAATCAATATAATTTCAGGAAATTTCAGGAAGGAATTCAGAAAAAACGTTTTTTTTTATGCTGAACAAAGTAAAAAAAAAAAAAAGTAATATGCACATTTGTATTTATTTTTGCTTGTATTAAGTGTACTGAATCACGATTTTTGTGTGCATTACTCACCTATAAACTGCATATTTCTTGGGTCAAACAAAAAGACAACTTATTTTCTCTAAATTATAGGGAAACAGTATCTAATGTAACAACAATATGTACCTTGTTCTTGCTACATGATGAGAGAAAATCAACACTTGTACCTGCCGCTGTTTGCAAATGTAGCATAGCTTAATCTGGGAACAGTATTTATAGATTTCACAAGTTGGAATCTATTATCTATCTGCAGCTATTCTCCACAGCATACCTGCTCTGCCATTTATTTGATCAAAAAAAGAAGCTGTAATTATTGCCTGTTGTATTTTTACACATTTTTTGTTCCTCAAATGGCCATGTTAACACAAAGTACAGATTTTCTTCATGTGAATCAGATTTAGTCATAATTCACCTTTTAATCCTTCCACCACAGGCTGTCAATAGACTCTCCAGTACAGATGTAGCATTCTATGTTCGGTTTTCTGAAAAATAAAAAGTAATAGGGATGGAGTCGTGTTATGGATTTCTGTTGTTGCAAAAGCCATTTAAATGTTATATTTTAGTGCAATGTGAGACACCGTAGTTAAACAGTCCAAAGTTTGCATCCAGCTTCTGCTGGAGTTTCCTGATCAGCCGATGGCCCCTAACCCTCCATACCCAGAAACTCTGCTTGTCTCCAGCACAAATACTTGAAGCTTTCTCAGTTGAGTGTTTGTTTCATTTTTCCGTTCTCATCTCTGACCCCTGAATCCCCCTGATAGAAGGAAAATAGTTGAACATGTATAGTCAAAGAAACTTGGTGATGTGCTTAATAAAGACACGAGGAGTGGAGAGGAGGAGCTCCGGTCCTGCTGCAGCTGCTGCATTGGCTCTCCTCTCTGCAGCGGGGAGGGGCCGAGAGGGAGAGGGAGAGAGAAAGGGAGACTCTTGGGGGAGGAGGGGGGGAGCTCTTGTCGGATGATAGGGAATGCCCGTTAGTTGCGTCTGCCGATAATAGCGCATCAGCCAGTGCGCTGCTATTGGGGGAGCAGAGCACAGGCGGCGGAAGGCGGACCGAGCGGCTGAGCGCACAACGGTACACTAGAAGAGACAATCGGACAGAGAGGGAGAGCATCTGCACAAGCAGAGCAGAGGAGGACTGAGCAGGACCAGGGCAGAAGGGAGAAGGAGAGGAGGAGAAAAGTTACCCAGTCAGCAAGAGATCGCAGAGCAGCTGAGACTCACTTGGGTCTCAGTCCCCCTGGAGGAGCCAAGCACATCAATGAGCAGAGCAGAGCAGGAGGAGAGTGATATTACAGGAGGCAGGGCTGGAACTTTTTCTCAGAAATACAGTCCTGTCATAAGGCAAGAAGGGTAATGCTCATAACAGGACCCTGCTGCACAGCTCACTTCAGGATTATCACAGGAAGGCAGCAGCTTTAAGCAGAGGACTCTTACTGTAAACCTGCCCAAAGTGCCTGTGCTGTTCCATTCCACTCACTGCTGCACACCAGACCTCTTGGAGGTGGATGTAGTTGTGTGCCTTTCTCCTTTCTTTTCCTCAAAAGTGTGAAGCGGTGGAGGTTTGAAGGGCCAGTTATCCTGTCTTGTAATCTCTGGGACTATGTTAGACTGTGCATCAGAGAAGCCTTTATCAGCAGCAGCAGCAGCAGCAGCTCTAGAGCATGGAGAAGTCCAGCAGTGAGGAGTCAGCCATTCACCGTAGTCCATCAGTAGACAGCCGGGATTCGGATTTCCCTCAAGCCTCCACGTCTGGTCGCCCGTTTGGCGGCCGCGGCTTCACTGCCGGCGCTTTCTACGGCTCCACGGGGCCCCGCAAACCCCCCCAGCAGGGACAGGCTGGAGCGGCAGCTGACGCCGGCGCAGCAGACAAGACCAACAACAAGTACAGCTCACCCAAAGGCAGCAAATACGTGGTCTTTTACCTGGATCTATCCTTTGTGTTCCTTTTAGAGTTCAAGAAGTGCAACATGGCGAGAGGCTGCCTGTGCTGCCTGAAGTATTTGATGTTCATCTTCAACCTCATCTTCTGGGTAAGTGGCTCGTCATTTTCCTGATGTTTGTCTTGGCACGCCGGCTCATATCAATCCTGCTGTCGTTTGCGCTGACGAGGGGGAATCTGCCAGGAGAGATTTAGTATGAATGAAAATGTGGAAACTCAATGTGTGAGTAAAACGTTAATCAGGGAACATTACTGACGGGCCAATCACGCGTTTCTAATAACATCAGGGTGTTTATGTTTGTTCCATTCTGTGCAAGCTTCTATTCCTGGATGCAATGACAGAGTCAGTGGCAACGCACCAGTTCTTCTTTTCTATTCTGTGTGTTGCTGGGGGGGTGACTACTATAGATGGGTCTAACATGGAGCTGAAATAATACCTGGCATGTAACTGATAGTGTTGGAAAGATCATAGAAGTTAGTCAGGATCTGTGTTTCTTTTTCTTGTTGTCAACTGTAAAAACACTCTGATGAAACTAAACAGGACTGTCATAATACTCTGAACCTGTAATGATTACGACACAGCATCTGATTTTCCTTGTGACTGTTGCATTTACAGTAATAACTGTAATAAATCTGAGCGTGCTCAGTTTACTCACCCGTAGATTTCATTCAGGATGTAGCGGGCTGAGCTGTGGGTAGCCATGCATGGGCATTTATTGTGAGAATGGGCATCCCTTGAATGATTACAGGATGGATTAGAAGGCTTATAGGTTATGAGGGTAAGTCTTTTGTGTGGATGCAGCGAAGCGTGAAGCATTAAAAAACATCCAAACATGAAGGACTCAAATCAACCCAGGCTCCCCATGTCACTGAGCTGGGAGCTCTGGTAACTGGGGCACAGGAGTGGCATTAGCCTCAGCCCAGTCTGTGAGACACACACACGCGCACGAACACACACACACACACACACAGAGACACACACACACACAAGTCCGTATTGCTACCCACATTAGGACTTTATATTGACTTCCATTCATTTTAATAGCTGCATTTATGCCTAACCCTTAACCTAACCCTAATCATTACCAGTTTATTACTAACTCTAACCTTAACCAAAACATAATTCACACCATACCTCTAAACCTAAACCCTAACCCTAAAAAAGGGGGTCCACCACATTAGGACCAGGCTTTGGTCCCTATAAGGTCCATCTGTCCTCAGAAGGTTAGTGAATATAACAGAAAAGGTCCTAAATAGGATAGCAATACAAGAACACACACACACACACACACACACACAAAGAACAAATCTGCCATACCATAACAAAGCAGCCAGCACAGATCTTGACTGAAGTAGTTTATCTTCTGTATCTTTAAGGACAGATATCATCGTTTTTGACAGCTTTCCTTTTCATCTGTGTTCAGGCTTGTAGCTCATGATCAATATATTCATTACCGCATCTGAAATTCAGAAATATGCAAAAACAAAAGTGTACAAATAAAAAAAAAATGTGTCTGGAAAAGTTTGAGAACTCATAACACATAACACAATGGGCACCTTAGATGAAATAATGGATTCAAAGTATTTTGAATAAGAGCTTTTGATGTGAATTGTTATTGTAATTAACCCAGTGAGGAGAAATGTTGACTGGGAAACCCGATAAACCTGCCCCCTATGGAGGGATTTAAAAGCGCAATGGTTCATGACTGTGTGAGAGAGAAAATTAAAACACTGTAAATAAAATTCTGGCAGCACTTCAACAATTAGTATTTATTTTTTTATTCATTTTAATTCATATTCAATCCAAACAAGCTGAACAGACAACTACACATAAAAAATGAAATGAAGTAATTGCAACTTAAAATACGAAGAGTTCACCTGCTGTGGCCTGAACGTCTCACATCTTCCTCCTGCTCCACATGGAACTGAAATGATCGCCTGCTTGTGTGTCATCAAATAGTGGGATCGCTGCAGAGGTTATTATCATGAGGTTTTGGATTTTTGCCTCAGACAGACGACTTCTCATGGGGGTTTAGATGTTGATCTGGAGGCTGAATCCAAGTTGGAGACTGGAATTAAAATTCGGGCAAAGCTTTGAAATTGGGGGACATTTCTCCAACTGCAGTGATCAGAAGTCTGAAAGTCTCTCTGAACGAACGCTTCAGCCGGAGGAAATCCCGCAGCATGCATCGGTGCTTGGCACCAAAGCCTCAGTAACTCTTCAACTGTCAGCTCCCTGATAGAGAGATGCATTGAGTACGGTGTCTCAGATAATGCTTAGATGCTCTCATGGGAATCTTTTTTTGCTTGATTTAGTCACCTGTACTCCATGTAAAGTTGAAAATGTCTGCGTATCTGCGCCAAGTGGTCGGAGGTGTGAATGGGGAAAAGATTTGGTTAACGCGACCCCTGGCCTCCAGAGCTCACCCATATTCCTCACTGTAATGATCTTTGAGGCAGAAGTGGGACACTGTATGCTTTTTCTGTGTTGCTAAGAAGAGACTATGTAATAATCTGACATAACTCAATTCAAAAGGTGGTATTATCAAGACAATAATCCATTTTGTAATTATCATCAGAGATTTCCAGATGGGTGTGACTCAAAAAAGGCCTTTCTGTGTCCCAACTGCTAATTTTGCTTAATACATGTTTCATACTTTTTAGATTTTCTGCCTGTAAAGTATAATGATATTGGGCTTATAGGGATGATGTCTTGTTTTCATGCTCATATCGTGATTCTGTGCACAGAGAAAGAATCATGAGAGATTAGAAAAGATGTAGAAACGGCTCAGAGGCTCTTCAGTGTGTTCAAAATGATGTCAGTGTTTGTTTAAGTGAACGAGGAGGTCATAAAAGCCAACCTTATGATAGTTTCATTATTGCAGATATTGACCTGCCATGATTCTCATCTCGATGGATTCCTAGGAAGTGCTTTGGTCTCAAGATGTTTGAATCAGAGATGAGGTTTTTAGGCAGATGATCGATTAGGATTATTAGGTGTTTCTTTACTGACGACTTCAATCCTGGCAATATAAGACTCATCATTTTTGTTAAAAATCTTATTTAAACACTTTTTTTTATGCTGGCAACTAAGCTAAGATAGAGATGTTTGGTGCGGGGTGA
The DNA here is from genome assembly GCA_963556495.2 of Valencia hispanica. Taxonomy (NCBI): domain Eukaryota; kingdom Metazoa; phylum Chordata; class Actinopteri; order Cyprinodontiformes; family Valenciidae; genus Valencia; species Valencia hispanica. The sequence continues at coordinate 3,988,886 of OY747706.1, forward strand.
CAGCAGAGAGGAAAACTACCTTTAAACAGAAAGAAACCTCCAGTAGAAGCAGGCTCAGTATGAGCTGCCATCTGCCTCAGCCGTCTGGAGGTTAAGAGGACAGGAAAGAGACACAGACAAACACAGATGGTGTTGGCTCTGAATAGCTGCCAGGACAAAGAAGGAAGACCAAGTTAGGAACAATTTTAGTGCACATCAAGAATTACAGGGAAACGTAAAGAAACGCAGAGTCGGTCTATACCAACGTACCTCCATGCAGGGTTTGCTGTGGATTAGTTGGATGTTATCTGGGCCTTCTTCACAAAGACAACAACTTTAGCATCTTTAACTTTTACCAACCATTAAACTGACATTGAGATCTACTTCTCCCTAAGAGCTGGTCTCAGGAGATCTGTGAGGAGGCTTTTACTTCCCAAGCCCTTTCCAGGCTCAGTTCCTACTTAACCCTTTTTAGCAGTGAAACCTCACCACTGATAACCGGCCACTGCTCGGCCCTCATAACGAGGCATAGGAGAGACTTAAGATGTCTTGGCCAGTGGTTTCCAATTTACATTTAGTTTGTTGGTTTTCAGAACGGTGCCTAATGACTGTGAGTAGGGGTGTAATGGCACACAAAAGTCCCGGTTTGGTACGTTTTCAGTAAACTTTAATCAAGAAAAATAAATACAAATGTTCATATGACTTTCTTTGATCGGACTAAACAAAGGGGCGGTAGTGAGGCCCCTGTTGAAGAAGAGCAATTTATATTTTAATAATTGTAACTATTTTAGACCGGTATCGAACTTAACATTTTTAAGCAAAATTCTAGAAAAAATTCTTTTAATTCAACTTAATGATTTTATTAATGAGCACAATGTCCTGGAGAAATTTCTGTCTGGTTTTAAGTTGAACCACAGCACAGAGACGGCCCTTTTGAAGATTTTAAATGATTCTAGATTTAAGTATGATGCACAGAAGGTGACAGTGTTGGTCCGACTGGATCTAAGCGCTGCCTTCGATACAGTGGATCACACTATTCTTTTTACCCGTTTAAAACAGATTGGCCTCTCTGGTGCTGTTCATAAATGGTTCACATCCTATCTCACAGACAGGACTTTTATGGTAAGTTTTGATACCTGATCCTCTAGGGTCCATAGGATTACATGTGGTGTGCCCCAGGGTTCAATTTTAGGCCCAGTGCTTTGTTACCTGTATATGCTCCCTCTTGGCAGCGTCATCAGAAGACATGGAGTTAACTTTCACAGTTATGCTGATGATACACAGCTGTACATCTCCATGTCTCCTGATGACACACGGCCAATGGATGCACTTTTTAACTGCATTTTAGACATTAAATCCTGGATGGCAGAAAACTTTCTCCAGCTCAACCAGGACAAAACTGAAGTTTTAGTCATCGGTCCTGAGGCTCAGAGAGAGAAACTTTTACCAAAACTACAATCTTGTCTTTTAATCCCTCTTTACAAGTGAAGAACCTGGGCGTGATTTTTGACTCTGAGCTGACTTTTATCCCTTACAATAAAAATGTTACTAAAACAGGTTTTTATCATCTAAAAAACATTGCCAGAGTCCGCCTCATTCTCTCTCAGGCCAATACGGAGACACTGATGCTTTTATCACCGGTAGGATTGATTACTGTAATGCCCTGCTTTCTGGTCTTCCCAAAAAGAGTATCTCAGGTTTACAACTCCTACAAAATCAGCAGCACGTGTCCTGACTAAGACCAGGAGGCGGGAGCACATTACACCTGTCTTAGAATCACTGCATTGGCTCCCCGTATGTTTTAGGATCGATTTTAAGGTTATTTTAATGGTTTTTTAGTGTCTTAATGGTCTTGAGCTTTCTTATCTCTCTGAACTGTTTTTACCATATGAACCTTCGCGGTCTCTGCGCTCCTCTGGCAAGCGTCTCCTTGTCACCCCAAAAGTCAGGATACACACTCATGGCGAGGCGTCTTTCCAGTTTTATGGCCCTCACCTCTGGAACAGGCTGCTGGAGAACCTCAGGGCTGCAGAGAACGTTCAAGTTTTTAAGAGCAGGCTCAAGACTCACCTTTTTAGCTTAGCTTTTAACTGATTATTATTTGTTACTGTTTGTTTAATTGCTCTGCATGTTTTATATGATTATATTTTTATCAGTGTTTTACAATTTAATCTTAGCACATTAATTTACTGTTTATTTTTATACTTTAATTTATCTTAATCCCCGTTCCAGTGTTTCCTCTGTGGGAGCCCTCTGCCCCGGGAGCGGTGGTCGACTGTGGCTTCCTGGGTGCTCTCCAGGTGGAGCTTGGGTGGAGGTGGGGGTCTTGGCCTTGCCTCCTCTGGGCGCCCTGTGTCAGCGCCTCGGCTGCTGCTGTTAGTCTACCGCTGCCGGTGCAGCTGGCTCCTCTGATGCTTTTCCTTGCATGGTTCATCTGCACTCGGCCCAATGTCCTTTTTTACTGTTGCTTTTAACTGTGTGTGTGCTTGGGAGATGGGTTGGGGGGAGGGGGGTTTAACTGTGACCATGCTTTTAAATCTGTGGGGGAGGGATGGAAATTTGGTTTTATATGGGGTCATTTTAATCTGTAAACTTCTTGCATGAAAAGCGCTTTATAAATAAAGTTTGATTTGATTTGAAAGAACCTTTTTTTTATTCCTTCCTTTCAGTTCCTGAAATAGATTTGATTTAATGTTGTATAACTTAAAAAATGTTAAAATAATAGAACTGACTGGAGATTTGATTGTTTTTTTTTAATAATAAGTAAAATAGCGCAAGCAGATATAGCCAGAGTAGAAAACAATAGAAGCACCCATTAATATTGCCCATATTTGAGTGAAAAAAATATGCTTAAATCCCTTTGGAGTTGTTCTGATATTTCGACAGCCTAGTCTCCCAGCTGTACTTGAATGCAGCATGGGCAGCTGCTGGGAAAATCCCTTCTCATCAACGGGGATTCCTCCGACTTGTGTTTGATCCAAAATAAGGAGTTTGGGCTGATTGGATGCTACTAGTAGCCATGTGGACGTCAGCTGGTTTTTATCTAGTATCAGTGATGTTTCCATTCAGCTTGACATTGTTACAGGTGAGTCATTCAGTTCAGTTCAATTCCATTCAGTTTATTTATATAGCGCCAATTCACAACAGATGTCATCTCAAGGCACTTAACAAGAAGTCATTTCAATACATTTATACAAACATTCCAATCAGTTAAAAAGTTTCCTATTTAAGGAATCCCAGCAGATTGTGTCAGTCATTGGCGTGAGGTTGGGCCCCGTTGATGCAGACTTTCCAACCACAGCAATCCTTCAGCAATCCCTTATACTGAGCAAGCATGTAGCGACGGTGGAGAGGAAAAACTCCCCTTTAACAGGAAGAAACCTCCAACACATCCTGGATCAGTAGGAGCGGCCATCTGCCACGACCGTCTGGGGGTTTGAGAAGACAGAGCAGAGACACAGAAGGAACAGAAGATCTGATATAAGAGAACTTTCTATGTTACAGAAAGTAAAAAGTTGATAACAGGACACAGTGGATGTTCAGTTACTGGGAGCATCATCCCAGTCGATGCCCCCCGTCCAACAGGGCATTGCAGCCAAGCAGGATACCAGACCAGGTATATCTTCTATGGAGAGAAAAACACTGAGAGAAAACAAAGTTAACAGTCGAAATAACAGAATTTACTGTAATACAACTGGAGAGTAGTAGGAGAAAAGGAAGTAGCAGAGTGAAGAAAATTGGTAAGTCTGTCCTCCAGCAGTCTAAGCCTATAGCAGCATAACTACAGAGATAGCTCAGGATGACCTTAGCCACTCTAACTATAAGCTTTATCAAAAAAGAAAGTTTTAAGCCTGGCCTTAAAAGTAAACAGAGTGTCTGCCTCACGGACTAAAGCTGGGAGCTGGTTCCACAGGAGAGGAGCCTGATAACTAAAAGATCTGCCTCCCATTCTACTTTTAGAAATCCTAGGAACTACAAGTAAACCTGCACTCTGAGAGCGAAGTGCTCTGTTAGGAACATACGGAACAATTAGATCTGATGTATGATGGAGCTGATTATTAAGGGCTTTGTATGTAAGAAGAAGGATCTTAAATTCTATTCTGGATTTAACAGGGAGCCAATGAAGGGAAGCTAAAACAGGAGAAATGTGATCTCTCTTTTTAATATTCATCAGAACTCTTGCTGTCGCATTTTGGATCAACTGAAGGCTTTTAATGGCATTTTGTGGACGACCTGATAGTAAAGAATTACAGTAGTCCAGCCTTGAGGTAACAAATGCATGGACTAGTTTCTCAGCATCACTCCTGGACAGGATGTTTCTAATTTTAGCAATATTCCGGCAATTGTCGCGATATTCCGGAGGTGAAAGAAAGAAATCCTAGAAACCTGTTTAATATGGGATTTAAATGTCAAGTCTTGGTCAAAAATAACGCCGAGGTTCTTTACGTTATTACTGGGGGCCAATTTAATGCCATCCAGATGAAGTGATTGACTTCAGAGTTCAGTTGAGTGCAGAGCGTGTCATGGACCTTACTGCTGTTGAAAGATACCTTTGCTGACAAAGTTCTGATTCTACCCATCTTTCTTTTTCTACTGTAGCTGCATGAGAAACCATCAATGTTCCCAAATAGCAGAGTTTAGTGATAGCTGGGAGTCCTTTTTGTTTTGTTTTGGTGTCACTTTTAAACTTTCCCAGCAGAAAGTTGCACTGCGCTCTGAGTTCTGCACATAAACATTCTGCATCTGTTCAGGAAGAAAACAGTTGGATTTGTTCGGTACACCTACGTACCGAACCGACAGGGCTGTACAGAAAAATCAGAATCCAAATGCATGTACAATTACACCCCTAACTGTGAGTATATGTGGATGTATTCTCTGGGAAATGTCCACTCCAGCACCAAATAACATGGTGGCTTGTCCATCAACGCATGATTACCTGTAGCTGCTTACGGACTTGTAAAACTGCAAGCTTTGGGGTCAGTGCACGGGTTAGCAGAGCTTTGAGTAATGAGATCACTCCACAGTAAGGGTTTATGATAGGTTTCTTTGGACTCGCCAGGATGAAAGGAGGAGGCATGTTGTATCTTGACACTCCTGGGCTGTTCTACCTTTGACACATCAGAAATCACAAGGTTACTGAAGCTGGCAGAGAGCTTTTCCTACTAACTTCTGTCATCTCATGTGGAGACGGACGGGGGAGCGATCCACCGGGGGTGACCAGACACTGACCACAGCAGGGGCCGCCTCTTTCTGACTCCGCACACTTGGACAGGCGCGCTTGCTCTGCACACACGCAGATATCAGCCATGCTTGGAAGGGTGTTTACCACCCACACATCTTCAGCCGCTTACACTATTTAACTTGAAGCACAAGGTAAACAGCAGCAGGCACTCGAGGCATTGCTATACATGTGCTGATCTTTAGCCCCACTAGCAGTTGTCCGTGACCATCTGCCTCCTCTTTCTTATGAGGGATTAGGAGAGTCTGAGCTGCAGGGGGTAGTTTGGGGCAGATTAGAGCGCTACTTGGTTGTGCGGCTGAGGATTGAGAGCACAGCTCCTTAGGACAGCTCTATGCTAAAGCCTACATCATCAAAGCAAATGGCTTTGTGGTGTGACAACGTGTGACAAATAATGTGGTTCAGAAGGGAAGAAGACCTGCTGTGTTCACCCCTAAGCATACTTTAATAGTGTCTGTTGGACCAGCCTGATAGGCCATTGATGTTAAGTCCTGCTGGTGTTAGCCTTGGGTTAGCATATCAGCGCTGGTGTTCTTGCTGAGAGCAAGGATTTCATCTTCTTATTGTGTAGTGCATTCTCAGCATGCACTGCTTCAATTCGAAGCTCAGTATTCAGTTTACTGTGGAATAAAAATATAGAGTATTTCTCTTTTGCTTTTGCCCTTTTAAAAATTAAAAAAGGGCTTAAAAGCAGTACTTAAAGTTTTTTTCTACCAAGTGTCTCGTAAAATCACCCACAAACTCTTTTTCTTTGCTGGAGATTAGTCGTGCAGCAGCAGCCTAATGGCTCTGCCCCAGCTGTGCCGTTATCCTGCCATATCAGAAACTCACTGGATATTCATATTTAAAAGGAAAGTGTCGTTTCACCAGTATTGCCCTAGTAATACAAGAGGGGAACATTCAAAGCAACTCCTTTGTTGCAGCAGGAAAAAACCCAGATGTTTAGCATTCATGAATTCCTGTGCTTACTTAAGGGATTGCTGCAGGATTTGGTCCACAATTTGGTTTTCCCATCGATTTAAACACTGAATTTGACACTAAAATGTACACTTTGATGCTATGAAGAGATATTCACAGAATTAAGGTGGTTTTAGGGCGTTTGGGAATGAGTGTGTGAAAGTCTGTGTGTAGTTTTGTGGTACTCCATAAAAGTTTCACACAAGCTGTTCCTCTGCTTCCACATAAGACGCGAACACCCCAGGGTTTTCGGTCTAAGGCGCTGTAGCAATTTGGCCGCTTTTTTATTCCCCCCCAATATTTCAGTCAACATGAATGGCTCACGAGTTTGTTATAGTTGCAAACAGTTATTTTTCTCTTTTCAAGACGGCTGAGCTAAATCAGTCACTGCCAGGTGAAACCGCAGTTCAGGTTCAGAACTCGGCTCACTCTTAATAATGATGAACATAGGCTATTATGGATAAACCTTTCGCAGATATGCAATCAGTTTAAATCAATAACTGGCGTGTTGACACATGGGTCCACATCTGCTTGACAGCAAAACACTCACAAAGCTAAAGATCGACTGAGTGATGAATATTTATCATTTCAGATAATGTAGATGATGGGTCGCAGGAAACAAGAAATACAATTTCTTGTTTTCTGAAAACGACATTATTACACAGCTAAAAAAGATTTGAATACAAAGTACAGTACAGTATCTGCATTTAGATCTGCGCTCCTTTTGCTTGAACGGTTGTGTCAGTGCGCCGTGGCATGGAGGAGACCAGCCTGTGGTTCTGCTGAGGTGTTCAGGACGCCCAGCTTGCTTTAATAGTCAGCTACAGCTCATCTGCATTGTTAGGTCTGGTTTCTCCCATCTTCCTCAATAAGGCCCCCTGTGGTTCACATGGTGATTTGGTAGTATGTCAAGCTAATGAAGTTTGCAGATGACACCACCGTTGTTGGACCCATCTCGGACAGGGATGGAGACTGAAAGTCTGGTGGTCCAGACACAACAACCTGGTGCTGAACGCCCAGAAGACCGTGGAGATTATTGTGAACTTTAGGAAGCACTCAACCCCACTTCCCTCCATCATCCTGACCGACACCCCGATCACCAGTGTGGACTCATTCTGCTTCCTGGGTACCAACCATCACCCAGGACCCTAACTGGGAGCCCACCATCACCTCCGTCATAAAAAAAGCCTGGCAGAGGACGTACTTCATGAGACAGCTGAAGAAATTCAACCAGCCGGCACGGAGGATGATGCAGTTCTACACTGCAATCATGGAGTCCATCCTCACCTCCTCCATCACCGTGTGGTATGCTGGCGCTACCGTCAGGGACAAACAGAGACTGCAGTGTGGTGTGCGCTCTGCTGAGAAGGTGATTGGCTGCAGACTCTCAGCAGGACCTGTACTCCTCCAGGTCGCATCACAACCGACCCTTCTCACCCTGGACACAGTCTTTTTGACCTGCTCCCCTCAGGCAGGAGGTTCCAGTCCATTGGGACCAGAACCTCTCGACATAAGAACAGTTTCTTCCCTTCTGCTGTTGGACTCATGAACCATAACCTTAAGACTGTTCCCACCACCCGCTCTGTTTCAGTCACATCACCCTGTGTTGTGTTTTTGCGCCTGTCTGATTTTGCACTGATCATAACCTGCACTCAAGTATATAATAATCTGTTTACCCCATTCTATTTTTATTTTTATTTACTGCGTGCTTAGAAGTGTTTATCTTATGTTTGCACAAAGTATTGCAGCAATTTCCTAATATTGTGAACACGTTGACACATATGACAATAAACCCTTTCTGATTCTGATGTGTGTTGTCTTCAGCTGCCGTCTACGAAATGTGAATCTCCTCCAAACTCATGAATGTGGTTCACAATTCTCTCATGGCTGCAGTTATTCTTCTCGCTTATGCAAAAAAATTTTTAGCATACTTTTTTTTTCCACTCAGCCTTCAATGAACAGTTGTGCTTTGGCCTCTTAACCTCCTTGTGGAGGGTGTCAAAAGCATGCAAAGTACCAGAGCGTGAAGGCCTGAGGTTGATTCCATCTTGCTTTATATTGCCGTAGTTAAAGTCAGTTAAAACCATTCCATTCAATAATAGTTAGAAAGCAATACAGTCAAATTCTGTGTATATGATTTCAATCGGTAAGTGACTTTCTAATGAAGTCCTGCTGATTGCATCAAGTCACTGATTTCCGTTCATTTTTACTGGATCTCCTCTGCTTGTAAAAACACACTGGCCTCAGGGCTGCAGGCTGTCATCAGCTTCTTACATATTTGTTTGTTAATTAAACAGAAGTAGGTCAATTTATTAGCTTTGTTAATAGCTGCCTGTAAGAAACGAAACCATAGAGCATGTTCATACCTGTTCTTTAAATGCTAGACACCGTTTAATCCAATTTAATGTTTTACACAGAATCCATTACTCAAAAGTGAAGTTGCACAACATTTTTCCTGAAATTTCACCTTTATGTGATGAATGCGAGTCAACAGAAGCTGATCTGCTGCACGGTTTTGACACATGTACCAGACTGCGGGGCTACTGGTTTGACATTTTCGGTTCATTTTCAAAAATATTTAAAGTACAGATACAACCTGAACCAGTCCTAATAATCCTGGATGTTTCGGATGTGTTGAGATCTTTAAGAATGTCGCAACAACTTCTATTGTCATATGGATTGATCACAGCCAAGAAGCTGATTCTGATGTGTTGGAAAGGAAAAGAGGTGCCTACACTGAAAAGTTGTCTGACAGAGCTGATGGACACCCTTCATCTGGAAAAGATCAGATACTCTATAGAAGACAGAACTGAACAATTTGAAAAGATCTGGTGACCACTGCTTTCCTTCCTGAAAAAGGAGTGGGCCTCCTGACATTCTGAAATGGCTCTTTGGCGCTTGGGGTTGGATTGGCTGAGGGGTGGTGAGGGGGGTAATGGTTGTTAGGGGTATCACCCTGTGGGGTCTATGTGTTGTTGTTTTTGTTGTGTTTTTTTGAGGGGGTCATGTTTTAAACATTGAACTATATGTGCCCCATAATTGGCCTCTGTTATTGAAAATCCACAAAAACATTTGAAACTAAGAAACGAAACGATGTGCTGTGTGCATCATGAGCTACAGGACCTAAGGCAGTTGGAGACTTGGTGGCTTGGACTCTGTGCAGTCAAGTCAACTGTAAGACAAAACCTTGAAAATGACCAGAAATAAAGACCTGAAGTATATCAGTCTATGTGTAAATAATATCAGTTTCACTTTTTGAATTGTATTACTGAAATAAACAAAGTTTCCAAGGATACTCTAATATACTGAGATGTACCTGAGCGTTATAACATGTTGATGACCTCCGGTCTGGTCTACTACAGCTCTTCTTATGCTGGGTTGGACAACTCTCTTCTACGTCGCCTGCAGCTTGTTCAGATCGCTGCAGCTCCTTTGCTCACATGCAGCAAGAGACATGACCACATTACCTCTATTTAGTCCTCCCTGCACTGGTTGCCTCTACATTTCAGGATGGATTTCAAAATAATTTTACATTTTGGTTTTTAAATGTTTTCATGGTCAGGCACCGTTTTATTTAATAGAGCTTTTAGATAAGCATGTACCCAGGAGAAGTCTGAGGTCTGACTTAAAGTCACTCCTGGAGGTTCTTTAGTTCACTCGGGGTGACAGAACTATTTTTTTCCTGTTGCTGCTGAACGTTGCAACAATCTCCCCCCTATGGTTAGGATGGCTGGAACTTTAAATGAGTTTAAATCCTTTTTGAAAACACATCTTTTTGACTTGGCTTTTAATTCTAGATGAGCAGAAACTTTTAGACCAATCTTATCATCCATGCTCTCTCTTTTGTTTTATTTATTATATTTTTTTATCTGTCGTTATTTATCTGATTTACTGCAGATGTATGTGATCTATTGATTATGTTTTAATCTTGTACAGCACTTTGGCCATCTTGGGTGTGTAAAGTGCTTCAAAAATAACGTTTGATTGATTGATTGAAATGTCAGATATATTTTTGGCTGAATGTTTAGTTTGATCCTTCAAATTCTCAGTAGCGTTTTCATAAAGAACATCATTGTATTTATCTGCATTCTAATAAAGTTTTGTAATTAGTTTTCCTTATAAATAGCTGAGCTTTGATTCAGAGTGGCCGAGCGACATGGAAAGTCTTTCCATACGCCTCCTTTTGTCCACTGGGTCATTTGGGAGATTCTCTTAATTTACATGTCTTCTCTGTGGCTGCTTCGATCTGCAGCCCGTGTTGTGTAGCACCTCTGAGCTCATTAGCTCCTGCCACAGATCAGTTGGTGTATGGAGATGCTGTGGTTCACGCTTGGGGATGGAGGTAATAGAGCAGGAGAATTGACTGCATTTTACCCTCCGATGCCACTGGTAGGTGGATCTTTTTGCGGAGGAATAAGGATTTTCAGTCCTCCTCTGATTAATCTGTGAACATGCTCAGCTCCGGAGCCGTCGGGCCACTGACTGACTATTAGACTTAACAGAACGCAAGGAAATGCATTCCTTAAAGCAGTGATTTAATAATTTTCTACTGTTGGGTAGTGATTAAGCAATGTAATTCAAATAGATTTTAACGCAGGGATACATTTTTGCCGCCTGTTAAATTTTTCATATGTATGTCAAAAAGCAAAGCAAAGCCCAGGACTGGATTTATGCATAATGGGGGAAAAACCCTGGGATTAAAAAAAAGAATACGTCAGGAGACGTATTCAGAGATTTTCACTTGTATAAATGTTTGAATGTGGCATATTTTAAAGAGATCACAGAATGTGATGAAGGGAGTGTAAACACCACCGTCCTCCTGGTGTGTTGCAGGCCCAGAGGCAATGGGTGGGCCGGAGGGGTCGGCCCCTCATTCAGGGAACGGGCCCGCCCAAGACACATTACAACCCCCGTGGAAATTAAGTTGCTACCATGCAACGTATCGACTCAAAACAACCAGCAGAGGGTGCTGTAGGCTATTGGACATTTGGAGGCAGTAAAGAAGATGCGTTGATATGGTTGTATGCCAAAATAGACATTAGAGATGGTTTAATGAAAACAAGAGCAAAACTAGCACAAGCAGGAACGATGCTAATACATCACCAGTCTTAGAGAGGCCAGCACAACCTTGAGTGACATTCTGGTTCTCACTCCATACCGGTAGGTGGTGATAATGCATCAATTTCTTTGCAAGCTGCCAATAAACGTAAAGAAGAAGGGCACTGCTGTGTTATTTTTAAGCTAAAATGAGCATGCTAACGGCAGCTGTGATGAAAACTTTGTGAGAAATACACACAAGGAAGGGAATTCTCAAGGTTTGGAGCTGCACATTATGTTGGATTGTGGACGTCAGACTTGTCGTAGACTAGTTATTTTACTGGAGGATATTAACTCTGGCTTTGTCCAGTGAGTTGCACATTATTTTTCTGTCTGTGGTTTGACTAAAGTGTTTACTGTGTCTACAGTTATGATTGTATCCTTACAGTGGCATACATCATTTGAATCACAAGAATCTCAGCTCTCAAATGATGTATAATATGCATATGTATATAGAAGGGGTATCGCAAAAAAAAGACAGCTTTGACCAGGAAGTACATAACGTATCGCTAACGGGACATAAAAATGTGCAGACTGCTAAATTCCTCCGGCGCCGGGTGTGGTGGGTCGGCTGTACAGCACTGACTTATTAAGGCGTTGACTCCATTGGACCCCTGCTTGTGTGCTGTGGGATCGGGTATTGTACGTTCTCATTGTTGGTGCTTTTAGCAGTGGACAGCGGTCAGTTTGGAAGCCCTAACCGGTCCAGCCTTATATTCTGCTATCTATTCTATCACAACCCTGAAGGTTATCAATGTTATTTGATTTGTTGATATTTTAAAAAAATCTTTTCATTTTTTAAATTTTGTTTTTCAGAAAAATTGGTTGTTTTGATAGGAAAATATTAAGCTTCTGTCCACATCTTTTTTCTCATTATCATTTAATAGGAAGAAAAAAAATGATTGAAACTAAACATTTTGTATCTTTTCATTTGAAAAAACAACAACAAATTACCTTCAAATGTTATTGCAAACTTTTTTTTCACTCATATTTGTATTTGCTGTTGGTGCTTTTAGAGCAAAGAATGTACAAACATAAATACATTTTGAAATGAAAGCATCAAGGAGTCGAAATTCCCCTCTTTGCATCTAGATTGATCTATCTCCCACCCTTTTATTAGGTTTTCCAGAACGATTCTTCACACTGTGTAACTTAGTTGTGGTGCAGCACACCAGGTTCACACGGTTTCTTTCCTTAGCTGCAACAAACACGAGTGTCTTTGCTTTAGATGAAGAATCTAAAGGGGCTTCTGGACGCATTTTAAACTTCCACATGAAATATAACATACTGATGTGAGGAAACAGATGGGTTAAAACTGTGGTCAACATCATGTAATTTAAATCAAAAACAATTACATAGTGCAGTTTTATCATCCATAGGGCATATCTAAAATATTCTAAAGAAAATGCAGATTTGGGAGCTGAAATACCTAGATGAAATGCTACTTGACATGCTGCTAGCTGCTGGTTGCAAAGCAGCCAATCCAGGAGCAGCATTGATTTTCCTTGGCGCTGATTGGCTATTTCTGCTGGTGACATGCGGTCAGGGGAGGTTGCCATAATATCTAGTAAAACTGGGACTAAAAATTATGACAGAAAATCAATGTTTCAGCTTCTCTAATCTATATATTTCTTTCTATAATATTTCAACATTTTTATGGTCAAAATCCCTGAATTTAATATAATAATAATAATAAATGTATCCATTGCCTGCAGAGTGAGGCTGGGTGAAGTGGGAGGTGAGGCAGTGCTGTGTTGTGCCTCACCTCTGGGGGCGCTGTGTCACACAGTGAATGAAGCAGGCAGCTGGCGCATGCTCATTTCTGTCTCTTTATATCTGACGTTTCCCCCACCCACTCCTTCGACAAACTGCAACCTCCTGAAACGGGAGCAAGATAAAATTTTTTCCACATAAAACGACTCATAAGGCATATAATTGGGCTAGAGACCACAGGAAAAATGATTGAAAAAATGATTGAATGAGACCTTTATAACAACAAGATATTCTAATGAAGGTAAAAACTGAAATAGAAGCTTTTAATTTGGGTTTAATATCTCCGATTCCAGAGACGTCAGTCAATGCCTCACCACTCATGAACGTCACTGATTACTGCCAAGAGCGGAGTTAAGGAAGACTGTAGAAGTTTACCTCTGTGCTAGTGCTAAGGCCATCTCCACTGTGTGTATTACTGCATATTGTGGTATATTTGGTGTAAAATAATAAAATAGACAATTATAAAGGTTTTTAGAGGGGGTCACAAGTATTCCTGGATTTCAGCTATTTGGGGGCAGCCGTGGTCCCTAACCCTGTAAATATAAGAGGTCCACTGTAATATGTTTAATGGGCTAAACTGGTACAAAGGGATGCCACTAAAGGTCTTTTAGTCATTGACTAAAGATCATTTAGATCTGTGGTAAAAATGGATAAACAAAAAGGAAAGCCTCCTACAGTGTTACTCTGCAACCTCTACCACTAGATCCAAAATGGCTGCTCTATGTCAAACACATAGTGATGGCTGCAGCTTATTTTTACACGGTTTATTTCCACTGCTGGCAGTTTGTGTCTCATTAACTTTTACAGTTTGACTGCATAAAATTCAGACATGTGTTGTTGTTGTTGTTGTTGTTAACTTGCATTGCTAGTAGACCATTAATAAGGCCATACTGTCAAACATGTTAGTAGAACATGGTTCAGTTGGGTTTGGTGATTCTCATCTTTCTTTGTTTCACATTTAGCCTGTAAATAGTTGATACCAAAAGTTTCTCAGTGTAACCAAAAGCAGCCCAAGGAAATATCCATTGTATTTGCGCCACAGTTTGAGAACCATGACTTTGGAACCTTTCGAAGGGAAAGGCTTTATTAAATGTCAATGCTTCTGGAAAAAAAAAATGTCAAAAAAAAACAAACTGTTTCCTGCAGCTTCTCAACTAAAAATGATGTAATATTTCATATTAAAATTCTCGTTGGTGGAAAGACGCTGGATTTTTAATGCAGTGTGGAACAAGGGATATTTGACTTAGCAGCAGCATGGCAGCACAGACGCATTGAGCTTCATTATCTGAGCACAGGCTGTTGCTGCTGCAGCCATTCTGAAAAAGGCATATCTTTAATGTATATTGTAGTGTTTTGTTGGCCTTTTCTGATAATGCAGAAAAAAATCCGCTTTGTATTTTCATGTCCGGCTCAGAAAACAGTTTATCCATGATCTCTGAGCAGATCGGTTTGCAATCCGAGGAGCGTTGGAAATGAAAAATGTTTTAAGCTTTTTTTTTTTTTTTTTTTTCCTGCAGGAGTTACTGTTAACCACTGTAGTATCTGTGATCACATTCTTCAGCTTCTGGAACACTGGTTAAGGCATCTGAGCAAAGTGTTAATGTAAAATGTTGCAGCAGTTCGCTGGAACAACAAGTCAGCATCTTTTCCATCAGCTGGAGGCAAATTACAATGAACCCAGTGTTTCCCAGTTGGTCCTCATCTCAAATCTCATTACGCTGGCTTGGAGAATCATTTTTTCATTTTCCTAGGATACAATTAAACATGTCTTCAAAGGGAAAAGGCAAATGTGTGTTTGTTTGTGTGTAAATATGTGTATGTACATATTTACATATGCTGTATAAAGAGAAACATAACCTTTCTTTACTTTGACATTAAATCAGATTAAAATATTCTGTTTTCAGTCATTTAGGATGACCACAAATGTTTCTATTAACCAAATGACTAAACAGATGGCTTCATAAACGTCTGATTTATGGATTTTAAGGCAACATCTCCAACACACCTGCTTTCTTGTGTGACATCATAGGTCTAACCTCCTCATCGTCTGGTTCATCTTTGGGTCCATTTGAGATGTTCATCTGTTTATACAAGTATAAACGGCGTGGGAGCGTCCAGCCATCATAGAGTTCTGAAAGGTTACGTGTCCCAGAGAAGAATTGGTTTTGGTCTGGAATATGTGAATCAACCCCAAAAACAAAACCTAAAGATCTTGTGAAGAAGGTGAATGAAGACCCGTATAGCTATGAGCAGAGGAAGAAGCCAGTACTCCAAAAGTAACATAAACATTCTAAATTCAGTTTTTTAATGCACTCAGGGGATAGTGCTTTGACTTTTTGTGTGATGTCCTTTTGATCTGATGAAACTGAAATGTACATGTTTTATATTATGTCCATGGTTTTATTCAGAGCAGGAAACTTGCAGGCCTGAGAACACTGTGCAAGCTGTGAGTGCCAGGCAGAGGTCGCAATAACAGAATATGTTTCCTAGTTGACTGTTGTTGTTTTTTTTAGAACGCTGACGGACAAATCTGAAGGCCATTTGTCATTTTGACAGATTACAATTCACAGCCCTGACACCAGTGGTAGTTTAGAGGAAACTAAATCAATCGCCAAAAAGATTCCCATGAGAGCATCTGAGCATCATCCCAGATCTGGACATTTAATGTATATTGCTAACCGGTAGCTGACAGCGCGTTGGAGAGTTACGGAGGCTTAGGGCGCATCGCTCCAAAGAGCCTGGTGTCATGCCAACTACCGGTGCATGCTGTGATAGCTTGCAGGAAACGGCTCGTTCGGAGAGTCTTTTCAACTTCTGATCACTTCAGTTGGAGAAATGTTCCCTGATTTCCAAACTTTGGCTGAAGGGGTGCTTAATGCCAGTCTCCAGTGTGGCAGCGGAGCGCGGATTCAGCCTCCAGAACAACATCTAAACCCCCCATGAGAAGTCATCCCTCCGAGGCAAAAATCAAAAAACCTCATGACAAAAACCTCTGCAGAAGTCCCACTATTTGGTTACACACAAGCAGGAGATGATTTCAGTTCCATGTGGAGCAGGAAGAAGATGTGAGACTGTGTGTTCAGGCCACAGCAGGCGAACTGTTCGTTCACCTCGCTGTTCAGCTTGTTTGGATTGAATATTATTTCAAATGAATTTAGAAAAATACCAAAGTTGAACATGCTTGTGTGAGCAAGGCGGCCCACAAACCTCACCCAGTTCTACCAGTTCTGTCAGGGGGAATGGGCCAAAATATCAGCAAGCTTCTGGAAGGAAAACCAAAATATTTCACCCAATTTATCCAGATTAAAATACAATCCTATCAAATACTGATGACGTGTGTGTGTGAATGTCTGAAAAGGGACTGAAAAACAAAGAAACCCCCCAAAAATCAACTCATTATTCTTGCTTTTAGCAAATACAAATATTTCAACAAAATACTAGACTGACCTCGAATTTGTAGTATTTTGCATTTTTGATTTATTTTGTATTCATATTTAATAAAAAATTTTACCAGCAGCAGTGAAGACATTTCTTTTTGAATGACTCAAATTCCTATTTAACTGCATGACGTCCATTAGAGACGATCTTTAGTGCTCTGAGTCTTTCACCTAAATGCTGCTGAAATCATAAGCCGCGGGCTGGGGCTCGTCAATAACTGACTGCAGGAGCAACTTTCCCAGGGTTGCTACTTTAGTTGATTCAGTAAGGCCTACTTCTTTTCCCACCATAAAGCCACTCAAGCATCCCACATGGCATCCGGCTGTCTTCTTCTTATCTCTAAACGATCTTTAAAGACCCGGGGATGATCAGGGACCACGTGCAGCCGCAGAGAGACAGACAAACAGATGGACGGATAGATACGGAGAAACAAAGTATGAACAGATTGACTTTGAATATGTATATTTTATCGTGCCATTTTGAATTTGGGTCAGGGACTCAGGCATTCGCTCTCTGAATCATAACGAGCTCAGGACACAGCTCCAGCAGGGAGCTCTATACTGCACATTGTTAGCGAAGACAAATGGAAGCCATGTTTGCGTCCTAAGCATTACTGCATGTATTGACTTTTCAAGCTGAACCGTCACAGATTACTGTCGCATCATAAAATCAGCATATTGCCGCTTCCCAGATGAGGTTTCTTCCACTGACAAATCGAGGATTGTCTTAAAAAGCTTCAGAGTTATTTTTTTAATGGAGCCGCCTGTTTTGTAGTATATGGTGTAGGAATTGAAACCGTCAGCAGATGCATTGAGCTGTTTGTTGCATTCTGAAGCAGATGGCTTTTTTTGTTGTTGTTTTCAGAGTGAAACCCAGATCTTCATTAAATCGAGTTGTTGCAGCGCTCTCGTTACATCTGATCCAATCTGAGCCTGGCTCTTATTTGATGTGCATGAGGTGTGCTCACCACCGGCTCCCATATTTTCCCTGAAGAGGGAGTTGCAGTCAGTAGTCAAGCTCCTTTACTGCTGTAATACAAAGATAACAAACTGACAGGTCGTGTAACCCTAATAGGCATTATTTCTTTCTTAGCGCAGCTGAGCCTTTTTGACTTTACTGAGTCTTATCAAACAAGCAAAGCTATCGGTTTCCTGCTGTGTATTTAACACCCATTTCCAATTACAAGTTGTATTTCTTGACTTGAAAGCAGTTGTTTTGTGTATCTGGTTATTTTATGTGTTGTTGTTTTTTTCCCAGAACATATCAGGGTGTTATGGGTCCTGAAATAGTAATTATCCTGATAGCCTGAAGTGTTTTTTTAAAAGGAAAAACAAAGAAATCCAGCCTCTAGTATCCGGCACACAGAGGGATGTCTCTGATCATGGATTTAAAAACCATCTGACAGCTGCTTTCCAGATCCTTCCGGTAAAGTTGTCAAGAATTGTACGAAAGTATTCACATTTCTTCAACCTTTTCACATTTTGACACAGAAAACCAACAAACGTTGATATATTTTGTTGAGATTGTTGATAGATCAGCACAAAGGGATACATCATTAGGAAGTGGAAGGAAAACGACATGGTTTTGAAAATAATTTCCAGATATAAACCTGAAGGTTTGGAGTTCATTTGTATTCAACAATTCTGAGGGAACTGTCTGTTCTTTTTTTTCTTCTTTTTTTGCTAAATAGCAATTCTCAGTTGGATTGTTGAATCTGCTTTGATCCAAACCAGTCCATCGTGGGAGTGACTGTGTCTCTAGGTTTGTTTCTCTGGTTGAAGATGAACCCATCACTCATGTCTTTGGGAGCTTTGGATGCATTTTCCACCAGGATTGTCCTTTATTTTGCTCCATCCACTTTGCCCAGCTTCCTTTTCCCTGCTGAGGAAAAGCATCCCCACAGCATGATGCTTCCACCTCCGTGTTTTACTATATTGATTGTTTGCACATCATATGCCAAAGAGTTAAATTTTAATTTCATCTAATCAAAGCATTGTCTTCCACATGTTTGCCAAATGGCTTGTGGGAAACTGCCAATGGGACTTCTCAACAAAGACTTCTACTCACTGCTCTTCTATAAAGATGACTAATAGTTTCCCTGTCAACAGATTCTCTCTCCTGAGCTGTTCTCCTTGCCCAGCCTGTCAGTCTAGGTGGACGTCCATGTCTTGGTAGGTCTGCAGGTGTCCATCCTCTCTAAGTCCAGATGATGGATTGACCAGAGCTCTGGGAGATGTTGTTGTAGAACCTAACCCTGATTTCGACTGGACCAGAACCTTCTCCCTGACCTGTCTGCTGGGTTCCTTGGTCTCTCTGATGTTCTTTAAAAGAACCTCTGGGGTCAGAAACCAAACAGCTGGACTCTGTAGGTGTAGGTGATTTCGGAAGACAGTTGATTTCACTGGGTTTATTTTTTCAGGGTATCAGAGGAAAGGATGGCTGAACACAAATGCATGCCACACTTTCCAGATTTTACTCTGTGAAAACCTTGGAAACCATTAACATTTCCACTTCAGAAGCATGCACTACTTTGTGTTTGTCTTTCACATAAACACCCAATAACATAAGTCCAGGTTTGTGTTTGTAACGTGACAAAAAGTGAAAAAAAAACTGAATATTTTTCAAGACTCTGTTCATGCTGAGCTAAAATGATGATCAGTATTTTGGTAATTCATGTGACTTGCATAATTTTCCTTCTTCTTAATGTTAGTTATTTAATTCGTGTGGTAAACACAAAGGATTTGCCCTGGAAAACACATTCATTAACCTTTGCCCCATCCAATTCATTTTATATGCATTAGCTGCTCTTATGCAAGCTCACCATCTTAACACAAAGTTAAAACTTCTGCTTGAATTTATTCAAAAACATTCTTTTCTGAAAATCTTAAAAGTGCACAGTAATAAATATTAATGCATCTTCATTTAATTAATTATATATATATATCCATTTGAATACTTTTGCTAATGTGAAAAATATGAATTTAGCAGCAAATAAAGTGAGAAAATGCTGCAGAACCCCCCCTACTCACTCTGTCATTTGCATTACTCATCAGCAGTTATTATTTCTGCACAAATCTCCCATTTTCTAATGTTAAGCCACTGAAGGCTCAGTAATGGGGTTCATGGACGGCCATGGAACAAAGAGATCGAGTCCGATTGGAGGTTGGAGTGCGCCGACTGAAGCTGGG
This sequence comes from Valencia hispanica, assembly GCA_963556495.2. Lineage (NCBI taxonomy): Eukaryota > Metazoa > Chordata > Actinopteri > Cyprinodontiformes > Valenciidae > Valencia > Valencia hispanica. Next base: position 4,008,557 of record OY747706.1, read on the forward strand.
TAAAGAGTCCAATCTGAGAAGTTTATTATGGGGTCATCAAAGCATCCAGTGAATGGTCTAATTCATCCCTACTGAATTAGAGTAATTATCAACAGACCTGTGTGTGCTCCCATCACGGCTTTATCCAGTCATCATTTCAGCGAATGAAACGCCACCATGTTTGGGGTCAGCCCATTAATGCCCCTTCTGTTTCAAACCCAGTGTTTACTCATCATGATTTAGATCTCCACCATGCCCACACTGTCAGCGCTCTCGCCCTGGTTGCTCTCTCTACCTTAAGCACAGTTCATATGCAAAGTAGGACAGATGGAGTTGGCCATATTTTCCTCCAAGTCCCCTTCTGAGAGGACAGACTGGCAGAACATAGAATGCTGTCCTTTTCTTGGGTTGGAAGAAGCGAAGCATGAAGGCGGGGATGGGGCACAGGGACCTCTTCCCCGCAGCAGGAGAGGTGAATACACTGATGCTTGGTGACAGCTCCCCGAGAGGTGACTCACCACCACTCTCAGGTCTCGCTCTTGGTCTTTGCAACATGACATTTTTCTTTTTCTCATGTGAATTGGTCTGGTTCAGAAAGTTGACATTAATTCACAAGTTGATCAATCAGTATTCATAAGAGATTTATGATGTTCTTTTTCTATCAGGTTTCCACAAAAGGATTTCTGTACTGCTGCATTCTTGTCTTTTTTGTTTGAGAGCCTTTTTATTATTATCTTATTTCTTTAATCATTTTAATTACTTCATTACTTTTTTATATTCTCATAGTAAAAAAAGTGAATAAAATAAATTAAAAGATTAAAATAAGAGAGCCCTTTTTAACACTGATTTGCACAACATTACAGGCATGATTTCCGGCACATGTTAGAATGAGCTGACGTCCTGTATTACTATACTAGAGTGCACACAGCTGTTAGCCTGACAGATGAACCAAGCACACACCAAAATAAAGATAGAAGCAAGTTTGTTCCACCCTTAAGTGAGTCTATTTTCAGAAATCATTTTGCTGATGGTCAAGAATTTTACTTAATTCTGTGGTATTATGTAAAAAAAATCAACATAAAATTGGATCCTTAACAAATGCTTCAGGCTGGAGCCATTCTGTTGCTGTCTTTAAAATTTGGAGATCAAGTTAACCAAATAATCTTAGTCATCCGCTTTCCATTTAGAGGCTGTTTGGTCTTCCAAAATGCAGGTTTATAGCTCCTTAAAAATATTCAAACCCCTTGACATTTTGTCATTTTGTCACAAGCTTTATTGTGTATTGTTGTGGTTTTATGTAACTGCTATAAAGTGGTGCATTACTGCGCAGTGATGTTTTTTTCACTCTTCCGACGCTTTTCTCTGCTCTTTACACCACGCTTGGTTTCATTTCTTTGTAAGAGGTGCATTAATGTCTGGTGTTTAGATTGTGAGCTGTGGGAGCTTAAAGTATCGTAGTTGTGCAGCCATAATTTTGCTTCTGTGCGCCATAACATTAGAAATAGAATAGAAATGGAAATATCCTTTGTTGTCCCACAGTGGGGAAATTCAGGTGTCAGAGCGGCAAGTCAAAGGAAAGTGGGAGCATGCAGATTCACAAATGTTCCTATAAAATGTTCATCTTCAGTCCTTGACTGTTGACTGCGCAGGTATGTAGCTATCGAGCTGGTAAAGCATTGGAGCAGGTTGGAGGTGATGTTATGCCATCATCTCAGGGTTCAAGTGGGAATGCTTTGTGGGGCCCACACAGTCACACTTTGCTTTGAGTGTGCTGTTGCACTGCAGTTCAACAAGCTCCGTCTGGATGTCTGCGGGTGCTCTCCGCATCAAAACTGGACGAAATTACAAAAGAGTTCTATGTTTGTTTTTTTCATTTCGACCACAGCAATATGCTCTGCAAACTCGTGCTGCACGTGTCATGATTTGGGGTGGTAAGAGTGGCAAAGGACCCAATCGCAGACAGGCCAAGATGAACACGATGTTTATTTGAAGGCGTGAAATGTTTTATTGAAGTGCAGAGTGACAAAAACAAGGAACAAAACATGCAACTAACAAGGAACTAGCAAAGGACTAAGGACATGGGGAGACATATATACACACCAGGGTAATCAGGAAACATGAAACAGCTGGGAATGCTTACAAGGTAAGCATTGAAAACAGGAAAACGCGTGGAGGAAACAAAGACTTCAGGTAAACAGATTATGACATCATGGTTAGTTACTCTACAAAAAGTGGACCTGGTTAAACTGTCTGACTGCTTGAGTTTTAAGTTCTGGTCAACATGGAAGATGCAGCAGGCATCTGACCTCCCCACAAGGGCAGCTTGTGTGCCCCAATGCCTAAAGCTGTTAGCCCTTTATAACCAACTGGGCAGGCCAACGATAGTAGATGTACAGGAAATGATCTTGTGAGCTGAAAACAATTGTGTCGTGAGCCAGCATTTAACATTGCATCCTAATACCATCCTTTTAATATGATGAGTGATATGTGCAGCTATAAGACTTAATAATAATAAATAGGGGCGTAACGGTACACATAAATCACGTTTGGTACATTTATGATCTACTTTAATCAAGAAAAAATAAATACAAATGTGCATATGACTTTGGAGTTGTTTTTATATTTCGACAGCCTAGTCTCCCAGTTGTACCTGAATGCAGCATGGGCAGCTGTTGGGAAAAACCCTTCTGATCAATGGGGATTCCTCCTACTTGTGTTTTATCCAAAATAAAGAGTTTGGGCTGATTGGATGCTACTGGTAGCCATGTGGACCTCAGCTGATTTTTCTCTAGTATCAGTGATGTTTATATTCAGCTTGACATAGTTTCAGGTGAGTCATTCAGTTCAGTGCAGAGCGTGTTATGGACCTTATTGCTATTATAAAATTCGTTCGCTGACAAAGTTCTGGTTCGGTCCATCTTTCTTTTTCTACTGTAGCTGCATGAGAAACCATGAATGTTCCCAAATAACAGAGTTTAGTGATAGCTGGGAGTCCTTTCTGTTCTGTTTTGGTGTCACTTTTTTAAGTTGCCCTGCAGAACGTTACGCTGTGCTCTGAGTTCTGCACATAAACATTCTGCATGTGTTCAGGTAGAAAACAGCTGGATTCGTTCAGCACACGTGGGTACCGAACCGACAGGGTCATACCGAAAAATACGAATACATGTATTGTTGCACGCCTAATAAAAATAGATTTAAGCAGTAATGCACTTTAAAATTTAAAATCTCAATGATTATTATAAAAACTTAAGAACATGAATGTATGAAAGCAGAGAAGGGACACAAAGATAAAATCAATTGTGGTTGTCAGAGGAGTTAAACAGTGTGTCAGTCTTCTATGTCTCCCTGGGATGTCTAGCCGTGAGTTCCAGGGACGAGGAGCAACAAAACCAAATTAATGGTCTCCCATAGTTACAAGTTTGGTCTAGGGAACGCAAAAAAGAACAGAAGCTTGATAGGGGAGGGAAGGAGTTGAAGAATAATTGGTAAGCAGGTTGTTGAGGTAGGGTGAGCGTGGCCTAAGGCAAGGCAATTTTATTTGTATAGCACACTTTCAACAACAATGTAATTCAAGGTGCTTTTCATGATTAGGGGATAAAAATAATAGCAATAAAACACAGACAAAGCATTTAAAGTAAAAACAGCAATAAATCAAGAAGCATACACAAAACATATGATACATGAAAACATTATTCAAAGACAGCTCTAAACATATGAGTTTAGCCGTGATTTAAAAGAACTCAGTGTTTCAGCAGCTTTGCAGTTGTCTGGAAGTTTGATTCCAGATTAGTTTGTCCCATAGATTCATTGGTGAGTAAGAAGACAGATTTTAAATTGTATTTTGGCAATGATGAGCGGCCAGTAAAGTTGGTGCAGTGGAGGTGTAATTTGATCGTACTTTTTAGTTTTTCTGAGTAATCTAGCTGCACTTCTCTGGGCATACTGCAGTTTCTGACATTTGTGGATTGAAATACCTGCAAAGAGTGAGTAATAGTTGTTGAGCTTGGTGGAAAATAATGCATGGACCATGTTTTTGGCAATGGGGGGGTGAGTAATTTTACTTATGGTGGAAAAATGAAGATTCACTGACATGAGAAATGTGAGTCTAAATTGAGAAGAGGTGTCAAACCTGACACCAAGGTTAGGTACAGCAGAAGACAGAGAGGGGTGTTTTGTCCAGAAAATGACATCCCTAATGAGGGATGACCGTACCTGATGCGAAGAACTGACCAGGAGAACCTCCGTTTTAGAGCTGCTGAGTTGAAGAAGATTTTCAGTCAACCATGCCTTTATTGCCTCAAGGCATGAAGTGAGGTCAGAGGTAGGTACTGGCAATGATATGGTAGATAAGGCAGATGGCGAGTGGGATGGGTGTTGATTTGGGTATCATTGGTGTCACAGTGGAAGGAGATTCTGTAGCAGCTGAACCTTGAGGGACCTAACAGGTTACAATAGGGGCATTTGAACGGAATAGTCCAATTGACACGTGTTCAGTCCTACCTGTAAGATGGCACCATAACCAGTCTACGGTGGTATCACAAAGTCCGATGGTGTGCCAAAAACAGTGGAGGATGTTTTTGTCAATGGTGTCAAATGCAGCAGAGAAGTCGAGGAGAATGAGAAGAGAGGGTTAGTCAGAAACCTTCAACAAATCGTTGGAGACCCTGAGCAGGGCCGTTTCGGTGGTGCAGGACTTCTGTTGCTCTGCGCTGCAGTTCCTATTGTCCCTTTTCCACAAGGGTCTATTCGGCCCGGGTCGACTCTGCCCCTATTTAGCGCATTTCCACTACCTTTGTCTGGATCAAGTTAACCCCTTTTGTCGGACTACCTCTGGGTCGGTCCGAAGCGGGCTGGGACGACCCAACATGCCCACCTATGGACTGATTGGTCCTGTAAAGTGATGTCAGTCTCACTCCTACCTAGGTAGTGGTAGCTACTGATTGGCCTGGTGGTGTGAATGTGAAGTCTCAGAATAGCAACGCATGGCTTCAAGCGAGTTCAAAACATTGCTGGGGGAAAACTAAAAAAAATGCGCGAATATTGAAGGACCACAACTCTCGTAGTGGGGCGGACCACAAGCCCTTGAAGGGCTTTGCAGAAATGGACGGCATTTATGGTGAAAGACTGGCGAGCAACTGGAGAGAGAGTGGGCTAGATATGGGCCAGCATCGGCATCTGTAATGTCGGAAAAAGGTGAGTGATGACTGATTTTTACTAAAACGTTGCTACGGTGAGCCCCCCCATGTCCTCGCCCACTGAGATGGCAATGGAAACACAACCAGGCGGTTCTGGGCCAGGCTGAACTGACACGCCTTGGCCAAGCCGACCCTAGTGGGAAACGGGCATATGTCCATGCACACATTGGTGTTAATTTTACAGTGAACAACTCTCAGCATGGGCCCCTCTTGTCTACAGCTAATAAGGCCCTTAGAAAGTGAGCTGTAGCTTTACCACTAACAGAGAGGGTAACAGTGTGGTTTGTGTTACTCTAGCATTTCTGCTGGGTATGACCACTTTTTTCCCTACATGCCTCATTAACCCTTTACAATCCATAAACCTGCTGTGTGTTAGCATGTTGTTCTGTTCGGATAAACTTGCTAGTGCATGTTAAGTCACAGACACTTCAGTAATTCACTTCTTCTGTTTTTAAGAAGTCTATTTGAACAACAGACCGACTTACTGCTCTGCATCTCTTTCCCTGACATGCTGTAGGATGAAGAGAACTGTTTTCTGGTGTTGAATGATGTTCTTGGATGTTTAGTGCTGTAAATGAGTACTTGCTAGTTTTGAAATCCCCATTATTTTGTGACAAAGGAAGCTGAAATAAAAAGCATTTGAAGAACTAATTCAAAGTAAAAGCAGGTGTTGCTAGAGAGAGGCACTCCACAGTAGTTGGGTTAAGCTGCCTAAAAAAGCTGTGTAAGTTCTTATTTCCTTTTGACGGCTCCAAACTCCCTAGCCTAATTAGCTGTGCTCAGTACACAATGCAGAGTTTAGGGCCTTGTTCTGCAATATTCCTCATAAGTGATGGGCCGGAACATTCTGCAGTGCTGTGTTTGGTTTTATAAGGAAAACCTCCTCTGTTCCTGTTGGGCTTTAGCTATTTGTCTAGTCGTTCACTGGATAAAAATTAGAACCCCAGATCCCTGCAGCGAGAGGATGGCATTTTGCGTCCCCTTTTCCCATTGGAGGGGAAGCTTTTTTGGAAAACAATGCAGTTGCAATAACGGTCCCTGCTGAGATGGAAAAAGTTTTTTACAAAACTTTGCAACCCTAGAACTTTTTGTCAGGGATGTGAACAACAAAAAAGTTCTAATTGTTTCTTAGTATTAGAGATGCTGATCAAAGAAAATATTGAACATTTTAGTCAAAAATTCCAGTTGTTTGGATACATCCCTGGAAGATGTGCAATGCCTTGTAAAACATGTATAGGTCTTAAAGGTTTTATTCTTAAGGGTTTATCAGTTTTTGTTTAACCACAAACTTCCATGCACTTTAATGGGATTAAATGATGTTAGACCAAAATAAACGTCTGGTGTGAAATGGGAGGCAAATTATACATGATACAAACCTGTATCTGTATCTGTATTTGTATCTATGAAAATCCTTTTCTCGTTTTGCCACAGATTCGTAACCGGATTTCGATCTGGACTTTAACTAGGCCATTCTGACACCTCCTTACCTGGCAATCTAAATCATTACACTCTAGCTTTGTCTGCATATTTATTGTGGTTGTCCTGCTGGAAGATGAACCTCCATCACAGCCTCAATCTCATGCCATGTACACACAGTAAAAAAAAAACCCAGCTCGTTAAAAAAAAAAACTGTCCACATCAAACCGCATGAGTGCATTGTTAAGCAAATTCATAGACATGCCAAACCAGTAGGGGGCAGTAGTTCCCCTCAGAGTAACTTTCCACTTTCTGTTTTTCTCCATTATTTATCCCCCAGTGCTCCTACCTAGTTCCAGTCCTGGGGTTCCGCTCTCCCTCTGCCAGCCCCGGGAGGGCCCCACACTGAAGCCCAAGTCTTCTTCATGCTTGGGGAGTGAGCAGGCCCTTCTTTTCACCTGACGAGGTGGGGTTTCCCTGGAAGGATCACGTTATTCCAGTCAGAGCCTCCCCATCCCTTCAGGCGCCCCGGCCGGCCAGGAGGAGGCAGTATACAGCCCCAGGACTAGTGCATGTTTTTGTGGGAGTAGCTCACATTAGCTGCCCAAGGGAACACGGGGAGAACATGCAAACTCAACACAGAAAGGCCCTTTTGTCAACCCCACCCAGGGTGTGGGTGCCGATGATGCGGGGGAACAAACACACCCTCAGCACCCACAGCGTCCCCGGCGGTAATCGAACCCAGGACCTTCTAGCTGTGAGGTGAGCTGCTCTACCAGCTGCGCCACCGTGCACCCCTACTTTCCACTTTCTGAATTGTGTAATAGAGCAGAAATTGAGGTGGTAAACACAAGCAAACAAAAAGCGCTTGGACAATCGATAATGCTCTGAGGGCAAAAATGCTGTTTTGGGAGCGTCGCTCCCCAAACCTCCGTAACTCTTCACGCTCCCGGTTAGTGAGATGTCTGGGTCTGAGATGATGCTCAGATGCTGAAAATATTTGGGTAACACAACCCCTGATTTCCATATAAATAAAATCTCCCCAAAGCATGATAGTCCCACCACCATGTTTTTTAGTGGACAAGGTGAGGACAGGGTGATGTGGAGCTCCAGTTTTCCACCACATATCAACTTTAGCATTTAGGCTAGAAACCTTTGTATGTAGGCCAGAGTGTTGGTCTCAAAAACTCTTTGTTATCTAATCATCTCTAAAGAACCTCTGAGGCCAGAAACAGAACAGCTGGATTTAAAATGAGAAATAACACACAGCTGGATTCTTAAACTATTACTCTACTTACTGCACTGCACTTTATTTAAGGGTATTAACATAAAGGGGCTGAATACATGCTTCACTCGCCATTTAGTTTCTGTATTTTAATACTGAGATTCTCTTAGAGCTCATCAGCCCTCTATAGGTGACTGTTCCCTTCACTAGCAGAGTGGAATAATTGGGATATCAGATTGAGACCAAAGGCTCATTGACCTGAAAATGCAGGTTATAGTGTTCTTGAAGCATTCATTTGTAAAACAATGAAAGTCTCAGCTTTTATCTTCCATTTGAAAAGCGACATGTCCTTCCACTCTCTTCCATCTATGTTATCAAGGGCCTAATAAGCAATGAACGATTTTTTTTATAAATTCCTAAAATCTCCTCCCTCCACACCTCATCTTTTATTGAACCTCTTGCCTTTTCCTGCAGCGTGTTTGTGCTCTTTTAGATTTGTTGCAAAGATGAAGGGATTTCCCTGCGAGCCCCGCCGTTTTAATTTCAAAACTGTCTATAAATCTTTTCTAATGGTTCAGTTTACCTTGGAAAAAGCCAGTAAACAACCGTAGCATAAGGATGGCTTTAACAAACTGACCTTTCCACAAGCAACTCACCACGTTGCTTTTAATTTTAAAGAGCAGACTAGGCTGAATTTCTCTGTGGATCCCGCAGCTATTCGCCTGTAAGACTTTATTAGCTGCAGCTGATCTCTTATGTGGAGTATCTTTTATATTAATTGTGTGGTGGTCAGCTTTACTGCCCATGGAAATCCTCATTGATCACCTTGCATTTCCGTCGGTGAGACAGAAGTAACGTCTTTCACAGACTCATTTGTTTGCAGAAGATGAGCTCCGGAAGAAAAGCAAAACAAAACATCAATATACTGCTCACTCGGCATCAGCGCTGGTCACGGAGCGAGGAAGAGGCGCATCTACAGGGATCCACGCTTTCATTATATCAGAGTCCATCTCAGACTCACGCTGCTGCGTCCTCAGAGATTCACAGTCCTGCTGCTGGCAGAAGGTGAGCACGAAGGCACCGCGGCTGCAGGGTCTGCATTTTACTGACGAGACATGTTTGTGGTTCTGCATTATGTATCAGAGGACTTCCAGCATACAAAGCATGAATTCTGGTTCAGGAAAGCATAAAGCATGTATATTCATACTCATGTCTTTGCATTCACTTCCTCTGAATGCAGCAGTTATTGCTTTACTTCCAGAATCAATGTCCCACTTAATGAGTTTGTTGGGGACCCATCAGATTTCCTCCTGCAGCTGACAGAGCATCAAGCATGTTAATCTGATCCAAACTCCTTTTCAGATTTCCTTTTATTAACATTTTTATGTTCCATCTGTTTATAGACATATAGACGTAGACCCTTTCCTAGTGTAATAGCGAGCAGACGAGATGGGTTTTGTTGTTGCGGTGTTTTTGCAGGTTTGACCATTTGTTGCTCTTTTAAATGTTTAAAACATCGGACCATACTGGCAGCTTCTCTTGGTTTATTTTGTTTTGGATTTGGTTACTAAATTATTTCCCGTTTTCTCCCGGTGAACAAGTTGATGTCTGCACTTTCTTTTCTGAACCTCCAGCTAAAGATGACTAAAACCACTGGTCGCCCCAAAAGCAGGCTTTGAGTTAAAATAAAGTGTCATTACTTTTAATATGTAAATGCAAATGAGACACCCAATAATACAAGGTGTGACCTCAACAAAGTCTTCAGTTGCCATGCAACAGTATGTTGATCTGATCGTGGCGCCTTCAGTGAGGACGGCTTTATTCTAAGCTGTGGCTAAATAATCATCAATGACAGAGGCAGAAAGTGTAAATCAAAAATGATGATCCCTTGTTACACATAAAAGCATGAAGGAACATCTCAAATACTTTGTCATCAGAAAGTGGATTTTTTTGTATGAGATTATTTTAAAATGTTTCAGCAAATAAAATCCCCAAAATACATTCCCTCAGACAATTTGACTCCTTATAAGCTAATAATAGTGATGTTTCACAACAGAGTTATTATGTTATGTCCTTGTTATGGTCCACACATTTATTGTCGATTAATATGGAGTTAAATCAGACCCATAATGTTTGTGTATTTGAAAGAAATATTTGACACTGAAAATATGTAAGCTGAAAACGAAAGTCAAGTTTTTATTGTGAACATTGAAAAGCAAAAAATTGGGTTCAAAATAAAATGAAATGGTATTGAAGGTTTATATTGATTGAAATTTCAATGGTATTTTTGTTTTGTACTTTTCTGAATAAACTGCAAGTCAAAATGTTCAGTATTATTTGTTTTCTTCAAGTTTAAGAATTTTTTTCCCCTTCAGTTTCAGATTTTATTATTTTAGATTCAGATCTTTCTAATTAAGGTCAAAAAAAGTTCTTTACAGTTTCAGATGTTTCTTCCAGCTTCAGATCCTTTTTCTACACTTTGATTCCTGTTTTTCAGTTTCAAACATTTGGCCCTGATGTGGCGTGGTGGGCGGGGCTACACAGAGAGGGGAGTGGAATGATGAGTGGCAGCAGAAGCAGGAGGCTCAGACACCAATTCTGAGCTCCACACTGCCAAACAGGACACGTTTAAAAAAAAAAAAAAAAAAAAAAAAAGGAAGCAGGAGGCTGAAGACGTTCATCATCATCATCCTTTATGTAGAAAGCACATTTCAACGGCGACAACGCCAACCAAAGTGCTGTACAAGACAATAAATCACCAAAGAGATACAGCAGCATAAAATAGATAAAACAAGTAAAAACTATAAAGACTAACAAACATGAAATCACAAGGGTTAAACCGGCTCAGCCGAGAAGGCCAGAGAATAAAATCATGTCTTTAGACGAACTTTAAAAGTGGGGAGGGAAGGGGCGACTTGGACCGTCAGGGGGAGTTGGTTCCAAAGCTTAGGAGCACAAACTGAAAAAGCCCGTTCGTTCGCCACGGGCCTTATAGCGGGCAGGAGGAACAAGCAGAAGGTGCTGTTCCCTCTATCATGTTGCCTTCAGGAAACGTGGGAATGAACATAATCTATCAAACACATCCTGCACTGTATTATTACATGATTGGTAGAGAATGCATCAAGCGTAACCAAGTAATTTTTTTATTATTACACAGTTTTGTGTTGTTTGTTTTAATCGCCAATTTTATCTTTAAAAAAGAAAAAACTCGTTTTAGCAACATTAAAGGGGAATAGTATAATTCAGCCTGTGTTGTTTCTATGCCCCATGGGACAGATATTCATTCAACACATCATACACGACTATCTTGTAATTTTTTTGTCTCCCTAGTATTTCAGCGGAACAGACACAAGACATCATTGCACGCCATCTTTCAGTGAGGTACAACCCGCCCGCTACAATGCACGCTAGTTTGGGGACATGCGGAATGTCCACTTCTGACGCAGTGGTTGGGAAAACTGCTCATAATTGATCACTCTAACAGCATAATTGTACACAGTAGTGACTGAAACAGCTTTAATAACTGAGCTTTAGTGGTTACGCTTCATGTATTCTCTACCAATCATGTAATAATACAGTGCAGGAGGTGTTTGATAGATTATGTTTATTCCCAAGTTTCCTGAAGGCAACATGATAGAGGGAACGTCTTCAGCCTCCTGCTTCTGCCGCCACTCATGATTCCCCGCCCCTCTCTGTGTAGCCCCGCCCACCACGCCACATCAGGGCCAAACGTTTGAAACTGAAAAACAGGAATCTGAAAGTGTAGAAGAAGGATCTGAAGCTGGAAGAAACATCTGAAACTGTGAAGAACCTATATAACCTTAATTAGAAAGATTTGAATCTGAAAAAATAAAATCTGAAACTGAAGAAAAAAAATTCTTGAACTTGAAAAAAATATATAAAACTGAACATTTTGAATTAAAGTTTATTCAGAAAATTACAAAATAAAAATACCATTGAAATTTCTATTAATATAAACCTTCAATACCATTTCATTTTATTTTGAACCCATTTCTTTGTTTTTCAATGTTCACAATAAAAACTTGACTTTCGTTTTCAGCTTACATATTTTCCGTTTAAAATATTTCTTTCAAATACACAAACATTATGGCCCTGATTTAGCTCCATAGATTAACATATCCAAATATATTCATTGAAAATTTAGTGTAGGGAAAAAGTGTGGTAGAAAAAGCTGCACAAGCAAAACGGATTGGTTAATCATTGAGGGGAATAGGATGCACAGCTAACTGGAAACAATTTATAAGACATAGGTCCAAGGTGAAGTTTCCACCATCAGTGATGATTTCAGGAGCCAAGTCAGCTCCTGGTTCTGGTCCACTGGGTTCTATCAGGTCCAAAGTCAGAGCAACCATCTACCAGGGCATCTTAGAGCTCTTCATGCCTCCTTCTGCTGTCCAGCTTCATGGAGATGCTGATTTCATTTTCCAGCAGGACATTAGTACCAAATATAAATCATAAACCATAAATCCTGATGAACCCAGTCAGTTAGGTAGATTACACAATCAAATGCCCCATTTTGCTGCTCAAGTAAACTTTGGATTATGTTCAAGAAAAACCATTATACAAAATGAAAATGTAAAAGATATTGTGTTGAACTGTTGTAGTCTGATGGTGTTGATTCAAGCTGTTACTGTATCTCCCAGAACAGCAGTCTACTTCTGACCTCCGCTAAGACATACTTCACAGTAGGCCTGCACCATATTTGGAATTGTAACTGTGAAATTATTGTTTCCAAATCCCTCTGTGTTAAGTTTAAAAAACTCTTTGCACATTTGTTTTATTCTGAACAAGAGATCAGGTCACAAAACGGATATAATATTTTTGTTTGTTTAAACGAGGTCCCTCTCTTGGTTTGACTCAACACACGGCAGAGAAGGGAGACGATTAAAACGTGTTTTAAACCAGACAATGAGGTGAAAACCAAATGACAATGAGCGGTTGGAACATATGGTGAGGTAAACTGTGTCTGCCCCTGTCAGATAGTTATGGATGCATTTGTATTATGATGTAGGATAGTTCGCTCACTTTTCTTAAAATTGCACAGAGAAAGGAATTTCTTATACTCCATGCAGAGGTGGCCCCAGATATTTGTTTTTGTCCGTCGTTTTGACCAACAGGGTCAAAAAATATCCAGACATAATCACAACTGGGTGAGCATTTCAGGAAGTTGTGAGACTGAGCATTCAGGCCACAGCAAGTGAACTGTTTAGTTTTTTAGATGTAGTTCTCTGGTCCGCTCATTCCGATTCATTATTTAAAATGAATTAAAAAATGAATACCATTGAACGTGTCAGAATTTTTTCTTTAAATGACGACAGCAAAAATATCTAGTGCGTTCTCTGACTTTAGATCACTAGCTGGGGTGGAAGACACTTTTTTACTTTGAAAACAACGAATTAGACCAACGAGGAAGACATTTAGACCGGTCTTCATAGCAGAGATGTCCCAGATACCATGCCGGCGCGCGAACACGCTGCGACTCGGACCTCCCAGCTATTCATCATTTAATGCTGCTTGTTATTTATGAACTATCTATTTTAAAATGTGTATCTTTTATGTGTGGAAATCTGTGCCTGTAAGCTGAGAGCTTAGAGATGATGATGTGCTTCTAAATGTTCTCAGTGAAACGGGTTAGAGGTTTTAATCAGGTGATTTAACGAAGTGAATAGGAGCAGCCTTCTTTGTTCATACCATCAGAAGTTTTGTTGATTGATATTCAGTGTACATGTTTCATTTGTGGATTTTCTATCAACCATCTCAGGCCGGTCCGATACATCTGCCCAGTGGCCGTGAAATGCAAATGTTTGTAAGTCAACACCTCTGATGTTGATATAGGCTTTATCAGGCTGACATGTAGATAGAAGTGCTTTTGAAGTTGCTCCTATCACATTGACCATGGCAACATAAGATGGAGCAGAACGATTATCGCTGTTGCATCATGTTGGTGAGAAGTGCTCTCTAAACACTCTTTGCTTACATCTAGCTGATGTGACCTACTTGAGGATATAGTGCACAGCACTTGATTAGATGCTTGTGGGATCTAAACATTTCCTGGAAAAGAAGTCCATCCTGTGCAGATTGAGAAAAAAAATGGGAAAAGTAGAGAGAAAGGAGCTCATTTATTCCAATAGTGGCCAGTGGCTGTATGATGTGCTGTGATTTATGAAGGAACACAGTCTGGTACAAACTCTTCCTACTTCTTGTGATTTTTTTTATTTTTATTGACCTTTACAGAATTGGATTCTTGTGGGGGGGTTTTTCTGGGTGCAACAATTTAGAGATGAAGTCAGGCAGCAAACAAGTCATATGAGTAAATAAGAAAAACAACCTCTTTCTAATTTCACCTGATGGAATCCTAATTTTCTTCTCAGTTCAGTCTCTAAAACTCTAATCATATTAAACTAATCTTTTACTAAGTTTTCTAAAGGCTTTGGAGAAAATCAGTAGATGCTATAGAGCATAATCCTCCTAAAGCGCGGGTCACTGATTTGATATTAAATCCAGGCGCAGCGAGTTGCTGTTTTCATTGCCGCCGTGTGTGCGACTATCGGCTTCACCGACTACACGCCGCTGTCTTAGCAGGACTTTATGTATTATCTACATCTCCGTGCAATCTTCCCCTCTGCAGTTTGTTCCATTACACTGGAAATGAAGAGTAGGAGGGGTCAAATAAACAATTTTAGACGGTAAATTTCATTATGTGCGGCCCAAGGAGAACGCTTCGTTTCGTCAATTAACTGCAGCCTGCAGCTACAGATGGAATCTTTTATTTTTCACTGCTGTGATTAGAAAGTAGCAGAACATCATTTACTATCAGCAAACCTTTGCTTTGCTCTGAGATTCATTTGTTTTTTTAGATTTCCTTCGGCCTGCTGCTCAAAGTCCAAAGACTAATCTAAGGAAAAGAAAAACTGTTTCTGTTCTTGTTCTCTGGCTTGTGCCGCGTCTGTCTTATTTGCTCAGCAGCGTCTCCCTCGCCACCGACGCCGTTCCTCTGTGTGTTTATGTGCTGTAAGGTTTCTCTGTTGTGCTTTGTTCAACAATGTTTTGTTGGTATTGGATCTCATTTTGCTTTCAGCATTTTCAGTTCTGCTTCTGGTTCAGATATTTCTATATGAGAACTTGGATGCTGAAATTACAATTCGATGCAAAATAACAACTCATGTCACGCAGTGTTTATCTGCCACATTCAGTCAGTGTAAATAAATCAAATAATCTCTCATTCATTTTATTAAGGTGATGCAAACTCATGTTTTACAATCAGCATAGGGCAACAGATTGTGGGCATTTTTCTAGAAACTCTGGAAGCATGTCTGGACCTCAGATTCATCATTCTGGGACCTTCTTATTCATCGTTCAGCCAGTAGTCATCACATTTAAACCAGACAGGAGAGCTGGAGAGTCGTACTTGAAAATCTATTTAGGAAAAATCCAGCTTGTTGCCTAGAAGTCATTTAGTTTGCGCTGCTGAGTGCGAAGGTGTCTAGTTTGAGGCAGAAGCTTGTTTCTTCGTTGGTACTGGTGATGTGAAACTGGCTTCACTGTGGACAGTGACACTGGTGTCCAATTAGTTTCCAATACAAGGCAGGCTTGAGCCTCGCCGGTTCAATAACCAGATATATTTGATATGAGGTGAACTGGTTGGACATTTGGGCTGAACTCAGAGTTTGTGTATTTTGGTTTGTGGAATAGATCAAAGGGCAATTAACCTAACAGTCATGTTTCTGGACTGTGGGAGGAAGCTGGAGAACCTGAAGAGAACCCAGAACAGGCTTAGATTTGAACCTAGGACCATCTTGCTGCAAGGAAACCAATGCTACCAACTGCTCCACCATGCAGCCCTTTTCTATTTATGTACGAAACAAATCAATAGGCAAGGCAAGGCAATTTTATTTGTATAGCACACTTTCAACAGCAGGGTAATTCAAGGTGCTTTACATGATTTGGTGGATGTAAAAAAAACACATAAAAGAAACACACATTACACATGATACACAATAAAGCAAGAGAAAAATAAAAAAAACAAGAGAGCATGAACACATTTCATACATATAACATCAAGCATTTACTCAAAGGCAATTCTAAACAGATGGGTTTTAGTCTCGATTTAAAGCAGTTCAGAGTTTCAGCAGCTCTACACTCGTCAGGAAGTTTGTTCCAGATAAGGGGAGCATAGAAACTGAAAGCTGCTTCTCCATGTTTAGTTCTGAGTCTAGGGATGTTGAGTAGGCTAGAGTTGGAGGACCTGAGTGGTCTTGGTGGTTGGTACCATGACAACAGGTCTTCAACATATTTTGGTGCTAAGCCATGTAATGATTTATAAACTAGTAAAAGTATTTTAAAGTCTATTCTCTGAGCTACAGGGAGCCAGTGTAAGGACTTTAGAACTGGGGTGATGTGCTCTACTTTCCTGGTTCTAGTGAGGAACACGAGCAGCAGCGTTCTGGATCAGCTGCAGCTGTCTGATTGACATTTTAGGCAGACCTGTGAAGATGCTGTTGCAGTAATCAATCCGACTAAAGATAAACGCATGGATGAGTTTTTCTAGGTCCTGTGGTGACATCAGTCCTTTAATCCTAGAAATGTTCTTCAGGTGATAGAACGCTGACCTTGTTATTGCCTTTATGTGACCCTGGAGGTTCAGGTCTGAGTCCATTACTACACCTAGGTTAAACTAAATAAATAAACTAAAAGTTAACTTTTTCAACAGGTCGAAAATCCACAAAACTCATTTAAACTTGTCTTGGAAAGCAAACCCCTTAACCTCTGACCTCAAGCCTGTGACCTCAAGCCTGCTGGAAATCAGTGAGCTACACAAAAAAGAGGTCCATGCCAGAAAACTAAGAAATTGCAATGTGAAGCGTCCGGGATGAGAATCAGCTCCTCCAAATCTGAGACCATACTCTGGAGCCGGAAAATGGTAGAGTGCCTTCTCTGGGTCAGGAATGAGGTCCTGCCCGCAGTGGAGGAGTTTAAGTATCTGGTGGTTTTGTTCACGAATGATGGGAAAACGGAGCCGGCGCTGTCGTTCGGAAGAGGGAGCTAAGCCGAAAGGTGAATCTCTTGATTCTTTACCAGTGGATCTACATTCCTACCCTCATCTATGGTCACCAGTTCTGGGACATGAACAAGATCACGGATACCAGCGGCTGAAATGAGTTTCCTCCTCAGGGTGTCTGGGCTCTTCCTTAGAGCTAGGGGGAGAAGCTCGGTGATCCGGGAGGGGCTCAGAGTAGAGCTGCTGCTCCTCCACATCAAGAGGAGCCGGTGGAGGTGGCTTGGGCATCTGGTCAAGATGGACGCCTCCCTGGTGAGGTGTTCCAGACACTTCCCACTGAGAGGAGACCCAGGACACGCTGGGGGGACAATGTTTCTCTGCTGGCCTGGTAACGCCTTGGGGTTCCCCCAGAGGATCTGGACCAGGTGGCTGGAGAGAGGAAAGTCTGGGTCTCCCTGCTTCAGCACCTGGCCCTGGAAAACAATGGATGGATAGACCGTTTCTGAGGGCATATTCATAGTTTTGGTCATGTGTAGTTTGAGAAGATGGTTAGACAGGTTAAGAAGGGTTAAAATTAAGTATGGAAAGTCTAAAATTGAAATGAAATTAATGCCTTTGATGAAAGCATGGGAACTTCTCACTGGAACAGTTTTCTCATAGTGGTTCTACCTGCTCAAGCAGAACAAGCTGCAGGGTTTTCTAACCCTGTTTGTGGTCCATGGTGAAGATCATAGCTGTATCATCATAGTAGCTTTTTAATCAGAGTGAAGGTGATCAACTTGACTCCTTCATTTCTGCATGAAAATCTACTGTCGCCCGATGTGGAGATGTAATATTATGAGCTCTCGACACATTTTATAGACCAAACTATTAATGATGTAAAATAATTGGTTAATTCATTAATATTATGGGAAAAACGTGTCCAACAGTGCTGACCCAAACAGAAATCTGCATTATAAACTGCACAGGTGTGGTTCGAATAATAAATCACCATGTTGACCAATCATTAAAGCTTCATCCATCCAGAATTTCTGATGCTTTCCAACCAAGAAGCGGCTCGTATGCGGTTTTTGTTCTGTATCTGGATGCAAACCGCTGAAAGCTTCTGCTCTGGGTCTCAGAGAGGCTGGAGCCAGGAGAGGAGACCGGCGCTTAGGATAGAAATGTGGAGGGAAGCTAAACATTTACATGGGCGTCCCGTTTCTCCGCCAGATCTACTAGCCGTCATCCGTTCGGCGAATCTCCATGTCCCTCTTTGATGTGCACCACATTATTGTTTAAATACTGCAGACATTACGGTGAGGGAGCGCCGTGAACCTGCGCTGAATCTGAGATGACAAACATCAGCAGCATATTTGTTACAGTTATTATCATCTTCACCCCTGGGTGACTTTTTCCGCTTGCAGTTGTTAGTCAGGTTCTGCCTGACTGATTATATATAACGGGCAAAAATGTATAAATCTGCGATATAATTGTCTCCACTTTCACTAACAGCCAGATGTGGAGTGAGGTTCAGTTTGAAATATATCCTGCTGTTGTTGAAAAACATGTGTTCCCTTTGAAAAATTGATTTCTACTGTGTTCTTCACCAGGGTTTACACTGGTGTTATTTCTGTGAGCATTCTTCATTTCTATGGCTCAGATAAAGAGAAAGGTTTCATCCTGAAGGAGTTCTTTGCTGCAACAATCTATTCGCTTCATAGCTGCGGGTTCAGGTTTAAAGTGCTGATTTCAAATATGCTGAACTAATGAACAGTAAATATTCAGCTGCTTTGAGTTGACATGTGTGGAAATGAACGCAACTTTATTTTCCTTTACATAGAAACATCTGTATATCTTTCAATAAAATCAACATTTGGTTCATTTTCTTCATTCTTAAAGGATGTTTGCTGATTTATTGATATATTAATTGATTTTTTTAACATGTTAATAAATACATATATAAACAAGATTGGGGTTTAAAAATTATTCAAATGATAATTCTTTGATTACCCCTGAAGTCCAAATTTTTAGGTTTACAAATCTATAAATATTCGTCTGACATAATCAACCAACAGAAATCAAAATCTAAATATTGATGTATATTAATACACAAAATAAATGTAAATTTACCTCACCTACAATGACATCATAATAACTAATTAACATCCCATTAAATCCTTGTATCTTGTAAACAGAAATCTATATTTTTAACACAGCAGCCGCACATGTGTTTGGTGTTATTCCAGCACAAAATCTGAATTACTGGCTGATACTGTACCATTTTTTTCAAGATCAAGATTATTTTAAGATTTTTGCACAAGGATTTTACTATAACATTTGTATTCTGGATAAGAGTTTTCAGTAAACATCCATCAGTCTATCGTCCGTACCTGTGAGAGGTGGGGTGCACCCTGGACAGGTCTCCAGTCCGTCAGAAGGCAACGCAGAGACACACAGGACAGACAGCCACGCTCACACTCACAGAGACCAATTAAGCTGACAGTCATGTTTTCAGTCTGTGGGAGGTAGCCTGAGTGCCCTGAGGGAACCCATGCACGCACATGCAGAACATGCAAACTCCAAGCAGAAAGACCCCAGGCCAGGATTCGAACTCAGGACCTTTTTGCTGCAAAGCAAGTACTGATCCAGGTTCTGGTTCTGGTGGAGGTTTCTTCCTGTTAAAGGGGAGTTTTCCTCTCCACTGTCACTACATCCTTGCTCAGTATGAGGGATTGCTGAGGTTGGAGTCAGCATGAATGGGACACAACCTCAAGTCAATGACTAGATGGAGGGATTCCTTAAATAGGAAACGAACTAAAACTTTAAACTAATTGGATTGTTTGTATTGAAATTAAATTTTTTTTGTCAAGTGCCTTGAGATGACATCTGTCGTGAATCGGCGCTATATAAATAAACTGAATTGAATAAACCTAAACATGCTTTGCATAAATAATGTCTCTGTAATGTCATTTTTGCAAAAGTCTAGAAGTCCGAAGGTTTTAGATTGTTTTTCCTGATTTACGATCTTTGAGTTCTGACTACAGCACATGAAGGATTCTAGGTGATGTTGGGGTGGGTGACTGGTGATTAATTGGCCCCCCAGATCAAATTCTGCTTTGTGCCCCATAAAACCTTGGATCATTTATCGTTTTTAATCTTTTTTATGATATTCTTCTAAATTGGGTTTTGATGAAACTGATGATGGGTGTAGGAGACTCAGAAGTATTTAAAGCAGTTTGACGTCTTCGGCGTCCTTTTTTTCTGTGAGATTCTGCAGGCAGTCTGGAGCAGAAATGCACCCTGACAGTGGGATAATTGAATTGACCACCTTTACCACCCACTGCTACCCGCCTTTGCTTCACACCTCCTCTGTGTCGGTGGAGCGGATAGTGATTTCTTTGAGCTTTAGAGAGAAAATAGTAAGATGGGAGTGTATTGATCATTCTTCTTGAAAGCAGAGCTTCACAGATCAGTGAGTTTCCCAAGCAGGCAACATTTTGCACAAGGAGGGATGCTCTTCACATCCAGACACTGGTTATCTGTCACTGAGAGAGCAGGAGCCGCTAAGAGGCTTTACTTTATCGTTGTCCGGAATATAAATCACCTTTTATGCATCCACAGCCATGTGAATAAACAAATCTGGGAGATATCTGCAAACCAACCTCCTTGTTCTCTTCTTCCTGCTTCATCGCTCCAGCTGGAGCAGGTAAAATGCAACATTATAAAAGGTCAAAGGGTTAAAATCAATGAGCAACTCTGGCAAGCAGGTTTTTCTAGTTTTCTGTAGCATAAAACAATTATGCAAAGAGTGTTATTAATATCAGATTACAGAGGTTCAGTACAGACCTATATCAGATCTGCAGAATCAACTTTGACTTAATTTGCATTTCATTTTTAAATAATTAAAAAAATAAGTTTAAGGTCTAAATTGTGAAAAGGTTTAGATGCTTTACAGGATTCTTAAATATTTAAATCTAGCTTAAAGTGCACAAAAGTAAACCTCAGGTTCCGCGCTGTCATTATTTATTTAACAAAAATGAAGCAAAAATGGAATGACTAGAGTAAAGAAACACACAAATGCTTCTAGTCAGCTGTCCTTAACTTTCAACAAGCAGCAGCAATCTTCTCAGTTTGCTGATGTGGTGCATGTTAACACGATGTCAGGCAGGAAAGACAACAGCATTGACTTTATAGAAGCAACAGTTGCTGCTAAGGAGAGCAGACAGTATTATCACGCACACACACACACACACACACCCACACACACACATACACACACCCGCACGTCTTGCTATCCTTGTGTTGACATTGTATTG
Source organism: Valencia hispanica (assembly GCA_963556495.2). Classification (NCBI taxonomy): domain Eukaryota; kingdom Metazoa; phylum Chordata; class Actinopteri; order Cyprinodontiformes; family Valenciidae; genus Valencia; species Valencia hispanica. Next base: position 4,029,689 of record OY747706.1, read on the forward strand.
ACTTCCATTGATTTTACTATGCCTAACCCAGACACTTTCCCTAAACCTAACCATTACTGACACACGCCTAACCCTAACCTTAACCTAAACCTAATTCACACCATACCTCTAAACCTAACTAGTAGAGTTTAATAGCTAGTTAAACATTGTGGGGACCAGGCAAAATGTCCTCACAACTACAAATGTCCTCACAAGGGTGGTGGCCTGTCAAAGGTTGGTCCTCACAAGTATAGCTATACATATACACCCACACACACCCACCCACCCACACACACACACACACACACACACACACACACACACACACAACACGTTTCTATACCAGTTTCTTCCCTGCCATGTTTAGACTGACGTCACAAACTACATAAAAACAACGAACTAAAATAGAAACACCTTACCTCATCACCTGGTGCAATATTTTGTAACCTTCATAATAAGCAATACGATCTTGCATCTTAGTAAATATTGTCTTATTTATTTATATACAGTAAATAAATATGTATATAACTTATTATGTATTCACTTTTATTCATCTTACGTTTTAGTCATTTATACATGCAAAGTCACATTTGATTGACTTGTTTGTGTATTTTGTTGTTGATTCTGACTCTTAAGTTCTGCACAAGTATTCCTGTGTACTGTACTTAAACCAGGTTATAGGTACAAATGGCAAATAAAGTTCTGTCTGTCTATCTGATTGTTGCTCCCCTTCAGACTCTCAGTTAGCGTGGTGAATGTTAGCGTTCATGACAGTACAATTAAAACAAGACGGAACCTGGAAGGTTTGATCAGGAGGGTCATTTTATTAGTTTTAATAGTTGGATCTGAGTAAAGCGCAGGAGTTATGGAACAATGGCTTTTGGAATACATAGAATAGAGTTGTTTTTTAAGGTTTTTCCTCTGCACTAGTGGCTATTATTCATTAGTAGCTGGAGATGAAGAAGGGCAGCGAGAGAAGAGAGAGGACGTGCAGCAAACGGCCCGGGGCCGGGAGTCAAACGGGGGACAACTACATTCTGCATATGGTGCATATGGCTCTACCACTGAGCCGTGCCGCGCCCTTATTAAAGCTAGAGTCTAAGTTTTGAAAACCATCTTTTCTCTTAATGAGAGGCTGATCTGGCAGAATGAAAGGGAAAGTCTTTATTCACAACCTTTTAAATAAGAAGCACCCAGCTGCACTTTAGCAGCTGTTTATTTTTATTTTTTTCACATTGCTAAACTTTGCAACATACAATGGGTTCCAGCCCTAATTTTTCATATGTGCGCAGCTTGGCATGTCGCCACTTCCTTCAGGGCAGAACGTGGAACCAAATGCAGTGATGTGTCAAGCCCAGCTCCTCACACTGCCTGCAAACACAGGGATCTATGTGTGTGTGTGTGTGTGTGTGTGTGTGGCTCTCTTTATGTGCATATCCATCTGTATATTTTTAAATATGACCTTCCTTTATAGGCGATCAAGCAGAGCAGCTTCAGTGCAGGGCTTTCCCTCGCAGCCCGTTTCCAGCGGCGACGCGTTGACTTCAACACCACGCGACCTCCTGTGGCGCGTCCTCATCCAATTAGAGCCCAGCTCCATGCAGCTGTGACTGGCAAGGAAGGAAATAGAGTCTCGACATGCTGACACAGATTGGCTAAATGTTTTTCAGATTTACACTAATTCTGGTGGAGTGTCACTGTGTGTGTAAATAAACTTGTCTTGACTGGAAACATTTAAATTCTCTATCATTAATAGTGCTGCATGCTTAATTATGAGCAATTATCACTTTAAGGATGATTTCTTAATTTTACTTGGAGTTAACAGTCATGCTGTTTTTGATGTGAGGATGAGTGTGTTTTATGAAGCCAGTTGGGCGCTTGAAGCGAGCTGTTCCAGGGTAAAATGCAGAGTAGCTGTCCTAGATCTCGTTTTATTGTCATTAGGTTTAATAAATGCAAAATGAGAATGTTAGCCGCTCGTTGATCTGTCAGCTCTAATTCTCATTCACATCTTCATGTTAGTTTACCGATTATTTACTTCATGGTATTTTGTACCAGATGCATTGTTGTGGAACTGTTAGTATGAAAGCAACTAGTAACGGGTAAAACCCCTAAGTTATGAGGAAATCCTACACATTAGCCCACTACAACAGTAGTGGCTCACTGAATTATTATCTGATGCTAGTAGACTGGTGGTTTGGAGCCCTATGAGTGGTTGAAATATCACTAAGCTGACCTAAAAAAAGGTTTAACCCTGTGAAGATGTATACGTAATTACTGTATGTAAGCAGATTTTATGTTACTTTCTTACATTAAAGATGCAACCAATGGTTTTGTTTGAAAGAAATGTCAAGAAAAGTAGAAGTGAAACGCTACATAAAATTTAAGAGACCAAGCAGGATCCTGGGTTCACTAGAGCGAGACGGGATGAGATTTTCGGAGCGATTTAGATCCTGTTTACTCAACGCCAGGACAGTGACCCCTGCTCCCCATTGGACATGTTACGTCTGCGAACCGTAATATGCAGCTGATAGCTGCCGTTATAGTCCATGAGTCTGTTTCCACCGGGGGCGGGGCAATTTTTTACGCGCTACGCTTCCTGAACACATTAAGCTCAGCAGTTTAGGTCGGGCCAGACAGAAAATCAGACACGGGAGCAGTGTAAAGCATCCAGGAAATTAGAAAATGAAAGATTTCCGATTGCTTAACTAAGAGAGAAACTAAACAAAATTTAATAACCGGTGACACCAGGTTTGGAAAATTACCCAAGTTATCTGATACCAGTGATCATTTTTACAAGCACAATATGGAAAGAAGAAGGCATGGACAGAAATATCTGCAGTTTTGGGAGTTGATGGTGAGTTTATGATACCTATTAACACAGAAAGTTTTCTGCATACTACCCTTTCAGTAATGCAAGTTTAATTCTTGTGTGATTTTGTGATCTTCCGGGATGGAAACGCATTCACAGGTGATACGCGTCTGAAACGCTCCCAGTAGAAATGGGCGTGGAAAATGCATCTATTACATCACGTGCTGCTTACATGTCATGTGGAAAGCGGGGGTGAAACCAAGGGACAAACTCCGCCGGCCAAATGTGAAGCCAATGCAGAAGTGATAAAAATTGCACTTCCCCCTTCATCCCCTAGGGGCTGGCTCCAGAAAGGAGCAAGTTCCCATTGACCTCCATGTTAAAAATGCCAACCTCACAGCTGAAATAAACATGTTTTAGGTTTAATAGGTCAGGTTTACTGTCATAACAACTCTGAGGGGGGTGATTTAAAAAAAAAGTTTTAACCTGAAGACGGCGCCACACTGACGGTTTTTGGTAAAAAATTTATATTTTTACTAAAATACCAAACATAATTATCAGACATGTAGACAGCACTATTAAACACTCATTTATACAGATCATCAGCTGGTAGCTTGGCTCACCTCACAGCTAGAAGGTGCTGGGTTCAATTACCGCCGGGGACGCTGTGGCTGCTGAGGGTGTGTTTGTTCCCCCGCATCATCGGCACCCACAGCCTGGGTGGCGATGACGAAAGGGCCTTTCTGTGTGGAGTTTGCATGTTCCTGCTCCTGGCCGGCCGGGGTGCCTGAAGGGATGGGGAGGATCTGGATGGAATAACGTGATCCTTCCACGTGCTACGTCCAGCCAGGGAAACCCCACCCTATCAGGTGAAAAGAAGGGCCTGCTCACTCCCCAAGCATGAAGGAGGCTTGGGTTTCAGTGCACCCAGGGCTGGCAGAAGGAGAGCGGAACCGCAGGACATTAATAATGGGAGAAAACCGTGGGATAAAAAAATATTTTTTTTTAAAAAGAGGCGACATTCAATTTATATAGATTTTCGCAGCTTTTATTTGGATAATCCACTTCCTCTTCTTGGCAAGCAAATGTGCTTATTAGCAAAATAGCTCCGAGCTAAATCTTTAGCTGGAAGCTAAATATTTATTTCAAACTAAATATTTAAGTTGCTAACCGTTTAGTTCAAAGTTAAATATTTAATTCGTTGACTAAATATTCAGCTTGTAAACTGTTACAGCGATAGTTCAAGGTTATCTTAATTAATTGATTAATTACATATTAGTAAAGGCATCACACCTAGTCTGATCTAACTGCACTGAGGAATGTTTTGGGTAACCTTGTAATAGAGACCTAACTTTGGGAGACTGAAGGCAGAAGCTTCTTACAGAAGACAAACATGATCTGGGGTGCGAGAGAGTTCGATTGTATTCCCAGACGCCCTCATGTACAAGGCTGGCCGTAATAAAATATAAGAAAACGCCAATCCAGACTTCAGCCTCATCCTTATGGAAGGAAGAAGATATTTTCCTTCCATGACATAATGCCGCCCAACATAAGTATTTAGTTTGGAGCTAATTATTTAATTTTTAAACTAAATATTTAGTTTAAAACTGTGACATTTATAAATGAATAAATAACATAGACCCCCATTTATTTATCTTATGACAGGCTAAATAACCTAAATGATTGCTGTTAACTTTTAACTGTGTAACTTTACAGACGGCGCCCCGTATATCAGGGTGGCAGTTGATTACACTCACTGGAATTACTCTCCTGAACACAAGGTGTCACTAGTGAGAAAATAACTTGACTGTACAACAGAAATGACATCAGATGAAAGGTTACACTGCTCAGACAGAAAAATAAACGTAACATTTAAATGTACATTTTTGCAGGAGTTTTTAATGACATTGTTCAGAACAATGCTGGTGCTGATTTTAATAGCCTTGTTTACCTTTGATACTGTATTATCCTCTGATCCTAATATGGAGTCCTTGTAATATATTAGCAATTAAAGAGTTAACAATAAAGTGATTTCTGTTTAATTCCTCCTTCCTTATTCTTTCCCCTTCTATTCCTGAGTTTAATATTCTGCCCTATTTTTATATTTTTCCATCAGCTGCGTTATGGGAATCTAAATTTCATGCCAGCTCAATGACAACTTTCAGGAACCAAAGGAACATTGGGAGGCTTTGTACCAGAAAATTGTTGAAAAGGGCATATTTAGATGTCACTTTTCCTTGTTTTGATGTTCAGTCAGTCTAATAGCAGCACAGAGAGGAAATGTAGTAGAAAGCCGTTGCTGCCTGTAGTGGTTCGCTAACACCTAGCAGCTGAATGTGGTGGATCTGAGGCTTGGAAACATTGTTGGCTAACAGCGAGTGATTAGTTGTCAAGTTCTAATGTCCTGTTGTACGTATTAGTGTCTGTAGGATCACAGACTGGCTGGCTCTCAATCCCAACCTCCTTTCATATCCATTATAGGTTAAACTGTAAATCTAATCTTAATGTGTTTTACACCTCTGAAAACACCATAAATACTAACAAAAATCATTTAAAACATGTTGATTAATTGTGAAATGTTGCCTCAGCCCTAAAGGCATGACTGACTCACTTTTGTCAATGATCCTCTCTCCAATGGGTCATGCTGTGCTTGGAAAACACCAATATGCTAACTCAATCAAGAGGAAAATTAGGTGTGCAAAACAGCGCTAAATGAAGTATTTCAGTCCTTTAACTACTTGAATCCAGATGGATTTACAGGGCTTATGACTAATAGTCGAGGTGGTTGTGATGTATTTCAATATTCATGTCTCAGTGACTTTGATTATTTTTAAGGCTTTCAAAAATACCTACAGTGAGAGGTTGTGTTGTATGTGCTATCAAAGTGAAATGAATAATTACATTCATAATTGCAATAAGATGCATTGGTAGAAAGAAAAAAGATAAGATTATTTTTTATAGTTTAAGTAAATATACATAAAGGATGGTGTGTGTGTGTGTGTGTGTGTGTGGGAAAGAGATAAATGATGTGTCTTAACAAAAAGGTCAAAACAAAGTGCATGTAAAGTGGGAGTTGATTCAAAGCATGCATGTGTGACTGGAGTCGTTAAATAACGCTGGAGATCAGGAGGATTGAGTCGGACATTGAGTCCGAGTGGACCATGTTCCGGGCCTCCATTGTCGAGGCGGCTGACCGAAGCTGTGGCCACAAGGTGGTCGGTGCCAGTCGCTGGAGCAGTTCGCAGCCAAGTGTGAAGCGGCTGGGATGAGAATCAGCACCTCCAAATCTGAGGCCATGGTCTTGAGCCGGAAAAGGGTGGGGTGCCTTCTCCGGGTCGGGGATGAGCTCCTTCCCCAAGTGGAGGAGTTTAAGTATCTGGGAGTCTTGTTCACGAATGAGGGAAAAATGGAGCGGGAGATCGATAGACGGATTGGTAGGGCGTCTGCAGTCATGCAGGGGCTGTACCGGTCTGTTGTGGTGAAGAGAGAGCTGAGCCGAAAGGTGAAGCTCTCGATTTACCGATCGATCTACATTCCTACCCTCATCTATGGTCACGAACTCTGGGTGGTGACCGAAAGAACGAGATCACGGATACAAGCGGCTGAAATGAGTTCCCTCCGCAGAGTGTCTGGGCTCTCCCTTAGAGATAGGGTGAGAAGCTCAGTCATCCGGAGGGGGCTCAGAGTAGAGCCGCTGCTCCTACACATCGAGAGGAGTCAGTTGAGGTGGCTCGGGCATCTAGTAAGGATGCCTCCTGGACGCCTCCCTGGTGAGGTGTTTCGGGCACGTCTCACCGGGAGGAGGCCTAGGGGAAGGCCCAGGACACGCTGGAGGGACAATGTTTCTTGGTTGGCCTGGGAGCGCCTTGGGATTCCTCCCGAGGAGCTGGAACAAGTGGCTGGGGAGAGGGAAGTCTGGGTCTCTTTGCTTAAGCTGCTGCCCCCGCGACCCGACCCCGGATAAGCAGAAGAAAATGGATAGATGGATCAGGAGGTTTAGTTTGCATGCAAGGTCTTCCTTCTGTGTCAGGATTAACCAACCTCAGCTGCACAAGGCAGCTACTAGCCTGTAGCTTTCTGTGTCACAACAGGTTACAGCAATATGGTGAATAAACCAATCAATACCTGCACTTTGATTAAAGATTTTTTTTGCTTAGTCAGGTGATGTGCATGAACTGTTATCTTAGAATGAAAGAAAAAGGTTCATTTTTGCTTCACAGTCTGAAAGCTGGCAGCTCCTTCGGTCCATTCAGTGTGCCAGACCAGGAAGACCTCTGTAGTCAAACAGCTTCTGTGAAGACGCCACTGAAGCATGTCTGCAAAAACAGGTCACTCAGCACTTCATATTCAACACTGTTTGCAGCTGTTTGTGCTAACCGAACTGGTTTACTTACTGTTAGAGGGTAATCTAAAGCTGCCTCCCACGTCAGCGCCATAAGGACAGACTTCTGTTCTCCCCTCTGCCGTGTAATCTGTGGCAGGCAGCCATCTGAAAGGAAAGCTCTCCTTTCTGTCCAGGGGTCAGAAAGCGAAGAAAGGAACAGCGGAGCTGCGCTTTTGGACTCTGATCTGGAGTGCTATAGATAGAGAGAGAAACACAAAAAGAAGGAGCGGTCTCAGGACTTGGGCTCCCCGGGCCGACTCGGCAGATTTTCTATTACTCACGACCAAGTTGCCCTCATTATTAGGAGGATGCAGGAAGATTTGAACAGTAAAGTAACACCTTGTGCTTACAAAGGGCTTTTAGAATATTTAGAACCGAATGGCAGGATGTAAAACATTACTTTAGTTCAGTTTAATTAGGAGATTTATGAAAACTCTTGAAATAGACATCGTCATAAACGTATCTATATCTTTGTCCCTGGTGCATTTTCTAAATCCTCAAGGTAAACTGCACACAGATTTTTTCTTAGTTCTAATCTGAATTAACTTTTTTTTGTTTTTTTACCCTATTAATCCTGGCCTCCCACTGTGAAGAGGCTCTTTTTTCCTCTGCAGACCTCTTCCTTTAAAGAGGATGGATAAAAAATAATTTCACTAACTGAGCTGTTCTCATCGTTTGCTTGCTTATGGGTTTTAATTAAAATTACGGCATGGATCAACAGCCAAGTACTCGCTAATGGAAATGAAGATGAGACGCGGAAGCAAACAGGCCTGACATCTCTCATCAGAGGAATAACAGCTCCCATAAAACTGCCTCCATGAATCTGAGGATATTGTCATCTCTCCACCCCTCCTTCATTTCTTCCCAAGTTATAAAAGTTTTTTCTGGTTCACTAGTTTCCCTCAAATCAAAGAGGGAGAGACTTTAAAAGATTGACAGATTTTAAGGCATATTAAAACGGCATATTAAAATGTTATTTGTATAATACGTGAGATTAAGGAGGCACCGTGAAAGGCTACGGTTTACAGTCAGCAGAGCTAACAATGCTAAGTGTGTTAATGCCTTTAGTAAGATGCAAGCCGCTTTAAAATGTTAACTCTGAATCCATTTTATCTTCGCTTTAACTTCTAGACCTTGGAAGTTCTCAGACTGGTCCTTCTGAATGCTACTGGACCTGGAAGTTCCTGGAACTAAGATGAATGTTCTCCCGTCAGTTTCATGCTGTCTAGTCAGCCCAAAACACAAAATATCTGTAGATAATTACTGCAAATCCTCATCCCTAATCTTAGCTCATCACATGAACATTTAATAGTTATTTCTAAAACATTGAGACCAACATGTAAAATACAAATAATAATTGTGAATGACTTAAAGTGTGATATTTACTCCAATAAAAACATACATTTCCATTTATGTCAGAAAAAAACTAGTAGAAATAGATTAGCACCAGGTAATATTGAATGTTTTGCTTCTAATATAAATACTGAATCGCTGCCCGTGGCAGTAAGGCTAGAAAGAAATAGCTTGATCAATGTTATCATTCTCAGAAAGGAATCAGATTCGGTTAAAATCATTTTCTCTCCTCCAAAACCGATCGCAGGATTTCTACTTCAGATGTTTACCCAGAAATTATTTATAAAAGCTTTTTCATTGTGCTTTTATTACATGATTAAATGATCATGTCAACATGGATGTGTTATGATCTCCTGCTGTGAAACACTGAGAGCCAAAACTACAACTCTTCAGTTCAGTCCTGCTCTTTGCAGCGACGGTTGTCATCCTGTGCTGTAATGTAGAACCTGCTTTGATAAAGTAGCGCAGTGTAAAATAGGTATGGATTTGCAACAGCGTGGAAGGCAAGAGAGCGGGGGAGTTAAGGAGGGGGAGGCTATATAGTGAGGGAAGAGCCAGGCATTAATGTCAACTTGCAAATATAGCTGAGGGTTGTGGCAGTTCCCAGGCAGATAGGAGGGATGTGGCGGCGTCAGGCCTCTGTGAGCCACACCTGATGGATGAGGCGGAGGAACTCGTCAATCACCGGGGCTCTCGTTTCTCCTAATACATCAGGCCCCACATTGGGAGACCCTGCCCTCCGTCATCCTGCTACCACCGCCTGTCATCCACCTGCAGCTCCTAATGGCTTCCCTCGCTGCCTCCTGAGCAAGAACCTCTCGTTTGAAAGGGGACACAACATCTGTATTTATACTTTCTCAACATGCTTGTTTTATAGATCGGATCTGCCTGCAGACTCCTATCGGTCACATCACTCTCCAACACTGAAAAACGGCTCCACTTTCCGAGGATTGGGAAGCTACAGAAAATGTCAGAGCAATTAACCTGTTTCCAGAGGGTAATGAGACTCCCCGTCTTAATGCAGATCAGCTGTCATAAGGTCGGGGTCCCTTCAATGAATAGTACAAGACTCCTCGACCTGAAAGTGATGCAAATTCCACTTTAAAGGCAAATATCTCAAAGTCCAACATGCAGCATTAATCCATTAACATTTAAGGCAATTAATTAAAGTTGCCCCTCCTTTCGCTTCACCGATTCTCTTTCATCTGAGGAGTGCGGGAAAGCTTGCAGCCTTTTTAACAGAAAGAGATTTCTACTTCCTCAAAGTCCTTCTCCGCCTCGAGTTTTGTTTACTGTTTGCGGGCGGCTTGTTACTGACTGACAGGTCGAGATGCCGGCGACCTGGAAACTGACAGCTGTCTTCCACGTGCTGAGCGTCATGATGTATCACACACAGGATGATCTACTTAGAACAGGAGAATTTATTATATGATGATCCCAAACTGTTGAAATAAGACTCATCAGGAAATGTGCCGATGCACCGATCAGAGAAACTCAGATACGAATATTAAATGAAACAAAAATAAATGTAGACAATTTAGTCTGTTGACATACAGTTATATTCAATAATAACTGAAGCATCTCAGGGATTAGTGAAATAGAACAACTGCTAAAATAAAAAATCCCTTTCAGTTTAAGCTGAAGTATCCTGCTCCCAGCCTGATCAGATGATCTCATTGGACCTCCTTTTGTTCTTCACTCAGAAATGGGAAAATTCTTTCTGCTCTCATATTGCCCTTCTGGCTGGTTGGAGGGAGAATAAATGCAAATTGTTCTGTCCATTCATCTTTGATTTGTCGATTTTTACTAAGGGTGTAACGGTACACACATAAAAAAAAACAATTTTTTCCTCTAAGTGACCACAACACTTAAAAATGATGATAGTTTTGATCTGTAAGAGACCAGAAAATATAGATTTTTGTATTATTTGTGACCTGCTAATCGCCGCTCAGAGCTTTCTTACATCCGTCTAATTGATCCGTGCGCCTCTGTTTACCACTTCCAGACTTCCAAATCCTAGCATAGACTAAAGGTGAGCCGTTTGGGAGGAAACTCTTGTGTGAGATGAACAGAACACGTGTTAGTGGCTAAACTCTGCATTCACCCAGAACTCCCAGCATTCAGTTCTCCAACAGCACAGAAGGAGTGAGCACAGCGCTACATGTTCTGCATCGCAACACAATAAATCTGTTTTATTTCTACATAGAACGAGTCCCACATATTACACTGGATTCTTTTGTGTTTAATTTATTATGTTTTAAAGATTTAAAACTACAACAAATAGGAAACGCTGTCATGATTAATATTAATGCATTGTTCAGTTTAAAGAATCAAAAGAAAATCACAGCTGGACATGTTGAAATATGACGTGAATTATTCAGCAATAGTTGTCAGACTGGGAAATAATGTTTCTTGTTGGATTTATTGACCATATTAGGACTTCAATATGTGTTTGAGGAAATAAAAAGCGAGTTCTGTAGTTCTTTTGAAGACCTTAAAAAATAATTTATCATAAAAGGAAACGTCTCTAAATTATGTACACCCCACTTTTCAGTTATTTATTTGTAAAAAATGTTTGGAATCATGTATGATTTTTGTTCCACTTCTCACGTGTACACCACTTTGTATTGGTCTTTCACGTGGAATTCCAATAAAATTGATTCATGTTTGTGGCTGTAATGTGACAAAATGTGGAAAAGTTCAAGGGGGCCGAATACTTTTGCAAGCCACTGTATGCAGGGTTGCAGGGGGGCTGGTGCCTATCTCCAGCATTCATCAGGCGGGAGGCGGGGTACACTCTGAACAGGTCGCCACATCGCAGCCAACAGAAACCTCTATTCAGATTTCTCTTAATATTTAATTTGAATTCAAGTTGATTAAATATTCTTTTATTGATCTGATTAAATGAAAGTTCCCTGATATTATTCTGTACCTCAAAAGCAAACCCAGTTTGGGGCTCTAGATGAACTCCCATCAGTGTAACGTAGCAATATTTCTCCAAACAGATCACACATACATGCTTTTCTACATGCTTTTTGTTTCTCCTCTCTTTGCACTCAGATCAGAACATGTCAAACAGATCATTTGAAGAGCATCGCTGAAACACGGTCTCATCCAAAAACATTTTTCCCATTCTGTCTCATTGCTATAGATTTTTCTTTTCAATGAAAATCAGTAAATTAAGTGGATGGAAAATGATACATGTTTTGAAAACTTAAACAATGTGACGTTCAGGTTAATAGTGGGTGGAATCTCTTTTCACTGCAGGTCCAGGTGTTAGTCTGTAGGGTTGGTCTCTATCACCTTTGCACATCTATAAACTGAAATGTATGTCTATTTTTCTTTGTAAAACAGCTCAAGCACAGTGAAAGTGAATGCAGAGCATTTGTGAAGATCACTTTTCAAGTCTGGCTACAGATACTCGCTTGATTTCAATCTGGTTTTTGACTAGGCCATTCTAGCACACGAATATACTTTGATGTAGGGCTGGCGGATATTGAAAAAAGATTATATCACGCTAATATTTTTCATATCAGTTGATATCGATATATATCACAATATAAAAGTAATCACTGTTTTTGTCAATATTTGACATTCCCTGGTACTATTTGAAGATATCAGGTTATTTTTTATTTAAAAATGTATTTCCAAAAGTTGAACGTATCATCAGACATTATACAAATGTTTCGGAAAAACTAGCTTCAGGCTGGGTGATATGTATATAAAAAAAATCATAAATTTTTTTTCATGTCAAATTCGATTTTTGATATGAATCGATTTTTTCCCCCCCTGTCTATTCTTAAAAAGCAAAATTACTGAAAACATATTTTAAAACTTTTATTATATACTGTAAATATATTAGAGCTTTGATTTAAATCATCCCTTAAATACACACTATGAAACATGCTTGTAAAACAAGATGGAAGGCCTAACCCAAGAGGTGCATTGGTGACATTTTTATTTCGATTCTTTTGATATTCAGAAAGTTCAATCTTCATAAATGGAATAATCGATATATTTGATATATTACAGTCTTCCCCATGATGCCACTTGTATGGCTCGTGCCAAACTGCAAGCTGGACGTCTTGTGACTTTCTCTCAACAATAATTTTCCTCTTGCTACTGTCTCACGACGGATAGAATAAATAAAATATTATGCACAAACCAAGTGAGGATCTGGAACAATTATACTTTCTACTTAGAATATTTGGTTTAGTTACGCATTCATCCAAAACCCCAATGCTTCCAGTTCCTTGTCTTTCAATCACTGTTTTGAAGACTGTGAAGGGATTGATTATTATATAAAATCATTATAAAAGTCGAGTGCCTTTCATTTTTCTTCCTATGAAATGGAAAAATAGAGAGCAACCAGTTAAAGTTTGATAATTCAGCAATTAAGTCAAATCTGTCATTTTCCCTCACAGTCAGCACCATTTGTTCTGTTTCTGACTGAGACTGGGAGCTAAGTGCGGCGCCACATCTGTTTGTCTCAATGATTTGGTGTTTTTGTTCTCATTTTTAAATTTCTTTGATTCACCGAGCATATTATAGCTTGTTTGCTTTATGGCTTTTTGGTTTTTGCTTGCTTGAACATTTCTCTGTGAAACAAAGGAAGAGAGAAATTATGACACAAAACGCGACATTCCCTGAAGATACTCATATCTATGTCAGTTTTAGATCTTCGCAAAAGAACAGGGTGGCATTATTTTAAAATCATTCGTAGAAACTCAAAGAAATTGGCTCAGGTCGACTGTAAATAGCCCAGTGTATAATCTCTCTCACCCTGATTCATTCATATAAATTCCAAACAGGTACGCTCAGCCACATAAAGCTGTAAAACCTCAGCAGGTTTGTTTGTTGTTCTTTGTCCTTACAGTCAACGGACATGACCCAGACGTACTCAGCAGCCTAGCTCGTTATTGTAAAGCAGTGCCCTCATTCGACCTCCGGTCTGGCAGGAACTGTTAAGGAACTAAATGAAATGGAGTTGACGCAAATGTCTTGTCCACATGTAGCCGGGAATCTCACAAAACGAAAATATTTTTCTACGGTCTATTTTGGCTCGTCATCCACATGGAAACGCGGATGTACGGCACCAAAAATCATTCTTTCTAAAAACTCCGGACAAGGCAAGACAAGGCAATTTTATTTGTATAGCACACTTTTAACAGCAAGGTAATTCAAGGTGCTTTACATGATTAAGTGGTAAAATAAAAATAGCAGTAAAACACAGACAAAGCATATAAAGTAAAAACAGCAGTAAAACAAGAAGAATACACAAAACATGATACAACAAAACATGAATCAAAGGCAGCTCTAAACAGTTACGTTTTTAGTTGTGATTTAAAAGAACTCAGAGTTTCAGCAACTTTGCAGTTTTCTGGAAGTTTGTTCCAGATTAGAGGAGCATAGAAGCTGAAAGCTGCTTCTCCATGTTTGGTTCTGATTCTAGGGATGTTGAGTAGACTGGAATTAGAGCACCTGAGTTGTCTGGGGGGGGGGGGGGGGGGGGGGTTGCTATAGTAACAGTAGATCTTCAACATATTTTGGTGCTAAGCCATTCAATGATTTATAAAGTAGTAAAAGTATTTAGAAGTCTATTCTCTGAGCTACAGGGAGCCAGTGTAAGGACTTTAGAACTGGGGTGATGTGCTCTACCTTCCTGGTTCTAGTGAGGAACACGAGCAGCAGCGTTCTGGATCAGCTGCAGCTGTCTGATTGACATTTTAGGCAGACGCTGTTGCAGTTGCCTAGATTTCAGGGCTGATCAGTAGTTTCTAGTTGTATTAACTGAAGCTGTGTGCTGACTGTTGATCTTTCCTCTTTAGGTCCAAAAATAATTACTTCTGTTTTGTTTCTGTTCAATTGGAGGAAGTTATGACACATGGAAGTTATGATTTGCTTGATGCATGTACTTAGCATTTGGATGGGTTCAAAGTCACCTGGTGACATTGTAATGTAGAGCTGAGTATCATCTGCATAGACGCTTTTTGCTTGCTTATTTTTACAAGCTCAATTACTGGTGTATGTAGAAGTTAGAAAGTAGAAAGTGGCTCTGAGTGGATAGGATTTGGGTGAACTACTGCCCCCAACAGGTTTGGCATGTCTATGAATGTGTTTAACAATGCACTTATGCGGTTAGGTGTGGACAGAGTTTTTTTTTTTTTTTTACGGGGTGGTGAGAGTATTTGTTTTAAAAATCGCGGCTACGTGTGTAGGCTACATGGCTAAAGTCTCCGTACAGACCAATCTGCAGTCATGGCTCTGTGAGGACAGATGGATCTTTCAACATCTCCGTTTGCACAATCAGTACTCTGTTCAGAGCACTATGTCACCTTCCGGCCAACTCAGTTCATGTCACCCTGCCTCAGAAAGCTAAAGTGTAATACTAACTCTCATTTAAAGGTCCACTCACTCTTGGTGACAGCAAGTCAATGCATTTAGGCACCCAGATTTGGGCTTGTTGATATTAAAACTGCAACAGGATGAGGAAGGACGGAGATTTTAGTAACTTTTGATGTGGCATTGTTGTTGGTGCCAGATGGTCTGAGTATTTCAGAACCTACTGGGATTTTCACCCACAGCCGTCTCTCAGGTTTACAGAGAATGATCCTGATAAGAGAAACTGTCCAGTTAGCAGAAACCTGTGTTTGATTTTAGGGGAGAATGGGGCAGACTGGTTCCAGATGATAGAAAGGGAACAGCAGCTCTAATCTTAGCACTAAATCTAACCAAATTATGTCAACATAAGACCAGAGGAACCTTGAACCAGATGGGCTACTGCATCAGAAAACCACACCCAGTTCGGCTCATGTCAGCTGACAACAGGAAACTGAGGCTTTTAAATTTATTTAGGCTAAACAAAACTGGACAATAATAGACTGGAAAAACATTTCCTGGGCTGGTTAGTCTGGAGTTCAGCTGCAACGTTAAAGATGGTTGGGTCAGCATTTGTTGTATATGACATAAAAACTATGGATCCATCCCCATCTTGTTTTAGTGTTTCAGGCTGGTGAGGATCCATCCATTCAATCACCCACCCATCCATCCATCCAACCAACCAATCATCCATCCATCCATCCAACCAATCATCCATCCATTCAATCACCCATCCATCCAACCAACCAATCAATCATCCATCCATTCAATAACCCATCCATCCGTCCAACCAATCATCCATCCATCCAACCAATCATCCATCCATTCAATCACCCATCCATCCAACCAACCAATCAATCATCCATCCATTCAATAACCCATCCATCCAACCAACCAATCATCCATCCATCCATCCCTCCAACCAATCATCCATCCATTCAATCACCCATCCATCCAACCAACCAATCAATCATCCATCCATTCAATAACCCATCCATCCATCCGTCCAACCAATCATCCATCCATCCATCCAACCAATCATCCATCCATTCAATCACCCATCCATCCATTCGATCACCCACCCATCCATCCATCCAACCAACCAATCATCCATCCATCCATCCAACCAATCATCCATCCATTCAATCACCCATCCATCCAACCAACCAATCAATCATCCATCCATTCAATAACCCATCCATCCAACCAACCAATCATCCATCCATCCATCCATCCAACCAATCATCCATCCATTCAATCACCCATCCATCCAACCAACCAATCAATCATCCATCCATTCAATAACCCATCCATCCAACCAACCAACCAATCATCCATCCATCCATCCATCCAACCAATCATCCATCCATTCAATCACCCATCCATCCAACCAACCAATCAATCATCCATCCATTCAATAACCCATCCATCCATCCAACCAATCATCCATCCAACCAATCATCCATCCATACAATCACCCATCCATCCATCCATCCATCCATCCATCCATCCATCCATCCAACCAATCATCCATCCATACAATCACCCATCCATACATCCATTTATCAAATCATCCAATCATCCATCCATCCATCCATCCATCCATCCAACCAACCAATCATCCATCCATTCAATCACCCATCCATCCATCCATCCATCCATCCATCCATCCATCCAACCAACCAATCATCCATCCATTCAATCACCCATCCATCCATCCATTCATTCATCCATCCATCCATCCAATCACCCATCCCTCCATCCACCTATCCATCCAATCATCCATTCATCCAATCATCCATCCGTCCATCCATCCATTTCCAATTACTCTGGAGTCAGCTCCCGTTCTCACTAGAACCAGTTAAGTAGAGCACATCACCCCAGTTCTAAGTCCTCACACTGGCTCCCTGTAGCTCAGAGAATAGACTTCTAAATACTTTTACTAGTTTATAAATCATTGAATGGCTTAGTACCAAAGTATGTTGTAGATCTGTTGTCACTGTACCAGGCCCTTCCTCCACTTAGAGCATCACCTCGTCTCTGACTCGTAGAAGGCACTCTACCCTTTTCTGGCTATGGTCTTGGAATCTGAGCAGCTGGGATCTCCATTCTCTGGTGCTGAAGTCACATAGATGGTGTAATGGTGTGGTGGATCATTTATTGGCATGCTTCAACATGACATTGAGTCCAATGTCCTCCATAGCCACCAGATCTCAATCCGACAGAGTCCCGTTGGGTTGTGGGGGAACAAGAGGTTTGCATTATGGATCTCCAACCAAAGCCCAATGGGGGTCCAGCCTGGTACTAGACAGTTGTACCTAACAGAGTAGCCTGTGGTTGTATACCAACTCCATATACTGTTAGATGTCTAAACATTCTAGATTCATTTATCCTTTGGGCCCACTGTTGCAGAGGTTTTCAGATCCTGAAGGCTTGTTGTTCTCAGCACACAGGGTTTATCACTGAGAGCAAAGCTAATTTAGCTTAGGTTCACTAATCATCTCCGACAGTTATAGAGATGCACCTCCACAATTACTCTTCCCATCCTCTGTACATCAACCCCATCCACACTTTATTCAATATGCAAGATTTCTAATTGATTAGTTAGTTTTTCACATGGATTGTGCATGTGTGCATGTTTGGGCCAGAGGAGGTCCGTACAGCATGAAACAAGAGTGCGTCTAATGAACTCAATTAGTAATGTGGAAGATGAATGAATGCTTTTATCCTTATTGCTTCATCTGGACCCCAGTGAAAAATTAGAGCCGGTCCAGCGTCTTCATTGGTTATGTATTGCTGTTCTCTTCTGTTTCTACTTTGATTTTCATTTATGAGATGTCCCTTTCTTTCTTCTACATTTGCACAC
This sequence comes from Valencia hispanica, assembly GCA_963556495.2. Lineage (NCBI taxonomy): Eukaryota > Metazoa > Chordata > Actinopteri > Cyprinodontiformes > Valenciidae > Valencia > Valencia hispanica. Next base: position 4,047,461 of record OY747706.1, read on the forward strand.
AAGTGGTGAGAGCTTGTTCCCAGTGTGGAGATTGAACTCAGGAATTTTCTTTCCCTTTTTTAAATGATAAAAGTCTTGATGCAAATGAGCAGGAAATAATGAAAAGAGGGTGTCTTCAGTCATCTTTGGAGAAAGAAAAACACTAAAAAGCACTTCATCACATCAGGATAAAGAAGTCAAGATAGCTTGAATCAAAATTGCGTCTTTCTTTCACCTCTTAGCCTCACCTCATAGCAGCTTCTCTCTTCTTAAGCCTTGCTCAATAATGCATCTCTGCTATATTTTCGCTTATGGTGCATATTCTGGTGGCTCAGTGCTGGAGAAATGATTTTCATTTCATTCAAGTGTGGAGCATAACATTGCTTAAAGCTTTGGAAGCTCTTCAGAGGTCTCTATGTTTCAGCTTAGTTAAAACTAAAAATGTTTGGTAAGGCAGGGCAAGGCAACTTTATTTGTATAGCACACTTTCAACAACAAGGCAATTCAAGGTGCTTTGGGTGATTAGGGGATATATATTTGCATGTGATCACTCATGCCGATTGAAGTAGACCAACCTCGATGTTTGTCTCAGATTACAGTTTACTTCTCTCTAAAGTGTTTATCTAAGATTCTACTGGACTAAACCCACAGAGATGGTGACTTGAGTCAAACAAACACAAAGCCCACAGATTTGATTTGGACTTGAGGTCTGGGGTCGAGTCTTCGAATTAATCTGAAAAGTAGGCTGGTGTGTTAGCTACAGACCTCAACCCTAAGAGATGATTTGCATATTTTTCTGAAAAACAGTATTTGTGAGTTCTTAGCCAGTGTCCAGATCTTAGGCTGTTAGGGGTTTATGCCATAATAAGTGGTTCATATTAGCTGAACTTTCATTAAATGACTACATGGATGTTTCCCAAACTGAACTATTTATTTATTTAATGAAAAAGAATTCTATCACAATAACATTTTTCACACCAGTCGATATTGATATATATTACGATATAAAACAAATCACAGTTATACAACTACCTCAGAAAAATTAAAGGAGGTTAGGGCTGGGAGATATGTATTAAAAATAGATTTTTTTTTTTATTAAACTTGCTTTTATTTCAATCATCCCTTCTTAGAGTTGATCTGAATTCAAAGTCCAAATAAATACACGCAGTAAAAGAAGATCACTATGAACCATGAAAACCCAAGAGGTCCATTGGTGATCTTTTTCTTCTTCTCGATATTTCAAAAATTTCATCAGTCGATTTAATCGATATATTGCCAAGCCCTATTTTCTGTTGAGCATCTCTAAAACATTCTAAAGAAAATGTGGAACCTACCCTCCATGGCTTCCCAGTGATATGACAAGTCATAACAAAGAGTCCTCTAGTTCTACAAAATAAAAGCACACTGTTTCTAATGGCGTAACAATTACACCTTTCTTGATTTAGAAAGCAGTTTACAGGGGTTTATAACAGTTATTAGCCTGTGTTTAAAAGAATTATCTGAACACAAACACAATATTAAACGTTCATGTAATAAATAAAACCTAAAACATCCTCATACAGCAATGCAGTGTTGTAGTGTTGAGTATTG